>JBBBDQ010001149.1:0-495000 GCA_037127315.1 Ascarosepion bandense | reverse complement strand
TATTTGAAGTTAAATGTCAGTGAACTACAATAAACAAGACAAGACATAGACTTGAGTAGTAAATGAACTGCCATGTTTATTGATCCATGTTGGTACAAAGATGTGAAGATAAAAAATTAGTCAACCTTAAGTTAGCATGAAATTGGGTGAGAGTGGATGAATCCCTCTTTACATTGGGAGAGCTACCAAACACATTTGAGCTGTGGTGATACCGAGCAAGTGAGGGGCTGGGTGTTTGCCCTCAGAGGTCAGAGGTCCAGATAGCAAATGACCAAAACTGGTATTTGTGCACCTAGGCTCCATGCATAAGTTCCTGTGGAAAACCAAAAAAATAAAAAGAATATAAAAAGAAATTTCCACTAATCAAAAGGCCCCATGCCATATCCAACAAATTCTTTCAGCACACCCATTCAGAGCCCCTTGGGGACAGTTAAAAGAACAATAAATTAGACTTCTAGCCAGAAAGCTTTGAAGTATACCTGTAATATAATAATCTGGCCCCACCCAAGAAGGCTAATGAAGCGTGGGTGTTTTCGGTCATTGAAAGCAGCGGATGTCATTTTGACCCTATTTCCGACAGAGCGGAAATAGCTCAGAGCAAACAGACAGGTGTCTCTGAGAATTTACGTAGGCGTCGTGTAGGCGTCGCGTGATCAAGGCAAAGCCGGAAGAAACGAGTCCCGTTTTTGGAAGATATATAAAGACTGCGAAAAACACGGATTCGCCAGTCCGAGTCAGTCTCCAGAAGTCGACAGAAGAGTCCCAGTCAGCCTCGACAGGAGTCAGGCTCGACAGGCAGTCTGGGCAGAGAGCCAGACAAGACCAGAAGTCGAAGAAGAAGCTAGAAGAGCTCAGCAGAGAGGATACACCCACGTCGAACCCCACGTCAACCCTTAGAAGAGCGCTCCCTCTCGCTCTCTGTTCCTAGGCGACACGGTCCATCGTTCGTTAATAAAAATATCACTTGACATATTTTTATATATACACCCGTGTTTGTCTGTTTATTGGTATACAACAGACTAACAGTCAATGTTGCCATGTCTTTCTCATCAACTCCTTTGCACCACCAATCCTTAACTGCTGTCAGTATTTCATTCATCAAAGAAGATATCGGATTATACCTACCAACCCATTGACCTCCTCTTTCGTCTTCTAGGACCAACAGGCAAAAACTTAAGATTCACAAAAGAGACACTTTAATTATTTTTATAAAATTATTTCTTTCCTTTCTTTCAAATGAACATTTTAAGGGCGGACTTTGTGTGTGTAAAATCAAGATACATTATATTTGTTATGTTGTGCCTTTATGTATAAAAGTATTTCAGCTAAACCCTTCTCTTTTATATTTTATGTTTTATGGTTACCATAATTGATTTCCTACAAAACTTTACTTCTTTCTCCACGAGGCCTAAGTTGTAGCTGTCCATAAGTGACTGCTACTACTATTCCTTCTGATACTGAACGACAATTACCCAAGCTCATACCGGCACCCCCACCAAAGAGCTCAATAAATGAGGAGGGAACAAACATACGCTTCCTAAAAGTGAATTCATAAAATTCACACATGACCAGAAACCTTTTTTGGTTTTCTTTTGCATTATGGGAAGATTAAATTCTTTATTTTTTTATTATCATTATGTTATTTTTATTCTCATGCTACCCAGAAGCAGAGCTGCAAAAATACATTACTTACTAGAAATATATAAGCTCATTCTTTTTAAAAAATGATACAACCCAGAAAGGGATATATGTCTAATTCGAGGTAGTTAAGCAATTTAGGCAAATATAATTGGGTAGGACAATCTAGCATGTTGATGTTATGGACAGTACGAGTCGTATGCACTATCCTGAGATGTATGCATAATCAATAGTCATAGACCAATAATTGTAGACCAGTAGACATCTAGCGGTAGACCTATGGACATAGACCTCCAGTGGAAAACCTCTAGTGGTAGATCTATGGACATAGACCTCCAGTGGAAAACCTCTAGTGGTAGACCTATGGACATAGACCTCCAGTGGAAAACCTCTAGCGGTAGACCTATGGACATAGACCTCCAGTGGAAAACCTCTAGTGGTAGATCTATGGACATAGACCTCCAGTGGAAAACCTCTAGTGGTAGATCTATGGACATAGACTTCCAGTGGAAAGCCTCTAGCGGTAGATCTATGGACATAGACCTCCAGTGGAAAACCTCTAGCGGTAGACCTATGGACATAGACCTCCAGTGGAAAACCTCTAGTGTTAGATCTATGGACATAGACTTCCAGTGGAAAGCCTCTAGCGGTAGATCTATGGACATAGACCTCCAGTGGAAAGCCTCTAGCGGTAGATCTATGGATGTAGACCTTTATGCATCCTCACCTTAATCTATATTTATGGCTGACACCAGCCAGTCCCATTACTGTGAGCAGAAACCAAGGTGTTTGCATATTCATTACATCAGAAAATGTTACCCATCTTCGTGGTTCTAATTTGAGTTTGAGATTGTTCTAATTTTTGGGATGTCTTCATCTAGGGTGTTTTTCTCGGCTAATAGTTCATCTGTGGGTGAGGGTTATTATCAGTTGCCTTTCCTTTTGACAATGTTACAGGATTCAGTCTGTCTGACGACACATTTTGATGATCTCCAGAATAGAGCGCAATGACAAAATATTTATCATGTCTCTCTATGACTTTAAACATAAAGTATAATGGGCTTCTAAAGGGCACCTCACTCTGTCATGTGAACATTTATTTAGTTCTTAGGGAATGAAAGGAAAGGCTTTAGAACAGTGTGAAAGTATTCTTTTGAGCCTTATCGTTTGTGCTAATTTTTTTTTTTAATAATTTCACCCCAAGCAAGGCATTCCATTGCCACTATTGCGCATGGGGCTACATAGGGGAAGGTAAAGAGGAGGAGTGGTTAGGTGTAGGAAATATCAGAAGGAAGGTGATAGATGGGTAAGGATACCGAGGATGAGGGATGGGCAGATGGGAAGAGTGTTTGAAAGAATGGGAGTGAGTTAGTGTGTTAGGAGGTGTCTATTGACCTTACATTTAAACTCCTGGAGATTGTAGCCGTTGGGGAAGCAATCATGTGGAAGGGAATTCCACAGTCGGGAAGTGCGAGAAAAGAAACTGTTGGAGTAGAATTTGCAGTTGCATTTTATCAGTTTCACTGTAAAAGGGTGGGATCTAGTTGCTAATCTAGTTTCTCATGCAAATTCGTATCTAGGGGGCAGCAGTATTTATAGAAGAGACACAGGGAAGCCACGTCGCACCGGTGAGAGAGAGACTGCAAGTTGGTATCGATCACATTACAGACCCTCCGCTGTACCTTGTTGAGAAGCCCAAGGAGAATAGCAGGAGCACCCGACCAGATATGGCAGCAGTATTCAGTGCACGGGCGGATGGTAGATTTATAAACGTGCAAGATAGATTCAGACGGAAAAAACTTCCGGCCCTGCACAGAGAACCGACTTTCATAGCAAACGGATTTAGCAATGGATTCGATATAGTCATTCCATCTGACGTCCGCTGTAAGTATGAGACCAAGGAGGCGTAGTGTTTTACTCTCTGGGAGGCAAGCCTGGTCCATGCTCAAACCTTTTCTTTATTAAACTCCAAAGAGTTTTTTTTCAACCATAGGCTTGTATAGTAGCACTGAAGTTTCAATTACTGCAACAGCTGGTGAGTAACCATGTGTTGTATATCAACTGGATGAAGAATAAAACTTGAATTAAAATTGAGGATCTTCTCAGCTTTTCTGATAAAAATACCGACACGAATATATAAAACTGACCTGACTGCTGTCTCCCTGATCTATTAGATAGACGAGCCTTGCTCGACACATGGTACTTCCACTGCATTTTGTTATATTTCGGGTGCTTATTTCATTGACCTCACCTAATCATCAAAACAAAACCCATCCCAAGCCTGGATTTTTCACACTCTCTGATATTTTAAAACAACACTTATTTATGTTCAAATCCTGCCGGCCCTGCATCGCACAACATGAATACACTTCTAGGCAAAATTTTATACATAGTAAAAGAATATATAACATTAGTCCTGTAACCTTTGTAAACCAAATAACACTATTGGCAAGTCTTCTAAGCAAATTTGTTTTCTGGCTATTATGACAGTTTTAACTGTTTTGCATTGCCTTTCAATCCTTCTTCTTCTTTATGCCCTGTCCCTTCAGGACATAGGCAATCATGGTTCTCCACGTCTCCCTATCCCTTGTGGCTCTTAGTATGTTTGCTCCTGTTGCTCCTGGCAACCCCCATTCCGTCATCCACCTGATCAGGCCCTGCAGATATGTTATCCGCTGCCTTCCTCTGTCTCTCCTTCCTTCTATCTGACCAGTCGGTATCAGGTTCTCCAGGCTCTCCTTCCTCATTGGAACTTCAGATGTCTCTTCCTGATGCTCAGTATCAATTTTCTTTTTGTTGCCATTCTTTCCAACACCTCATCGTTGCTTGCATGCTCAGTCCACGATATCCTCAGTATCCTTCTGTAGAACCACAGCCTTTCAATTACTCCACTTGATTGTGGGTTGTTTGCCCTGGTTCTTAGCCTGTGGAGTCCTACCAGTTTTGATAGTTTATTAAAAAGCTCACTTTCAAACTGACTTTTTCTATAAGTGGAAACATACAGGGGAACTCCAAATCAAGATATCTCCACATTCAGAAATGACACGCCCATTGTTGTAGTTGTAGTGCCTTGCATGGGTGTAGCTGCAATCTATTGAGTAGATCTGTCTATGCATATTAAGAAGTACCTTGCTGGTGACAAATGTGCTCTTCTGATTGATGCTTGGAAGCAATGGCCCTACAATGTCAATATAGACAGTTTTAAATCATGCAGAAGGTAGTAAAAAAGAAACTACTGACGATTTTGTGTGGAGAGTAACCTCTGCTGCCAATTAAAGCACTTTTTTGTCTCTTAGATAATGTTCTTATCCATGTCAGGTCAAAAGTAGTGAGATTTGATTAGTTGGCAGACCTGAAGGAGACTACCACCACTTTTAAATTTGTTGTTTTACTTCTTTTTTTTTTTTTACTTTTTTCAATGCAGTCTAATCATTTACACCCTAAACTTTCTAATTAACAAAAAAATTTGTAAAAATTTCAATATTTGGTGGTAGTCTCCTTCAGGTTCACCCAGTTGCGTATTCAGATGTTAATGACAAGTGTCTCTTTTGTTGGATGTGCGTTGTGGTACAGTGGATATCGGCTCGGAATGAGAAACTGGGGCGCCGAGTTTGAATTCCAGCTGAATCCATTCCATTGTATTCACTTACGTGCAAATACCCTTGGGAAAGGTATTAATCCGTCTCTTCCTTCCAGTTATGGGTTAAATAGCAGGACAGATTGGGTTCTATCGCCTTGGTCGGCAACCAGTCTACCACAGAAAGCAATGGCAACCTACTGCAGGATAATCTTCTGCCCAGTCAGTCATGTCTCTGTCGAGACATGATTGCCCAAGTGTGTATCACGTATAGCACTCAACTGACTGTCTCTTTTGTTTATCTGATTTCATTAGTGTTGTTCTATGAAAAGCTAATTCGAGTAGCTTATGGTCAGTGATTAAAGTAACATCTTTACCTTCAATTTGGAATTTGTTTAGCAATACTTTCAGGTATGCTGCCAATAGCTCCTGATTAAATGTGAGTAATTTTCTTTGGTTTCCAGAGGGTTTCTTAGTGGAAAACTCCTACAGGAACAGGTTGTTGTCAATGCACGTTTAGCCTAGTTGTATCTATTCAACACCATATGATGATCTGTGACATCTGAGTTGGGGTAAAGACGTGGCCATTTTTTAATGTTTGTGACTCCTTCTTTTTCAGCATCATGAAGCTATATGCTCTGGGGTTGGTTTTTAATCAGTTCCATGAAGGGTAGAAGAATGTCTGCTCCCTATAGAACAAGTTACCTATAAAAGTTAACCATTCCCCATTAAATGCCAATGTAATTTTGAATCACTTGGTTCTAGGAATTCATTTATTTCCTGCTTTTCCTCTTTTGTGTTAAACCTTCTTGACTGATGTGATGGTCCAGAAATTCAAGTTCTTTCTTGAAGTGGCTTACGGCCTATCACATTTAATACACCGGTTCTCACTCGATCACCAAAGTTAAGCAACGTTCAGCCTGGTCAGTACTTAGATGGGTGACCGCTTGGGAATACCAGGTGCTGTAATGTTTAGTAATGGTTGTGTGTTGTGGTGCAGTGGATATCGGCTCGGAAAGAGAAATATTCTGCATTCACTTAAGCCCTGGTACCCTTGGGAAAGGTATTAATCCATCCCTTCCCTCCAGTTATAGGTTAAATAACAGGGTAGGACTTGGGGACCCTGCCATTAAAAACAAATCCCAATGAATCTTGATACTCAAAAAGAAAAAGTATTACTAGACACAAAAACTTATATAAAAACAACAATAAATTGTTGAAAGAAAAAGGTATTACCAGCAATAAATAAATAAAATTTAGTTGGCAGTAAATGACCCACTGAGGTTGATTTGCCATAAAAACAAAACAACCATCCAACAAATCTTTCTTGAAGTATCGAGAGTTGTCCAGGGAGAATTAAAAAACTTTTTTGAAAATTTCCAAGAAATTTTTCAAAATCCTTCTAATGTGTTTTTCTGTTTCAGAAAAAACTAGAATATTGTCCACATAGATTAAAGCACAGTTGACCTGGAGAAATATATTGTCCATAAATTGTTGAAATGTAGCTGTAGTTTTTCATAGACCAAAAGACGTCTATATATACTCAAATGGTGTTACCATTGCTGTTTTCTCTATATCTTCTCTCAGAGATATTTAGTTGGAGACTCGTAGAAGGTTAATTTGGAAAATATATTTTTCTCACCTAAAAGAAAGACTGTTGATATTTGGTATTGGGTATCTGTTATGTTTTGTCAATACATTTAAATTCATGTAGTCTCCACAGGTGCACCACTGTCCAGGTGTAGATTTGAGAACCATGTTAAGGGAGACCAGAGAGAGTTTGACTGTCTTATGATTCCTGCTTTCAGTAGCATTGTAAATTCCTCCATAGTAGCTTTATGTTTTTCTTCAGACATTTGTCTCACTTTAACATAAGTGGATCAACTATCACTTGTATCTATGCTATACCTGACTTATGAGATCACTGGAGTAGGTGCCTTAATTCTTAGTGTCAGAGGTTTTAGCAGGTCTTGGAACAAGGGATATACAATTTCTTGGATAATATCATTGTTATTGATTGATATCTGGTGTATGTTTTCCTCAACATACTTACCCTGTAAGTAGTACAGGGTGACCAAAAAAAAAAAAAAATGGGACCTTTTTAACAATCCTATAAAACCAAGAGTGATGGAAGAAAAATATTTCATTCAAAGTAATTGAAACTTTAAAACATGCCATTTAAGAAACAATGATGGAATTTTCATTTTTCAAAAATTACATCTTGTAGATGGTGTCCTCCTGCACAAATTCATGTGTCTCCACGTAACAATTCCCAATGACAGCGACTGAGATCCCCTGTTCATTTTCAAAAAAATAAGGTCCGATGATCCTATGTGATGAAGCAGCACACCATACTGTCACCTTACTAGCGCATATAGGGTGCTCGTGAACTTCATTAGGATTTGTGTCTGCCCAGTAACGGTAGTTCTGCTTATTCACATAACCTGTGAGATGAAAATGGACCTCATCTGACATCCATAACTTGCTTAGAAATTCATCTTGATCCCTGGTTACTGAAATAGCAGTGTTTACTTTGTGAGGCCAATGTTTTGCAGTACTGCCACTTGCTCATGTCTGCCAATACACACTTCAGAAATTCCCATTTTTTGGAGGGTCACCCTGTATTTAGGTTCACCAGTCTTCCTTCTTTACAGTTCACTAGTCAGCCCCCAAAAGTGGATTGTCAGGCACCACTATAGTCCATTTATAGGAGTGTTTGAGTTCTGGAAAGTCTATAGTAATAGACACGCATAACATTGGATATCTTGCCTGGTGCTAGGTTTAGGCATATTTACTGGGTAGTATTGTGACTGAAGAACCAATATTAATCAGTAATTTCAGCATTGTTTTTTCTAATCCGGGTTGCAACATTAAAAGTGGAGAATCACTGGATACAAGAGTGTAGCAGTGACTTACCTCAGTGACCCAAAATGGCCAGAGTTGGGTGTATGTTTTGCAAGGGAGTGGGGAGACGGCAAATCGACGAGCTTCAGTCAGATGGAGAATTAGACAGCACTCCATGGTCTTAGAATTGGTGTCACTTGTAGCCATTTACATTGACTGGTTCTGGGTGCTAATTGACTGAGTGGTAGCCAGGTTGAGTGCATAAAACATGGCATGCTCATTTGAGGGGGTGATAAAAAAATTATGTATTTCATACTATTTTTTAGATTTATTGCCAAGTGAATAATTGTAAATAAAAATAGAATGGTTCTTTTATTAATATTGCACAATAACATTTCAAAGTAGGATAATAAATAATAAATATTTATGATAAAATTATTGGATCATCCAGAAAATTCATGCTGATTCTTTTTAGTCTTTCATGTTTGAACATGTTAGAACATATCAAATTTATCAACAAATATAATATGCTTACATTTCCGATTAGAGCACACTTCAAATTATCTCTTGAGGAAAAAAAAGTTTAAAATTACAATCTGTGTCAATTTCACATCCCTATAAAAATCAAATGATTATAAGGTGCATTTTCAACACTTGGTGCATTTTTATTCCTTACTGTAAAGGCAAAAATGCCTTGCAAATAATAAAAATAAAAAAAAGGATATGCATTGTGTACAATGAAGGTGCTTTAGTTGAAAAAAAAAAAAAACTGTACAAAAGTAGTTCATTAAGTTTAGAGTTGGTGATTGTAGCCTTACTAACTATAGCTTCGGTTGAATAAAGAATTGGACAGCACTTCATGGCTAAAGAATTGGTGTCACTTGTAGCCGTTTATATTGACTGGTTCTGGGTGCTCATTGGCTGAGTGGTAGCCAGGTTATGCATAAAACATGGCATGCTCATTTGAGGGGGGTGATAAAAATTATGTATTTGAGTACTATTTTTTAGATTTATTGCCAAGTGAATATGATCATTGTAAATAAAAATAGAATGGTTCTTTTATTAATATTGCACAATAATATGTGCATCAAATGAATTTACTGTGCTGAGTGCTCATTGACTGAGTGGTAGCCAGGTTGAGTGCATAAAACATGGCATGCTCATTTTGAGTGGGGTGATAAAAAATTATGTATTTCATACTATTTTTTAGATTTATTGCCATGAATAATTGTAAATAAAAATAGAATGGTTCTTTTATTAATATTGGCACAATAATATAAAGACCAAATGAATTACTGTGCTGAGTGCTCATTGACTGATAGCCAGGTTGAGTGCATAAAACATGGCATGCTCATTTGAGGGGGTGATAAAAATTATGTATTTCATACTATTTTTAGATTTATTGCCAAGTGAATAATTGGTAAATAAAAAATAGAATGGTTCTTTTATTAATATTGCATTTATTATCATGTGCATCAAATGAATTTGCTGTGCTGAGTGCTCATTGACTGAGTGGTAGCCAGGTTGAGTGCATAAAACATGGCATGCTCATTTGAGGGGGCAGATAAAAAATTATGTATTTCTGAGATACTATTTTTTAGATTTATTGCCAAGTGAATAATTGTAAAATAAAAATATAATGTTCTTTATTAATATTGTACAATAATATGTATCAAATGAATTTACTGTGCTGAGTGCTCATTGACTGAGTGGTAGCCAGGTTGAGGCATAAAACATGGCATGCTCATTTGAGGTGATAAAATACATATTTCATACTATTTTTAGATTTATTGCCAAGTGAATAATTGTAAATAAAAATAGAATGGTTCTTTATTAATATTGCACACAGTATAAAAATTTCTCTAAATGAATTTACTGTGCTGAGTGCTCATTGACTGAGTGGTAGCCAAGTTGAGTGTGTGTATAAAACATGGCATGCTCATTTGAGGGGGTGATAAAAATTATGTATTTCATATACTATTTTTTAGATTTATTGCCAAGTGAATAATTGTAAATAAAAATAGAATGGTTCTTTTATTAATATTGCACAATAATATGTGCATCAAATGAATTTACTGTATTGAGTGCTCATTGACTGAGTGGTAGCCAGGTTGAGTGCATAAAAATATGGCATGCTCATTTGAGGGGTGATAAAAAATTATGTATTTCATACTATTTTTAGATTTATTGCCAAGTGAATAATTGTAAATAAAAATAGAATGGTTCTTTTATTAATATTGCACAATAATATGTGCATCAAATGAATTTACTGTGCTGAGTGCTCATTGACTGAGTGGTAGCCAGGTTGAGTGCATAAACATGGCATGCTCATCTGAGGAGAAGTGTTTTTTTTAGCCGTCGTTTGCGTGAGAATAACATTTCAGAGATGAAGATGAGAATTGATAATTTAGTTTGCCTGGTGGACCTGTTTAGAATACTTTCCTGCCAATATATCTTCTTCTTCTATGTTCCCTGTCCCTTCAGGACGTAGGCGACCATGGTTCTCTACGTCTCCCTATCTCTTGTGGCTCTTATAGATATTTTTTTTCTTTTTGAAACAAAGGGTATTCTGGCCTTAAAGTTTTCTAAACAAGTTTCTTCATTTGGCATAAGTTCTCTGGTTGGTGATATTGATATTTGACTGTATTTTACAGGCTGCTTTATTTGGCCACAAGTACCATGGTTTGCATATCTTTGATTTTTTTCCCAAAATAGAGGCGTCCACAGCATACTTGATGTCTATGATTTTCATAAAATGGAAATACTCTGGTTTTTATTTTCAGTGTTGGAGTTTGTTGTATTTCAGGTTTTCCTTTTGTAACATTCCAATGACTTTTCTAGCATTCTGACAAGGTCTTTTGAACTATATCTGTCTTCATAAATGGCCAAAATTTATCAGCTAAGATACCAAGTTCATTTAATGCAGCGGCTATGGCTGGTATTATTGTGGAAGGCATTTTTTGCTTGTGCAAAAAAATGCCTGACTAAGTCTTCCCTCATTTCTACTCAGTCAGCTGTTGACATAATGACAACTAAAGGCACAAGGATAACAGGCTGGCCCTCTCACTACTTGTGGGAGGGCCAGCCTGTTATCCTTGTGCCAGCCTGTTATCCTTGTGTCATTAATCAACTTTTTGAAAAGCTCTGGGTTTGTTTATTCATAATTTTTTTTTTAAATGGACACTGAAATTTTTCTGACCAGTTCAGATGGCAAGGCCAAAAGTACATTGTAAAATTTTGTATCCATATTTAATAATATTCATACACAGAACTGGGCCTTGATAATAGCAAACCAATCAGTAGTGGCCATCTCCATAGATGCTGATATTTTGAGAATGATCTGTGTTCATTTCATCCATTTTGTGACAAAGTTGACAGTTAAACAAAAAAAAGGTACATTTTATCCTTTCTTTTGTTTTCCTTGCATTCACTTACACACAAATACCCTTAGGAAAGGTATAAAATCCGTCTCTTCCTTCCATTTATGGGTCAAATAATAGAACAGATTGGGTTCTATAGCCTTGACTGGCAACCGGTCTACTGCAGAAAGCAATGGCAATCTACTGCGGGATAATCTTCTGCCCAGTCAGTCATGACTTTTTCGAGACATGATCACCCAAAGCGTGTATCACGTATGGCACTTAACTGACTGACTGAATATAACTGTTGGAATCATGATTAAGGCTTCTACTGGTCATAATGTGGGGGATCAGTTTTCTATTGTTATGAAGTAATAAACTGATCCCCCACTATTACATAACATATTACTACATAATAATATAATACATCTCTTCCTCCTCTAGCTATGAGTCAAATAATAGGACAGATATAATAGTCCTAATTTAAATAACAGGACAAATTGGGTTCTATAGCCTTGGCTGGCAACCAATCTATTGCAGAAAGCAATGGCAACCTACTGCAGGATAATCTTCTGCCCAGTCAGTCATGTCACTTTCGAGACATGATCACCCAAGCGTGTATCACGTATGGCACTCAACTGACTGACTTTGTTTAAACATACGTTGCAAGGCAATTATTCATAATTCTTTTTTTTAGATATCAGATATGTGGATGACACAGTGCTGATAGCAGAAAGTCGCAAAAGAAAATGAAAAGAAAATTTGCTCTACCATACACCTGCTTTTCAGTCTTTAATGAGATTGTCCATTCACTGTCGTATTTAAGAACAAACATCACATAACAGTCCAGTACTCTCTTCTTTGCTTCCAACTAAATTTCCTGTCTCTTAATACTCTACTCAGCTTCTGGAATGCATCCTTGTGCTTTTGGATCTCAGGAATATAAATGTATAGAAATTGCTGTGGCCACAAAGTGGAGGTTCAGTTTATATATTGATTGTAATATGGAATTGATACCCATTTCATATCCAGCATCCTTCTGTAGAACCACATTTCAGTTGTTTCAAGTCTTTCCTTCATCTTTGATGAGATTGTCCAGCATTCACTGTCATATTTAAGAACAGACATCACATAATAATAATAATTTTCCTGTCTCTTAATACTCTACTTAGCTTCTGGAATGCCACTTAGGCCATGCTAATACACCTTTGGATCTCAGTGTTACCGTTCTCTGTTAAAGCCACCCCAATAGCAGGTTTTCATTCGAGGAAAACTATGCTGTGCTTCGGATAAGATCAGAAAGGAATCCTGTACGATGAGCTTCTGCCAAGTAACCAGTCAATTGATTCTGAAATGTACAGCTCACAACTGAATGAATTAAAGGCAGTAATTTTTAAAATGCGCAGAATTGGGGGGCAAATTTTAATATTTGTGGGATGAATATGTTTATCTAAATTTATTTATAAATGGAACTTTGTCTGTGTGTTTGTATGTGTGTGTGTCTGTGTGTGTGTCCATTACCTATAGACTCCGAAATGGCTGAACCAATTTTTTTGAAAATTTACACAGTTGTACTATAAGCATCTGCGAGTGTTCTTAGCTAGGTTTTGTGTCGAGGTACCCTTGATAAATATCAAAAATCGATAATCGAAAAAATCAAGTTATAGAAGGAGTGGTCCGATTTTAATCAAATTTGATACATTCATAGGCAAAGACATAAAAAACGATATTCAGAAATCTCAAGGTTGCAATTCTTACAATAGTGCAGAAAATTGATTATATATATATATATATATAAAAGGCAAGATGTTTGTGTGTGTGTCTGTTTATCTGCCTGTATGTCTGTATTTTTTCAGCCCATTTATTTTAGTTTTTGCTTCGGGTTTGGCTCTAAGTAGGTATAATTGTAGTTTTTAGTCTCAGCCATGATACCATTTACTCAGAGGACTTATTTAGCCTTAAAAATTCAGTTTATGACGAAAAAAACTTATTTGATATCGATACCAGGAAATCAAAATTTGACTTACATCCATTCATTTTTCTTTCAGTTTACGGTTTCGCTTTAACTTGAAATAACTATTGCTTTTTTAGTCTTTCATGCCAACGTCCAAAGAGTCTGAGCTCCAGGACGATGGATTCGTTTTAAAGCTTTCATTACACCCGAGCAACGCCAGGCTATACTGCTAGTTATTGATATATTTGCATAATCAATGCAAATATATTTTATGAGCCTGTTTTGTTTTTCATTACTGTATACCTTCGTTCACATACCTGGGTATGACAGTAAACTGCATCTGGCAGCAAGGTCACTGATTAGGAGGTTGTGAGGAGCATGGAACCACCTTTTAATTGCTGTTGTTTCCAGGTCCACCCTGACTCGGAGTGGTAGCACCTGTTAGGGTCCCAGCTATGGGCAAATAGTTAATCCCATCAAACAAGGGTCAAAACACTGTGAAAGCATAAAAATACACTTTTATAGAGATATATACATGAAAATAGACTTTTATAGAAAAATATACATTTTTAAAGAAAAAATATTTCCAACAATACATTTTTGAAGAAAAAATGATTACCATAACACATTTTTGAAGGAAAAAAAAATATTCTTAACAAAACGTTTTTGAATACAAGACTTGAAGACATTTTCAGTTTTCTAAAATAAAAAAAAAACAAACAATTTTCATTAAAATCTGACTAAATCAATCTTCTCACTATAATCGAGCATTAAGACATATACCTTAAGACCCCATCTTTTTGGCATTAAATAACCCACAGAGGTTGATATGCTGTTAAACAAAACTCAAACTCGAACTCATTCACATACCCCTGTATACACACGCACACATATTTATTGGTGAGATTTTAAGAAGTGAATAAGAATTACGGGATTTCCGCAGCCCCTCATCCTAACCTTGCTGCTTTATACCGACAAAAATTTCATGAAAAAGCAACAAGTGAAAAAAAAATCTAAAAAATGAAAAACTCAGGAAAAGTGAATAGATGTTAATGGTCGATCCTTCAATATGTCAGTAAATGCTGGACAATCTTATCAAAGATTAAGGAAATACTTGAAGCAACCAAAATCTGGTTCTACAGGAGGATGCTGAGGATACCATGGACTGGACATGTGAGCAAAAACAATGTTTTGAAGAGGTTGAAAATGAAAAGAACACTTATACTTAACAAAAGACAGTTAAAGTTTCCGGGACATGTAATGAGGTGTGAGGACTTGGAGAATCTGATGCTCACAGGATGGATAGTGAGAAAGAGAGACAAGGGAAAGCAATGCATGACATACTTGATTGATTTGAGTAGATGGATGGCAGAGAGGGGTTTGAGCATTATAACAAAGAAGGGCTGTAAAGATCTACAAGTGACAGGGAGATGTGGAGGGCCATGATCGTCTACATCCTGAAGGAGCACGGCACCTAGCAGAAGAATAATATTAGCTATTTCCTTAAAAGGAAACATTTAGTATTCATTAAAACAAGCATTTAGACTTGCTTACTAGTCGGAATTTATTAAAAATCTTTCATAGATTTCTCAAGTTCCAGTAGGATTCCTTCCTAACGTTTTGTTGGGAGTAGAATTGATTGTCAACATCCTGATTATATCATTATAAGATGTAACCGTAAATTCTACTCCAACAGCTTCTTTTCTTGCGCTTCCTGCCTGTGGAACTCCCTTCCACAAGTCTGCTTTCCCGACAACTACAATCTCCAGGTGTTTAAATGTAGGGTCAATAGACACCTCCTATCACACTAACTCCCATTTATTCTCAGAACACTCTCATTTACCCAACCCTCATTCTCTGTATCCTTACCCGCCTATCACCCACCCTCTGACATTTCCTATATTTAATCATCCTTTCTCCACTCTATGTAGCCCCCTGCACAGTAGTGGCAGTGACATGCCTTGCTCGGGGTGAAACGCTTATAATAAAAAAAAAAAAAAACTTATTGAGTAACATGTTAACTGTGTAGACTTTTGTGGCCCTACCAAGGATTGAAATCACCATACTTGGTTATCAAATTTCTGAAGAAAAACTACACTTCCACTCCTCAGTTTAATGGATGTATTCTAAGCAGTGGGAGTGGCAGCAGCCTGTCTCCCTTCCTTCCAAACTGGATTTAACTATTACGTTCTCCCCAAAGAATAATTTTCTATTTGTCCAGGGAAGTGCTATCACTTATTTTATTGGGCAATATTTTGTTTTAACACCATTGCTTCAGAAATCAGCATGGCTGTTAACTGTGATGATTCTTGTGTTTTAAGTCTATATCACAATTAGAAGTAATTTATTAAAGATGTTAGACGCCTCAGTTTAATGGATGTGTTCTAAGCAGTGGCAGTATCAGCAGCTTGTCTCCCTTCTAGGGAATAATTTTCTATTTGTCTGGCGAAGTGCAGTCACTCAATTTAAGATCTTGTTTTATGATTATATCTATTTTAATATGAGATCTATTTTTCTGTTTCTTGTTGAATGTCTGCAAGTAAAATGATTTCTGTTATCTTGTACAGTTCTTTGTTTGTGATTGTGTAGCACCAGTTTTCAAGGCTCATTAAAAGATGGTTCTCTCTGAGACTGACATGTTTCACATTGCTAGAAGCTATTTTTGTCCCTTGGTCTGATAAAACATCTGGTAATTTAGAAATTTCTGAACGAGTTTGGTACCATGTATGGCATCCATTGGATGCCATACATGGTACCAAATATGAAATTGGAGTAGATAGACTAAACTATCAACTGGCTCACACTCCACCCACGTCTATTGAACAGGTGAAGAGGCTCATCTCTTGTTCCCTGTTTAGCATGTTGTTTCCGGTTTTCTCTTTTCCAATCTTTTCACTCCTTTTTCTTTTCAATTGGAGTAGATAGACTAAACTATCGCCCGGTTCACACTCCACCCATGTGTATTGAACAGGTGAAGAGGCTCATCCCTTGTTCCCTGTTTAGGATGTGGTTTCCGGTTTTCTCTTTTCCAATCTTTTCACTCTTATGTAGCCCCCTGCACATCAGTGGTGTTATCGCCTTGCTCGGGGTGATATGATTAAAAAAAAAATAATATCCGCATGAAAGTTATAATCTGATGAGGATATTTAACAACATGATGTGAGTTTCAGGCTAATATTTGCATTTTGTAGCAGCTGGCTGCGTTAGGCAAATCTAGCGTCTAGTGCAGCCTATTCTATGTTCAATTGTCTTATCTCCTATACTAAATTTATTGTCAGTCAGTTAAGTGCCATACGTGATACACACTTTGAGCAATCATGTCTCAAAAGAGACATGACTGACTGGGCAGAAGATTATCCCGCAGTAGTTTGCCATTGCTTTCTGCGGTAGTCTGGTTGCCAGCCAAGGCTATAGAACCCAACCTGTCTTATTATTTGACTCATAGCTAGAGAGAGAAGAGATGTATTATATTATAACCTAGTAATTAGTGGGGGATCAGTTTATTACTTCATAACAATAGAAAACCGATCCCCCACATTATGACCAGTAGAAGCCTTAATCATGATTCCAACAATTATATTCAGTCAGTCAGTTGAGTGCCATATGTGATACACACTTTGAGCGATCATGTCTCAAAAGAGACATGATTGACTGGGCAGAAGATTATCCTGCAGTAGGTTGCCATTGCTTTCTGTGGTAGTCTGGTTGCCAGCCAAGGCTATAGAACCCAACCTGTCCTATTATTTGACTCATAGCTAGAGGGAAAAGAGATGTATTATATTATTACCTAGTAATTAGTGGGGGATCAGTTTATTACTTCATAACAATAGAAAACCGATCCCCCACATTATGACCAGTAGAAACCTTAATCATGATTCCAACAATTATATTCAGTCAGTCAGTTGAGTGACATACATGATACACACTTTAGCGATCATGTCTCAAAAGAGACATGATTGACTGGGCAGAAGATTATCCTGCAGTAGGTTGCCATTGCTTTCTGTGGTAGACTGGTTGCCAGCCGAGGCTATAGAACCCAATCTGTCCTGTTATTTAACCCATAACTGGAGGGAAGAGACAGATTAATACCGTTCGCAAGGTATTTGCGCATGAGTGAATGCAATGAATTCAAGTGGAATTCAAACTCGGCTCCCCGATTTCTCATTCGAAGTCGATATCCACTGAACCACAACGCACATCCAAATTTATTGTAATTGATCCATATGCCATGATATTTGATGGCAATCATTCGAGACATCCACAACCAGCTGGACCAAAACAATAAATGACGTCTGGTAGGCAATAGAAAATAAAATGTTTGCTTGCATCAAGAAAGTAAATACAAATGAATTGGCATTTTTTAAGGCTCCATCCTATCATTATCCAATTCCGCTATGGGAATATGACTGCGTTGCTAAGTGCTGATAAAAGATATTTAGTTATTTGATTAATAATGTCATCATCCCTGGTTAAGGCAATAAATGTCAGATATTCTGTTGTTTTTTTTATAATCGTGTCACCCCAAGAAAGGCATTTTACTGCCGCTGTTGTGCAGGGGGTTACATAAGAGGAAAGTTATGAGAAATAGTGACAGGTTATATAGAGGGTGTCAGGAAGTGGGTAAGAGAAAAATGATTGTGGCCATAAACTGGGGGACTGATTTATATATTGACTGTAATGTAGAATTGATCTCCAACTTTATATACACATAATAGTATAGAAATTTTTTTTTATAATCATATCGCCCAAAGCAAAGCATTTTATTGCCACTGTTTTGCAGGGGGTTACATAGGAGGAAAGTTATGAGAAAGAGTGACAGGTTATAGGGGGTGTCAGGAAGTGGGTAAGAGAAAAATGATTGTGGCCATAAACTGGGGGACTGATTTATATATTGACTGTAATGTAGAATTGATCTCCAACTTTATATACACATAATAGTATAGAAATTTTTTTTTTATAATCATATCGCCCAAAGCAAGGCATTTTATTGCCACTTTTGTGAAGAGGGTTACATAGGAGGAAAGTTATGAGAAAGAGTGACAGGTTATAGGGGATGTCAGGAAGAGAGTAGGAAAAGGAAGAGAATACTGATGAGTGGGATGTACTAGGAAAAAAGCATGAAAAAGAGGATATAAGTTAGTGAGGCAGGAGATGACTCTTGACTTTACATTTAAATTCTTGAAGATTATAACTGTCGAGAAAGCAAGTATGCAGAAGAGAATTCCCCAGACGGGAAGTGCAAGAGAAGAAGCTGCTGGAGTAGAATTTGCGTTTACAATTTATTGGTTTCACAGTAAAAGGGTGGGAACTAGTTGCTAATCTTGTGGCTCAAGTAAATTCATATATAGAGAGCACCAGTGAGCTAAGTTCATCGGAGCAGAAGCCGTGAAAGTATTTGTGAAAGAGACACAGGGAAGCCACACTGTGTCAGTGAGAAACCGACTGTATCCTAGCTGCCAAGTCGGGATCAGTCACATTACAGATTCTCTGTTGGATTTGGTCGAGGACACCTAAGTGGTTAGCAGGAGCACCCGACCAGATAGAGAAAAAGTTAAAAGTAGAAATATTTTTCTTCTTTATGTCATTTCTCTTCATAATGTTGGCATTCGTGGCTCGCCACAATTTCCTGACCATAGTAACTTAATATTTTTTTCTTTTTTGCTATCTCTTCCAGTCCCTGTTTTCATTTATTTAAGCTTGACAGTTAGGTTCTGCATTACTTTTGTCTGTCTCTCTCACATTTCAATCTACCCTATGTGTATCACATTTTCCGAGCCTTTTTCCTCATTATGTACCACAAAAATTCAAACTATCTCTTTCTGATGTTAAGAATAAATGTTTGTTTGTTTCCATTTTCTCTAAAACTTCTTCAGTGCTCACTTGTTCAGTTCATGATATTCTCAGCATTCTTCTGTAGAACCACATTTCTGTTGCTTCAAGTCTTTTCTTCATCTGTGTTGACTTCATCATTTCTCATATGTTCATTCCATGGTATCCTCGGCATTCTTCTGTAGAACCACATTTCTGTTGCTTCAAATATTTATTCATCTTTCAGGTGACTGTTCAGCATTTGCAGTGATCTATGAGGACTGATATTACGTAATAGCTCACTACTCTCTTCTTTGTTTTTAAATTATTCTGTTTCTTTATCCAACAGAGAATCTGTAATGTGATTGATCCCAACTTGGCAGCTCAGATGCAGTCACTTTCTCACCGGTGCAATGTGGCTTCCCTTCTACAAATACTTTCATGGCTTCTGCTTTGATGAACTTAGCTCACTGGTGCCCACTATATATGAATTTACTCGAACAACAAGATTGGCAACTAGGTCCCACCATTTTACTGGGAAATCAATAAAATGTAAACAAAAATTCTACTCCACCAGCTTCTTTTCTCGCACTTCCCGCCTGTGGAATTCCCTTCCATTTACTTGCTTTCCCAACAGCTACAATCTCCATGAATTTAAATGTAAAGTCAATAGTCATCTCCTATCTCTCTAACATGCATCCTCTTTCTCATGGAATTACCTACCATTGACTTGCTTTCCCAACAGCTATAATATCCAAGAATTTAAATGTAAAGTCAATAGTCATCTCCTATCTCTCTAACATGAATCCTCTCTCTAATGGAATTCCCTTCTATTTACTTGCTTTCCCGACAGCTATAATATCCAAGAATTTAAATGTAAAGTCAATAGTCATCTTCTATCTCACTAACCTGCATCCTCTTTCTCATGGAATTCCCTTCCATTTACTTGCTTCCTCGGCAGCTACAATCTCTAAGAATTTAAATGTAAAGTCAATAGTCATCTCCTATCTCACTAACTTGCATCCTCTCTCTCATGCTCTTTTATCTGTCCACTCCACTCTTATCAGTATTCTCATCATTCTCTTACCCACTTCCTGACACCCCTATAACCTGTTACTCTTTCTCATAACTTTCCTCCTATGTAAACCCCTGGGCACCAGTGGCAGTAAACTACCTTGCTTTTGGGGTGATACGATTATAAAAACAAAATAAAAATTCTATACTATTATAATGTGGATATAAAGTGAGGGATCAATTCTACATTAGAATCAATATCTAAATGGATCCCCCACTTTATGGCCACAATAATCTTTTTCTCAACCACTTCCTGATACCCTCTATAACCTGTCACTCTTTCTCGTAACTTTCTTTCTATGTAAACCCCTGTGTACAAGTGGCAGTAAACTACCTTGCTTGGGGCGATACGATTATAAAAACAAAAAACAAAAACTCTGCTAAGCTTTTGGAATGCATTCTTGGCTCGGATGAAATTGTCCATCGGGCAAAATAAAATTTATATAGATTTCTTAGGAACCTCTAAACAAATTACATCCCCTCTCCCATAAACATTTTACTTCTCTTGACTCAAATCTGTGAGGAAATATTCCAGAATTTAGAGGAGGATTGATATTACAGTATGTGCAATTCTCAGAATCCTTCTGTATAGAAAAAGACCAACAGAGTCTCTTCTCTGTCATTAAAGAGATTCACAAACTATATAAGAAGGCCCATATTATTGGTCTGTTAAGCACTTTTATTTGTTTCTAATGAAAATTTACTATTTCTTCATATTTAGATTAGATTTTGAAAGGCATCTTTTATTATTACCATACATCTTTGGATTATGAATCTTTTAAGTTGACTGTTAAAACAACTATTTAAATTTTAGAGATGCGTGATTTTGCCATATCTAATTGATAGTACATATCTTGGGTTGTTCCTCTTGCTGACAAACGTATTCTGTCTTCTTAAAATGAGTGCTTAGCTCTGTCTTCTCATGCCAGATTTTTGTTAGTAATATATCCCATGAGAGGATAATCAGGAAAAATGAATAGTGCAAGAATAATAGTTTTCACTGAAGATAGATTAATCAGGATTTATTATACCACAGTACAATAAACCAAATAGACAGTACAAGAACACCAACGAATAGTAACAGGTATAACAATCAAGTAGACAATGTCTTTGCCTAGGACGTATGTGTCCGTCCAGTGACGTATGCTTCCGTCTAGTGACGTATGCTTTTGTCTAGTGACATATGCTCTCATCTAGTGATGATGACTCTATAGTTCGCTCTAGTCACAGTCTTTTATAGACTGGACCATATCCATTCCGGAGTAGGATAGGATATTCCTCTACAACAGTTAGCAATCTTCACAGTATCACCTTTGTGGATTACTTAACAGGTGTTTCATACTCAGTAAAGATATTATTCAAATGCCAAAAAGTTCTCCAGATACCCATATGGGTAGTGAAAAGAAAAAAGAAAGCATTTTTGTTTATCAATATCACACAAAATCAAACTGTTAGAAAGACTAGACATTGAACAGGTGAAGAGGCTCATCCCTTGTTTCCTGTTTAGGATGCGGTTTCCGGTTTTCTCTTTTCTAATCTTCTCACTTTTTTTTTTATACTTGGAGTAGATAGACTAAACTATCGCCCGGTTCACACTCCACTCTCGTCTATTGAACAGGAGAAGAGGATCATCCCTTGTTTCCTGTTTAGGATGCGGTTTCCAGTTTTCTCTTGTCCAATCTTCTCACTCTTATGTAGCCCCCTGTACATCAGTGGCGTTACCGCCTTGCTCGCAGTGATATGATTAAAAAAAAATGTGTATATCTGTCATTGGAACAACTGCCACATATGACATAAGAAAACAGAAGGAGAAATTTCATGTTGAAAGATATGAATAGACATTAATGAAAAATAGAAAAAAAATTTCCCGGACACAAAAATGATTATTTGGAATGGATTCATCAATGATGAAGTCAATATATGCCGCATATATAAAACTACCTTCAGTGTATAATTATAAGCTATTATAAAATGTAAAAGTTTATTGTGTTTATGCTTTGGTCCCATTCCCGAGATGCCACACATTATAGATGCTACATACAATTTTTTTTTTAACATACAATATGTGTTAGCACGTGCAATACCCTGTCTTCATCAGCTGTCGACCAGTGGTGATGTCCCATTTTTGGTGGCTATGGCAGGGACCACCACCTCTTGCACCACTAGCAGTGTTTGCCACCAAGCAGGATATGAAAATAAACTTGTTGATTGTCTCTCTTGTACATTCTTGTACTGAAGTAAACAAACAATCGTTCCTCTTTGCAGCTCGTATCAGCTATGAAAATTTCCTGAACACATTTACCAATATTAACGTGCTCATGGAGGAAGAAAAAAAACGTTATAGATGACCACACAAGTATCTCATTTGCGCATATTAGATTGTGATGTTGCATGAATTTTGTTTGCTTGTTGTTTGGATCTCGATCACATCTAACTTGACGCAAGCTGTACCGTTGCTCGAATGCGGTACAAAGCACTTTTCAAACCACGGCCAGTGATGCCTATTTTTGAAAGGAAAGAAATAACTGAATGTCCCAGAAACCGACGACACCCAACCACAATAGGCATCACGTTACACCTCCGACCATTGTTCACATATTCGGCACGCAGTGACTCGCATCTGTTTTTCTTTAGCTCGTGCCCCTCCATCCTGTTCTCTTTCCAATAAATTTGAAAGCCAAAGCAATTCCAGTCCCAATAATTTCAGTAAAAGGATTTTAAAGCTGTCTAGTCTAACCATGCTCTACTAGACCGGCAACAAGTGTAATGAAAAAGATTAGATAGGAGGAGAGTGAAGTGAAAGACGAACCAGTTAGAAAGGAGCAAAACAAGGATAGGAATACAAGTGTGATGACAGTTGCAAATGTGGTGAGAAAGGAAAAGATATACATGGTGGTGTAGAAAGATCTAGAGTCAAGTGGTTAAGAGATGGGTATTGACATCGCATTTAAATTCCTGGAGATTGTAGCCGTCAGGAAAGCAAGAATATGGAAGTGAGCTCCACAGGCAGGAAGTGCGAGAAAAGAAGCTGCAGGAGTAGAATTGTCGTCTGCATTTGGTTGATCTAACTGTGAATGGGTGAGACCCAATTAACTAAAATGCAAAAAAGTAAAATTGCACACAGGCAATATGGATCAGAATGACTGAAAACATTTTGGAAAAACCCAGATCAAGGCAAATTTCACAAGTCAGTGTGAAAATTACGATTCTGCATTCTGATTGGTTAACCAAATGCAGACGACAATTCTACTCCTGCAGCTTCTTTTCTCGTACTTCCAGAGATTTAAATGCAACCTCAATACCCATCTCTTAACTACTTGACTCTAGTTCTTTCTACACCACCATCTATATCTTTTCCTTTCTCACCACATTTGCAACTGTCATCACACTTGTATTCCTATCCTTGTTTTGCTCCTTTCTAACTGGTTCGTCTTTCACTTCACTCTCCTCCTATTTAATCTTTTTACTCTTATGTGGCCCCCTGCGCATCAGTGGCATTGTTGCCTTGCTTGGGATGATACAATTAAAAACAAAAATTGTTTGATGATATAGGATTTGTATTCTATAAGTTCTATGCCAGCAGTCCTGTCTCTCATGCTTCTTTTAGGACTTTTTGGTACATATATACTGTGCTGACACCCATGAGCGAACCCATTTTATAGTTCACCAATAGAAGGCTTTCCTTCTCATTATTAATATTTCTGCTCGTAATTCTTCCACACCCTGCAACACCTTGAGTCTTAGTAGCTTTATTGGCATGTAATGCATGATACAGATTAAAAAGAAAGACAAGCTGTATTTACCAAGAAGTCATGGTTATTCGCCTCTAACCAAAAAAAAAAATTCTGTTGGGAGTCATAATCATCTACATTCTAAAGAGACAAGACATTAAAAGAAATGTGATGGTTCTTAAAAGGTTTTACAGCTCATTATTAATAGTTCTGTTCCTACACCCTGTAATTCATTGTGTCTTAGTGGCTTTACTGCCTTACATAGAGATTGATGATACAAAGGTTTACAGAATTGGTGCGTCAATATTCAGCCATGAAAATATTTTGTTGCTTTTCTTTTATCTTATGGCAATTTTCATTGGTCTTCAACTAAACCAAACTAATTTAAACTCACACCTGACCTATGAGCCAGTTCTAAAGATACAGGTAAAATGGTCTGCTCTCTGTACCGCTTCAGTAATTACCTGACTCCCTGGGCTGTCTTCTACCTTTACAAGGGTCAGATCAGGCCAATAACAGAGTACTGTTGCCATATCTGTGTGGGACCTGCTTGGGCCACACTCTCCATTCTTAATCCCTATCTATACTGTCCCCCTGATTTCTCTTCCCTTCTCATTATTAATATTTCTGCTCGTAATTCTTCCACACCCTGCAACACCTTGAGTCTTAGTAGCTTTATTGGCATGTAATGCATGATACAGATTAAAAAGAAAGACAAGCTGTATTTACCAAGAAGTCATGGTTATTCGCCTCTAACCAAAAAAAAATTCTGTTGGGAGTCATAATCATCTACATTCTAAAGAGACAAGGCATTAAAAGAAATGTGATGGTTCTTAAAATGTTTTCCAGCTTACTATTAATAGTTCTGTTCCTACACCCTGTAATTCATTGTGTCTTAGTGGCTTTACTGCCTTACATAGAGATTGATGATACAAAAGTTTACAGAATTGTTGTGTCAATATTCAGCCATGAAAATATTTTGTTGCTTTTCTTTTATCTTATGGCAATTTTCATTGGTCTTCAACTAAACCAAACTAATTTAAACTCACACCGGATTTATGGGTTATTACTAAAGATGCAGTTAAGATGATCAGCTTGCTCTAGTAGGTACCTGACTCTATGTGCTATCTTTTACCTTTACAAGAGCCAGATCAAGCCAAGAATAGAGTATGGTTGGCATATATTGGCAGTAGCTGCCCAGACAACACTCTCCATCCTTAATAGAGTCCAAATGCATCTTCAAATCCTTGTAAATGACAAATAATTTTCTAAGTCTTCAAGCTCTCTCTCACAGATGGGATGTTGCAAGCCTCTTGCTGCTCTATCCCTACTACCATGGAAGGTGCTACGATGAACTACATTCCTTGGTTCCACTAATTCTAATCTTTGTGGCAAGGACTCAACATACCATTTACATTGTAGCAAATCATTCACATTCCCTCTATATTATATCAGGGAAAAGTTCCTCTCAAATAACTTTTTCCATAAACCATTGCTCTGCGGAACTGACTTTTGAACTTTTTGGTACTTATTTGTAAAAAAAACCTTTATTGAAATATACATAGAAGAATGTTGTTTTTATATACATTTTCATTTTCTTGTTTTATACCCCTCTTATAGTGGGCTATCTACTAACGAGGCCAAGTCAAGCTAATCTGTTTCAACACACATAAACTATAACAGATAACCCACAATACTACAAAAAACAACATTTTCCTATAACAGAAGAGAGGTAGTGTGCAAAAGTATTAGGACACGGGTGATTTTCCTAAAAACCTCACTGAAATTCAAATAGAGGGTTAAATGCCAAACCTTTGTAAGAATTATTTAACTTAAAAAAAAGAGGAAGGAGGGCTTCAGAATTTGAATTGGCCCCTACAAAGCCCTGATCTCAATCCTATTGAACATCTATGGGATATTTTGGATAAAAAAATTGATAAATCTAATGTTACTTTGCAAGACACACTTTGGGAACAAATACAAGCTGCTTGGCAGGAGATACCATTAGATACATTGAAGAAGCTTGTGATGTCAATACCTGACAGAATGAAGGCTGTGATCAAAGCAAAAGGCTATTATACTAAATATTAAATTTATTTTGTAACAAGTATTTTTTTCTTGTTAAAGCATTTGTTAAGTAAATCAAATAAAATTACTTTAATTAAATTGTTTATTTTCTGTCAATATGCCTCATAAAAGATCAAATAGTTCTTGTCCTAATACTTTTACACAGTACTGTGTATGAACAAACTCAAGCAAAGAAATGCATTTTTGGACACTCAAAGGCTGGAGTTTATATACACACACCCTAGATGCCCATATATAGTTTGATCAAAAGTTGAATGAACCATGTAGTTCTTTGATGAAAGTTTAGAAATGTAGACTAAGTTTATTTTCTAAATTCTTTTCAAAAGAGAATACATTTGACTGATAGATCTTTCATTCAATAAGGAAAGTACCTTCTTTCATGATTGCAGAATATTTTGTGATGACTTAAGCCACAAATGAAATGTTTGTGTCATAATAAACAAATATGATTAAATCACAAAACTGATAAATCAGCAAAGATGATGAACGATTAATCAGGAAATAGTGGTATCACCAATAACTAATAAATTGAAACAATTCCCCCTCATGGATTGAAGAAAGGGTTCAGTTTTAAATTTAAGGTATGTTTTCAAATAAAAAACATTAAGCTTTCACTTCAGGATCTCATGATTAAAATGCCAAAATTAGGGTCGCATCAAAGAATCACCAAAATGATATAATCCTTAATTCCATTTCTCCTAGTAACAATTAATTCCATTCCTCTTGATAAAAATTAATTCCATTCCTCTTGATAAAAGTTAATTCCATTTCTCTTGATAAAAGTTGATACCATTCCTCTTGATAAAAGTTAATTCTATTCCTCTTGATAAAAGTTAATTCCATTTCTCTTGATAAAAGTTGATACCATTCCTCTTGATAAAAGTTAATTCTATTCCTCTTGATAAAAGTTAATTCCATTTCTCTTGATAAAAGTTGATACCATTCCTCTTGATAAAAGTTAATTCTATTCCTCTTGATAAAAGTTGATACCATTCCTCTTGATAAAAGTTAATTCTATTCCTCTTGATAAAAATTAATTGCATTCCTCTTGATAAAAGTTAATTCCATTCCTCTTGATAAAAATTTATTCCATTTCTCTTGGTAAAAATAAATTTCGTTCCTCTTGGTAAAAATGAATTCCATTCTTTATGATAAAAATTAATTCTATTCCTTTTGTAAAAATCAATTCAATTCCTCTTAATAAAAATGAATTACAGTTCTCTTGATAAAAATTAATTCTATTTCTCTTGGTAAAACTTAATTCCGTTCCTCTTGGTAAAAATTGGAATAAAAAACCTGAAGATTATTTAAGTTTATTCAATCTCTAAGACATTGAATGATTCAGGGATTAATCAGCTGATGCTTATGTGACTGAGTACAAATTAACAGCTGATTAATTGGTAAATGCTGATATTGGCCAATTGCCAAATATCAACTGATTAATCGATAAATGCCAATGACTGAATGCCAATTATCAGCCGATTAATCAGTGAATGCTGATATAATCCTTTCCCATTCCCAGCCAATTAATTGATGCCACCCGAATCATATCTACAGTAACCAAGATAAAGACACAAATTTGAATAAATCATCATAGAATAATTATTTCTTTTTGTATGCAAGCTGCATTCACCCTAGCCGGTTTGAGCCAGCTTCCTCCCCGATGGAGGAAGTATTCATTGGGATTTGTTTAAGGGCTGGGTCTCAAGTTCTACCCTGTTATTTAACCCGTAACTGGAGGAAAGAGACAGATTAATACCTTTCCTAAGTGAATGCAGGGCATTCAACTAGAATTCGAACTTGGCTCACCGATTTCTCTTTCCGAGCCGATATCCACTGCACCACAACGCACATCCATCACTAATCGCTTACAGCACCTGGTATTCCCAAGCGGTCCCCAGCTAAGTACTGACCAGGATCAATGTTGCTTAACTTTGATCAAAAGAGAAACGGTGTATTCAACATGACATGATCGTTAGCAATTGTTTATTTTTGCTTTGGGAATTGCCAAGACTCAAATAAGAAAACAACATTAAATCAATATTAATCAATAATCATCCTAATCTGGGGATTACCATGTCTTACTCAGATGAGAGTTATTTCCTCACCCTTTATCTCCATTATAATGGCTTCCATCTCATTTGAGTGTCTATGACCCCTAAAATGACTCCTGAGACTAGCATTCAATTCAAGGTATTATGCATATATGACAGATAATTTCTGTATCCTTGTTTGGGTTGATTGGATCTCCATGGCCGAAAACTCTCCTGTGTACCACCATGTGCCTGCTCAGTCCGGATAATGATCTGCAGACCTTGTTGCAAGTGACATAGGTATTTTTGGCAGGTGATGAAGTACATTGACATAGTTGGCTTATTTCTGATTGTTATGATGACCTTTAAGATGGTCTTCACAACTTGCCCTTTACAACAGTACATACTTGCACATATCACATTTCCAAGACTGCCTATTAGTTGGCAAATCAGAGTAAATGTCTCCTCACGGATCATGCCTGATCTGAGCATCCCTGAAATATTAATTTTAAATGGCATTGCATCATTTTCTTATTAAATGCCTCCCATATTTAATATTCAATTAATCTATGTATCTTAGGAAGTCAGAATTAGATATTTCTACTGATAGTGAAGAGACAATTTTGCTAGTGTATTGAATTAAATCCTCACTGGGTGTCCTGTCATAATAATAAGTTTAAGTTTTGAAAGTTCCATCAATTATGAAGCAATTGTCAAAGTATTGGTTAATAATATCTAGCTCGTGCTTGTGAGTTCAGTCCCTAGACCAGGGAGTGAAAGTTATATATTTTCTGTTCAGAGCAAAAACAAAAAACAAAAAAAAAAGCATTTTTTTCTCATCATATCGCCCCAAGCAAGGTATTTTACTGCCACTGATTTGCAGGGGGTTACATAGGAGGAAAGTTACGAGAAAGAGTGACAGGTTATATGGGGGGGGGGGGGGTCAATGAGTGAGTAAGAGAATGTGGTCATGTGGTCATAAACTGGGGATCAATTTATATACTGATTATAATGTAGAATTGATCCCCCACTTTATACCCACATTATAATAGCATAGAATTTTTTTTTATAATAGTATAGAATGTTTTTCAGTTGAATTTTAATTTGATGAACATTGCTAGTCATTAAGTTTTTTTTTATAATCATATTGCCCCAAGCAAGGCAATTTACTGCCACAGTTTTGCAGAGGGTTACATAGGAGGAAAGCTATGAGAAAGAGTGACAGGTTATAGAGGGTGTCAGAAAGTGGGTAAGAGAAGAATGAGAATACTGATGAGAGTGGAGTGGATGGAGAAAGGAGCATGAGAGAGAGGATGCAGGTTAGTGAGATAGGAGATGACTATTGACTTTACATTTAAATTCTTGGAGATTGTATCTGTTGGGGAAGCAAGTAAATGGAAGGGAATTCCATGAGAGAGAGGATGCAGGTTAGTGAGATAGGAGACGACTATTGGCTTTACATTTAAATTCTTGGAGATTGTAGCAGTCGAGGAAGCAAGTCAATGGAAGGGAATTCCATGTGAGAGAGGATGCAGGTTAGTGAGATAGGAGATGACTATTGACTTTACATTTAAGTTCTTGGAGATTGTAGCTGTTGGGGAAGCAAGTAAATGGAAGGGAATTCCATGTGAGAGAGGATGCAGGTTAGTGAGATAGGAGATGACTATTGACTTTACATTTAAATTCTTGGAGATTGTAGCTGTTGGGGAAGCAAGTAAATGGAAGGGAATTCCATGAGAAAGAGGATGCAGGTTAGTGAGATAGGAGATTAATATTGACTTTACATTTAAATTCTTGGAGATTGTAGCTATTGGGGAAGCAAGTCAATGGAAGGGAATTCCAAGGGGAAAGTGCAAGAAAAGAAGCTGCTGGAGGAGAATTTGCGTTTACAATTTTTTAGTTTCACTGTAAAACAGTGAGACCTAGTTGCTAAACTTGTGGCTCGAGTAAATTTATAAATAGGGGAACAGGAAAGATAAATTAACTGAAAAGAATGAATTGATACGAGATATTTACAGGCACGGGTCGGGAAATGAGAAATTTTTATCACCTGTAGATCAAATAATTTTGAAATTCCAAAAAGGTTAGAAAATTGTACATGCAAAAACTGGAGGGTACAACAGGTGAAATATGAATAAAACAACTAAAATAAGGATACTCGTCTGAATAGAGTAATTCTTAGAAATTCCGACAGAAAGTAAATGAAATTTAGAAAAATTAGAAAGAAAAGAGGGAAAAAAATTAGCCATAACTGCACGATCATAAGTTGCATATTCATGGGCACCTCAAGGTGGTGTAATGGTTAACGAACTTTTGTTTCACTAGAACTGATTACAACTGAGTAGTGAGTTTGATCCTCACTGTGTGCCCCAGACTTTCGGACTTGTGCCACATCTAAGTGGCACTTAGAAAATTGCATAAGTTGCATATTCATGTGTATTATTATTATTATTATGTCATTTTTAATTATAAATCGATTTCTGCTATGGTCGCACTATCTACCAAGTCTGCAGGAAGGCCTAAGGCAGGTAGTGGTGTGTTGTTATGCCTCCATTTCATGTTTTTTCATATTTTCCTAACATCCCTAGCGTTACATAGACAAAGTTCTCCTTAGTGTGTGGGCTGTACTCAACAAAATAATTTTTGTATAACTCTTAAGCTCGGGTTTCCAGGGATTTTTTCAATGTGTCGTTTGTTCCACTTTTTATCATTCCAAGTGCACCTACTATCACTGGCACAACTCTTGTTTTCAGTTTCCCCATTTTTTCTATTTCAATTTCCAGGTCTTTATATTTTAACAGTTTTTTCGAATTCTTTGGTTGCTATGTTACAATAAGCTGGACAAGCCATATCGATTAATAAGCAAGGTTTTTCCTTTTGGTTTTTAACAATAATGTCTGTCCTGTTTGTTTCAATTTTTCTATCTGTATAGATGGTGCAATCCCATAGAATGGTGACATCTTCTATTTCTGTAACTGGTGCTGGGTAGAACACGGTTGGAATTATTATTATTATTATTATTATTATTATTATTATTATTATTCTTTTGATTTCTGTTGCAAACACATTTCCTTCCAGATACCAACCAGAGACCTAGGATCAAAAATGGCATCATGGTATTTTTCTACAGATCATTTTTGTAAAAAAAGACAAAAAAAATTTAGATCATACACATTTTACATAAACCACATGTTGTTATTGTTATTGTTGTTATTATTGTTGTTGTTATTGTTGTTGTTGTTGTTGTTCTTCTTCTTCTTCTTATTATTATTATTATTATTATTATTATTATTATTACTGTATAGTGGTGTGGAGCGACTATCTCCCATCCACCGGGTCCCCAGGTGGCGGATCGGGGAATGACCTCCAGATACTGGAGGTTAGCTGCGAATATTCAATAAGCAGTCCCAGACCAACTAGCAGGCTACTCTGAGGGTGTGTGTGGAGTATGCCCTGGTCAGGTGTACTTCCTTGAAATGCATACAGATACCCGTTGTAAAAGGTAGCCTTAGGCAAGTGTTTAGCACCTTGTAACCAAACTGACTCAAAACCCGGTTGAGTGGGGTCTCGTGACCTTAATTGGTGACTCACACAGTGTCAATCATGAATAAATAGCGTTTGGACGCTAGTGGAGATGACAACTCTGCAGATTTAGAGGAGTAAACCTCGATAAACTATCCTGCTATTTCCTTGGGTAGCAGTAGTTCATGTGGCACCCAACGTAAGAGTGGTAGCGGTTCAGAGAACAGTGTGGTTGTGCGGATGACCATCTACTTGACAAAAGACAAGCACATCGCTCCAGTTAGCGGCGAACTATGTCAAGATGGTGACTCGACAAATAACCAGCCCCTTTGGAGGGGTTGGCGTTAGGAAGGGCATCCAGCCATGAAAATTTGCTTCAATTTCATATGTCATGTCAGATCCAGATATGGTTAGTAATAACGGGGCCGGAACTAGTAGTGAAGGTATAATAACCTTTTGCTTTGATCTCAGCCTTCATTCTGTCAGGCATTGACATCACAAGCTTCTTCAGTGTATCTAATGGTATCTCCTGCCAAGCAACTTGTATTTGTATTTTGTAAGTGTTCTAAATTTTTATAAATGACAAGTCAACCTACAAGATATTGTGGTATATCTAAGAATTTAATATTGTTGTTGTTAGTGTTGGAGATACAGATGGATTTCCCATTGTGCCCCGAGAATGGAAAATGATTTATACACCATTATTCTTTATTAAATTAATTTTTCTCAATCCATGAGCCATGCCACTTCCAGATGTTATAATTATCTCCCTTTAACTCAAGCCCCTAATTTATTTGTTCACCACTACTGTAGCTGGGTATTGAACTCACAACTTTTTAGGTCAAGTCACTTTATCTAACCAGCACTTTTATATATAAATCTATCATCTGCCCGTGCACTGAATAGTGCTACTTTATCTGGTTGGGTGTCCCTGCTATCTGCCTAGGTGTCCTTGACAAAATCCAACAGAGAATCTGTAATTTAATAGATCCCAACTTGGCAGCTCAGATACAGTCACTTTCTCACCGGTGTAATGTGGCTTTCCTGTGTCTCTTCTACAAATACTTTCACTGCTTCTGCTTCGATGAACTTAGCTCACTGGTGCCCCCTATATATGAATTTACTTGTGCTACTAGATTAGCAAGTAGGTCCCACCCTTTTACCGTGAAACCAATAAATTGTAAACACAACTTCTACTCTAGTAGCTTCTTTTCTTGCACTTCCCGCATGTGGAATTACATTTACTTGCTTCCCAACAGCTACAATCTCCAAGAATTTAAATGTAAAGTCAATAGTCATCTCTTATCTCACAGACTTGCATCCTCTCTCTCATTCTCCTTTCTCTGCCCACTTCACTCTTATCAGTATTCTCATCCTTCTCTTACCCACTTCCTGACATCCCCTATAAACTGTCCATCTTTCTCATAACTTTCCTCCTATGTAACCCTCTGTGCACCAGTGGCAGTAAACTTTCATATTCCCCTTGTTATGATTTTTAACAAAAAGGTGACCTTGACCTTGCATGCAAAAATCAACGGTCAAATATTGCGACAACTGAACCCTTATTATCATTGTCACTTTCACTGAAACTGGCTTACATGCCTGCCACATTTTTGTGTCATGTTGGGACCCAAATCATCAGTTGCGTCTCTATCCTCAAAGACAGAGTGCAGCTCAGTTTTAGCTCTGTCCGTGAGGACAGGGTTGCTTCTGAGAAAAAATTACACTGATAGATGCCTGGTCCCGGGAAATAGTGTCCTGTAGCCGTACCACCCCAGTGCAGCAGAGGGGTGGATCAGGTGCTTGTCACCGAGACCAGCTCAACCAGCGGTTGAGGGGATTAGGGAATTTTTGTCCCTGTGCTCATTTGTACAGGAATGAGTTCCCACCTTAAAAAAGACCTTGTGTCGCATCTCGCTCCAGTATAAGCATAGGGTAAATATCTTTACTTGGCCCAGAGGTGGTCATATCACGTTAGTGTCACCACTTGTTGTGGGGGGGCAAAGTAAGGTAAGGGTCTCGACCCCGCAAACTTTTGTAAGTGCAAAAACAGCAAAAACAATAAGGAAATGGAGGTGAAGATGTTGAGTTTCAATGTTAATTTTATTGTGATAAAATCGACATAGGAAATCAAAAAAGGCTTGAATGCCAACAGTGATTAGTAGAATAAGCTCAGGCTAGAACATTGGTGGCCAGCAGGAACGTCATCAGCATCTTGTATGAAAGGTAGAGGCCAGAAAGTTGTTAGTGCTTGGTGGGACCAACACAGTCTGGAATGCTGTTAACAGGCAGCAGGAACGTTGTCAGTGTCTGACAGGAATGGCTTAGGTTGGAATGTTGTCAGAGAATTTTGATCTCAAGGAAGACATGTTGAAATCTTGGTAGCCATTTCTCTGCCACTTTAAACCAGACCAGAAACACATGGACACTTATGTTAATAAGAAAAAAAAAAGAATAGCAAAAATAAATAAATTCGATGATGCCTGCATATGTTATGGAAAAGTTTTTATATGAAAAAAAAACAGCAAACAGAAATAGTATAAAACAGAGCAAAAGCTTTTGTTTGAGATTAATGGTTGTTCACTTCAATCGAAGATTTCAAGTTTTGACAATTTCAAAACTAAGTCTTATCAGGGCTTTTCACCAAAATTGGATCTTTGCATGTATGGATGATGCCAGCGGTAATTCATCTTGTCTTCTTAGCTCAGCGCGGCAACCAATCTGATTTTGGCCTTCTCGGCTCTGGTATTATGCGTGTCCCAAATTCTCTTAGGAGATGCATGACAGACACGGGGTGTCCATGCAAATCAAATCTTTAACCAGTGAGATTACTCCCAGCTCGTATCATGAGGTGGAGTGATTTTAGTCCCTTGGTTTAACTAATGAAATAGCAATATTTCTATTGACATAATTTCTTTTCTTCATCTTCTCGATTTTTCAAGTTTTTAAATTTACAAATCTTTTCCCAGCAATTTGGAAATCAAGGATCTGACCTTCTTTAAACACATCAAAAGCTTTCGACAATTGTATTTTGACTACCTATATTTTTCACTTCCACTGGCCGTAAAAACCCAAAGTTCCAAATGATGTCTTTCTTAGTTACACAATGGCAGCCAATGATCACCTTGCCTGACTCACCGCCCCCAGCTGCAAAAACATATTTTCCCTTTTATTTGCTACTCAGCAATATTTTCAGATTTAAAAAATTTTGTAATAAACATTCTACTTTCAACTTAACTCATATTGCGATTTCCAATAATCTGCGGAGTTATTAATACCACTAGTAATAATTTGTTTCGCTCCATCGTACTAAACTTAGGATTACAGATTTTTCACATGTAATATTATAATTTTATATATTTCCACATGCAATATTATATTATCATATCTGATGATATTGTCCAACATTCACTGACTTATTGAAGAACTGACATCACATAGCATTCTAGCACTCTCTTCTTTGTTTCTAGTGAAAGTTTCCTGTGTCTTAGTACTTTACTCAACTTATGGAACACGCCCTTCGCCATACCAATTCGCCTTCAGATCTCTGTGTCGCACTTTCCATCTCCTGTTAGAACACTTCCTGGTTATTTAAATTTTTGTACCTGCTTGATTCTACTATCCCCCATCAGTATTTGGCATTGTGGGCTGTCCTTTTTACTGATGACCATGCATTCAGTTTTCTTTTTTTTTTTTTTTTTTTTTTTTTAATCATTTCACCCCGAGCAAGGCAGAAACGCCACTGATGTGCAGGGGGTTACATAAATGTAGAAAGATTAATTAGAAAAGAGTGAGGAGTACAAGCTAGTTAGAAAGGAACAATAGAAAGCTGAGAAAGCAGGTGCAATGACAGATACATGGGCGGAGAGAAAGTGAAGATTATACAGGGGAGGGGAGAGAGCTAGAGTCCAGTGGTTAGTAGGTGAGTATTAACTTTGCTTTTAAATTTCTGGAGGTCGTAGCCGTCAGGAAAGCAAGAATACGGGAGCGAGTTCCACAGGCGGGAAGTGCAAGAGAGGAAGCTGCAGGAGTAGAATTGTCGTCTGCATTTGGCTAACCTGACTGTGAATGGGTGGGACCCAGTTGCCAGTCTGGTTGCACGAGTAAACACCTGTTGAGGAGGCATCAGTGACTTAAGCTCATCCGAGCAGAAGCCATGAGAGTATTTATAGAAGAGACAGAGGGAGGCCACATTTCGACGATGGGAAAGTGGCTGCAGTCGAGTCGCCAGATCAGTACCTATCACATTACAGACTCTCCTTTGGAGCTTGTCAAGAACACTGAGGAGAACGGCAGGGGCACCTGACCATAAATGGCAGCAGTACTCCATGCACGGAGGGATGGCTGACTTGTATATATGCAGGATGGATTCAGGTGGAAAAAACATCCTGGATCGACATAGTGACCCACAGTTTATTTGTAGTCCTTTCTTGTCACTCTCTAATTTCTTGTAGTTTCCTTTCTGTGTCTGCAATCAGCACTGTATCATCTGCGTATATTATGTTAAAATTGTGGCCTCCGATTGCAAATCCTGGCATTGCAAGACTAGTATTCCTTTAAAAGGATTTATTGAACAAAACATTCCCTTACTAAGCAATTTCTCAATTGAAGAAGGCTAGTAAGGAAGGCAGATAATGACATTAACAACAAACCAAGGGCAGATAAGTATAAGAAGATGTTGCATGATATTTCTCTATCACTGCCCCCCGCCAAAGAAAATGTGTTGTTGATATAGTACGTGATATATAAATCACATACTATATGATTGTGATCTACAACAACATCTAAAGTTTCCAAAATGCAAGCTCAGTATTAAGGTGCAGTACCCTCTCCTCTCTCTCTCTCTCTCTCCGACAAGTTCAAATTTAAATTAATCTTTGAAGATTAGCACTTGTCCACCATAGTTACAAGTAAAACAAGGTGGCATCTGTATTTCAGAAGCATTCAAAGGACCATGCAGAAGTTAGATTAATTGGAGGACATATGATAAGTTCAGAGTTCAATTAAAGCCACCTTATTTGTAGATTACTAAATGCCTTTGTGCAAAACTACATACTTTTACTCACTTTTCTAATCAGAATCGCACATTTATAACAAAATTTTGAATGTAGTTCACAAGCCTACCTTGATTTAAGACTGTGTGTTTTTGAAAATCTTTATTCATAACAATAACGACCTTTGCTCTCTATAACTTGATTCCATCTGTCAACGAGCTTATAAATGCCTCGCTCGTAAAATTCTTTAGGTTTTGATGCAAAATATGAATCTAACTCATGTCCAGTCTCCTCTCGTTATGTTAACCTAAGGCCATCCAAATGGTTTTGTAATCCTCGAAATAAGTGATAATCTGAAGGAGCTAGGTCAGGAGAATATGCTGGATGGGGCAAGATGGCACTTATCATCTGTAACAAGCCTACCCAAAAATGGTATCTGAAGGTGTTGTGAAAGCAAGATTCACAACAAGAAACATGTTGTCACAGGTTCTTTGATGACCATTGGGGAAAATATTGAAGAAAAATATGAATGATGCTTTAATAATCTAAAAAGCTCTCACACCGGCATGATGTAGCTTCTCTGTGCCTCTTCTACAAGTACTTTCATGGCTTCTGCTCCGATGAGCTTAGATCACTGGTGCCGCCTAAGCACGAATTTACACGAGATACTAGATTAGCAACTAGGTCCCACCCTTTTACAGTTAAACAAATAAGATGTAACCGTAAATTCTACTCCAACAGCTTCTTTTCTCGCGCTTCCCGCCTGTGGAACTCCCTTCCACAAGTCTGCTTTCCCGACAGTTACAATCTCCAGGTGTTTAAATGTAGGGTCAATAGACACCTCCTATCACACTAACTCCCAACTATTCTCACAACACTCTCATCTACCCAACCCTCATTCTCGGTATCCTCATCCGCCTATCACCCACCCTCTGTTATTTCCTATATTTAATCAGCCTTTCTCCACTCTACGTAGCCCCCTGCACAGGAGTGGCAGTGACATGCCTCGGGGTGAAACGCTTATAAAAAAAAAAAAAAAAAAAAAAAAAAAAAGAATAAGTTATGAATTAATCATGGTGATATGTTTAAGTTATAACAATATGCATAAAAAAAAATTGCAATGATTTAAAATGCCCCTTTTACAAACCGGCAAAAACTTTTGCACCGACCTGATATATTTCCTCCTTGTTTCCTATGAAAACTTCCTGGTTTTCTGAAAAAACATGGCTTCTTTTATTGGTCATTAAGGGTCACATGACCAACCATGTGCTGTGCATACAAAATGGGGACATGGAAGAAAATGTATTTAAACAGCAGTAAAATGATTGATTCCAAATGGTTTTGTGCTTCTGTTTATTGAATTCAATACAGCAGTTTTTGCATTTTTTTAATCAACTGTAAGTTGTTGGACTGCTTCATAAAAAAAGTGATAATTAAATTTGATCTTCATGACTACTTATAGAAATGTAAGACAAAACAAAATGTCTAACTTAGAAATATCTATTTTAGAATCTTTTTTGAGGAAGAAAAAGTTGTCATTATTCATGTTTGTCAAGTTTCATTGTCACCGATGACAATGGTAATAAGCGATTAAGAAGGTGAAAGAAAAAATTGATTTCATTTGTTCCTGGAAAGTTACTTGATGATGAAATACTAGAAAATATAGAAAATATCTTTGGTTATATATTGTTCTTTTCACATTTTGTTTTCAATGCAGATATATATATATATATATATATATTTATATATATGTATATTTTATTTCTGGATATCGATAAAATAAAAATGATGCTCTTAAAAACAAACAGCCATTTTTATTAAGGATGATAAATGAAATCTATTTGATCTAGACTATTCATCTTCTTTTAAATGCCATGTCCTTTCAGGACATAGGCGATCATGGATTTCAATATCTCCCTATCCCTGGTGGCTCTTAGCACACTTTCTCCTGTTACACCACCCAAACCCCACTCTGCCATCCACTAGCCCAAGACCATAAATCTAGAATATAAATGTATAAATATTAGCATGGCCACAAAATGAGGGATTAGTTTATATATTGATTATAATATAGAACTGATCCCCCATTTGATATCCACATTATAATTGCTTATAAACAGTTGGCATATATATTCTTCTTCTATGTGCCTTGTCCTTTCAGAATGTAGGCGATCGTGGCTTTCCACATCTTCCTATCCCTGGTGGATTCTAGCACTCTTTCTCCTTTTGCACCATTCAACCTTCGTTCCGTCATCCACCTGATCAGGTTCTTCAAATTTGTTATTCACTGCTTTCCCCTGTCTCCTTTTCCCTCTATCTGGCCAGTTAGTAACAGGTTCTCCAAGCCCTTCTTCCTCACTGCATGTTCCAGGAACTTTAGTTGTCTGTTCCTGATGCTCAGTATTAATTTCGTTTTCGTCTCCATCCTTTCCAAAACCTCGTCATTGCTCACATGCTCGGTCCATGATATCTGCAGCATCCTTATGTAGAACCGCATTTCAGCTGCTTAAAATTTTTCCTTCATCTTCGAAGATATTGTCAAACATTCACTGCCATATTGAAGAACCAACATCACATAGCAATCCAGAACTCTCTTCTTTGTTTCTAGTGAAATTGTCCTGTTTCTTAATACTTTACTCAATTTCTGGCATGCTTCCTTCGCCATGCCAATTCACCTTCGGATCTCAGTGTTGCACTTTCCGTCTTTTGTTAGAACACTTCCTAGGTATATGAATTTCTGTACCCACTTGATTTTAGAGTCCCTCACCTCCAGTATGAGAGGAACCACGAGATTGGAGCAATGGTTTGCGTGCTCACTCAAACGAGCGGCGGTGCCATGCTGCATCTGCGTGATAATGGCTGAAAGCCTCTAAGTCGGAACTGCGACCATTGCCGTCACGGTATTACAAAAGGTGTCCCTTTTCATTCTGCTGGAGCCTGTCATAGCTGTCGTTGTCACTAAGGGTGCCTGCTGTTGTTGGGGTCCATGGTGGCACTCATCATTGCTGTGCCCTTTTGGCTGTTGACACTTCACACATGGCCACCCGATTTGACATCCGTGACAGGCGGGATTTTGTCATTGCCATCAAATTTCAAACCTCCCATGGAGCGTTAAATGAGAGATCGCTGGTGGACCAATTGACTTCAGGCTCAGGGTGTCGTACTTCGTAGAGCGGCCACCACACTGCAATCTATTGAGACTAAGCCCTCAACCGACTCGATTCGTCCTCCTGGTTGAAATGGCAAAAGTTCGACTTGGTCCACTAGGACTCTCGGTGTCAAAGTGCGTTTCAATTCTTCGGTGTCAGTAAATGTTGTTAGGAGTTTTTCCTCTGACTTGGCTTCATTATTTTCTCGGTATAATTTGGGGTGATGGTTTTCGTGTTCCCTAATTTTTCACCCTATCTTTGTATCTCCCATTATCTATTTGCACATCTATTTCCACATTTCACTTTGCTTTGAGGATTGATTTCTCGCCCTGAGAACTTGCGCTGACTACGACGAGTTTGTGCGTTTGGCCAAACCCAAAGCAAAAACTAAAATAAAAGGGCTGAAAAAAATACAGACATCAGGCAGATAAACAGACACACACACAAACATCTTGCCTTTTATATATATATATATTATCAATTTTCTGCACTATTGTAAAAACTGCAACCTTGAAACTTCTGAATATCGTTTCTTATGCCTTTGTCTATGAGTGTATCAAATTTGATTGAAATTGGACCACTCCTTCTATAACCCAATTTTTTCGATTATCAATTTTCGATATTTATTGGGTGGTACCTCGACACAAAACCTAGCTAAGAACACTCATAGACGCTTATAGTACAACTGTGTAAATTTTCAAGAAAATCGGTTCAACCGTTTCAGAGTCTATTAGTAACGGACACACACACACACATATGTGCACACACAGAGACAAAGTTCCATTTATAAATAAGTATAGTATCCTAACAGAAAAATATTTCACTGTCTGATGGGCTCCTAACAAGTAATACCAAAACCCGACATCTCTTGTGTTGCAGTAAACTATGTTTTTATTATAAACACTTGTAATAAAAATATTACTGTAAATATTGCTCTACCAATTATTGAGTGCTGTAAAAATGTAAATCACTACAGTGGACTGGTAACCCATTTGTTTGTACTACTCTTAAGATATATATATATAGAGAGGAAAACTTGAAGAAAAAAAACAGTTAACACTTCTGCAATATATGCATTACTCTTCAGCAGTGAATTGAGTTCTTTTGGCGAATGGTGTGTGTATACACTGCTTATATATAACACGCTAAAATATTCCTTCTCTGATTCCATGTGCCTAAGGTTTAGGGGTTAGTGTCTCTGACTGACACCAAATCATTCGAGTTTTGATCCCAGCTGGAGGCAAGTGGATGTCTATCCACACTGATGAGCTGTGATACAGTGAAACAGGCTTGTATGTGGATGATATATATATATTTTGTCGGCTAGGTGTCTGACTCGCGTTTGCTCACGCCAACATATGGCACCTGATCTCATTGACACAGCCTACAATAAACGACATTGCTGGGTGCCATGTAGCTGGCTGTTTAACGTCCGACCACGGTGGCAAGTGGTCATAGGCTAGGAGTCTGATTACACTAGTGTGTATTACCCAATCTCATCGACTACAGTCAGTCAGTCAGTTAAGTGCCATATGTGAAACATGCTTGGGTGATCATGTCTCAAAAGAGACATGACTGACTGGGCAGAAGATTATCCCACAGTAGGTTGTCATTGCTTTCTGTGGGAGGTTGGTTGCCAGCCAAGGATATAGAACCCAATCTGTCCTTCCATAACTGGAAGGAAGAGACGGATTAATACCTTTCCCAAGGGTATTTGCGCGAAAGTGAATGCAAGGAATCCAACTGAAATTTGAACTCAGCTCTCCGATTTGTCATTCTGGGTTTGGCTCTAAGTAGGTATAATTGTAGTTCTTAGTCTCAGCCACGATACCATTTACTCAAAGGACTTATTTAGCCTTCAAAATTTAGTTTACAACAAAAAATCTTATTTGATATCGATACCAGGAAATCAAAATTTGACTTACATCCATTCATTTTTCTTTCAGTCTACGGTTTCGCTTTAACTGGAAACAACTATTTCTTTTTAGTCTTTCATGCCAACGTCCAGGACCATGATTAGTTTTAAAGCTTTCATTATACCTGAGCAACGCCAGACTATACTGCTAGTATATATATATATATTTCTACTTTCAACCCATTCTGATGATAAGAAGAGGATTTTCCTTTAATTTGTTACAAAAGAATCTAGGGAAATTCATTGAAAGCTTTTGACTTAAACTAAGAATTGTAAAAATAAATATTAACAACATTTTTTAAAAAGTGACTCTTTTTTTTTCCTTCTTTAATCACAAGATTTGCCAACTGAGGAAAACAGTACTAAGATTCATTATATAAACATATAGATGAATACACACACACAGATTTCATTCTTTCATTTTTGGATCAGATGAAGCCTTGAATATTGAAATGCATAATCAAATTTATTTTCAATCAAATATATTTTTATGAAATGTTTCTATTTGTTAAATTTAAAACTTTGTCTGGATTTCTATACCCTAATCTAATAACATTAACGATTAATTACAACACTTCTCGACAAAGAAACCCACAGTACTAAAGACTTCTTCTATGGGCAATATTCCTTCAAGACATGAGTGATCATGGCTCTCCATGATTTCTTGTTTTTTTTTTTAACTCTTAATAAATTTTGTTTTTTTGGTATCTCTCATGAACCTTGTTTTGCCATCCATTTATTCAAGCTCATTCTTCTTTTATTTGCCGTGTCCCTTCAGGATGTTCTTGATCATGGCTCTCCACAATTTCCTGTCCATTTTAACTGTTAATAAATTTTGTCTTTTCACTATCTCTCTTAATCCCTGTTCTGTCAATCAAGCTTGTTAGGTAGATTATTCCCTCATTTCCTTTGCCCCTCTTACTTTTAATATTACTTGTGAGTGTCAAATTTTCTAGGCCTTCTTTCCTCATTATGGACTCTAGAAATTTCAGCTGTGTCTTTCTGATTTTAAGTATATGTCCCTTTTTTTTAATTTTCTTTAGAACTTTGTCGGGTCCTGGTCATGACAGTAAACTGCATCTGGCAGCAAGGCCTCAGATTGGAAGATTGTGAGGAGCATGGAACCATCTCTTAATTGCTGTTGTTCCCAGGGTCACCCTGACCCGGAGTGGTAGTACCTGTTAGGGTCCAAGCTCTGGGCAAATAGTTAACCCCCAAACTGGGGTCAAAACTCTATGAAAGTATAAAAATATATTTTTATAGAAATATATACATAAAAAAGGACTTTTATAGAAAAAAATACATTCTTGAAGGAAAACTTTTACCAACGAATCATTTTTGAAGAAAAATTTTTTACCATAACACATTTTTGAAGGAAAAAAATTATTCTCAGCAAAACATTTTTGAATACAAAACTAAAAGACATTTTTAGTTTTCTAAAATAAAAAAGAATAAAAACAGAAAATTTTCATTAAAATCTGACTAAATCAACTTTCTGACTATAAGTAGACATAAAAAAATAAAAACCTTAAGGCCCTACCTTTTTGGCATTTTGGCATTGAATAACCAACAGAGGTTGAAACGAGGTTAAACAAAACAAATTCAAACTCAAACTCTTTGGAACTTTGTCATTGTTTGTATATTCAGCCTGTATTCATTCTTCTCTAGGATTTCATTTCTATTGCCTAAAATCTCTTTTTTACCTGTGAGTTGATTGTTAGTTATATATGTAAACTAGTAACATCCCATCCCAGGGAATACACCAAGCAATGGCAGAAACCTATAGGATTTACACTAAACTCTTTATTTAATTCCAGGCTTACGGCCATATAACGTTGAATACACCGGTTCTCGCTCGATCACCGAAGTTAAGCAATATTGAGCCTGGTCAGTACTTAGATGGATGACCACTTTGGAATACCAGGTGCTGTAAGCGTTTAGTGACAGATGTGCATTGTGGTGCAGTGGATATCAGCTCGGAAAGAGAAATCGGTAAGCCAAGTTCGAATTCCAGTTGAATAGCCTGCAATCACTTAAGCACTGGTACCCTTGGGAAAGGTATTAATCCATCACTTCCCACCTGTTATGGGTTAAATAACAGGGTAGGACTTGGGGACCCTGCCCTTAAAAACAAATCCCAATGAATCTTGATACTCGAAAAGAAAAATGTATTACTAGACACAAAAACTTATATAAAAAAACCACAATAAATTGTTGAAAGTAAAAGATATTACCAGCAATAAAAAAATAAAATTTAGTTGGCAATAAATGACCCGCCGAGGTTGATATGCCATAAAAACAAAACAACAAAAAAAAATTATTTAATTCCTCCTAGTAAGTAATGGAAAATTTCAAGGTGAGCCCGATCATCATAATGTTAGTCATGTTTCAGTTGTTTTCCATTCACACTGGTCATGTGTCATTGATTTAAAAAAAAAAGATGTAGAAGAAAAAGAAAATGAAGAAGAAAAAGTAGAAAAACATAAAAAAGAAGAAGAAAATGAAAAGGAGGAAATGGAAAAAGTAGATGATGAAGAAGAAGATGAGAAGGAAGAAAATGTTAAAAAGAATATGAAAATAAATAAGAGGATGAAGAAGGTAAAAAAGAAGAAAATGAAAAAGCAGAATAAGAGGCAAAGTAGAATATGATAAAAAAGATGAAAAGGAAGAAAAAGAAGATGAAAAGGAAGAAGGTGAAAAAGAAGAAGAAGAAGAAGAAGAAGAAGAAGAAGAAGAAGATGAAAAAGAAGGAGAAGATGAAAAGTAAGAAGATGAAAAGGAAGAAGGTGAAAAAGAAGAAGATGAAAAGGAAGAAGAAGATGAAAAGGAAGAAGGTGAAAAGGAAGAAGATGAAAAGGAAGAAGGTGAAAAAGAAGAAGATGAAAAGGAAGAAGAAGATGAAAAGGAAGAAGATGAAAAGGAAGAAGATGAAAAGGAAGAAGGTGAAAAAGAAGAAGAAGATGAAAAGGAAGAAGATGAAAAGGAAGAAGATGAAATAGAAGAAGGTGAAAAAGAAGAAGAAGATGAAAAGGAAGAAGAAGATGAAAAGGAAGAAGGTGAAAAAGGAGAAGATGAAAAGGAAGAAGGTGAAAAAGAAGAAGAAGATGAAAAAGAAGAAGAAGATGAAAAGGAAGAAGATGAAAAAGAAGAAGAAAATGAAAAGGAAGCAGAAGATGAAAAGGAAGAAGGTGAAAAAGAAGAAGATAAAAAGGAAGAAAATGTAAAAGAAGAAGAATATGAAAAGAAAGAAGAAGATGAAAAGGAAGAAGATGAAAAAGAAGAAGAAGATGAAAAAGAAGAAGAAGATGAAAAGGAAGAAGGTGAAAAAGAAGGAGAAGAAGGTAAAAAGGAAGAAGGTGAAAAAGAAGATAAAAAGAAAGAAGATGAAAAAAGATGAAAAGGAAGATGAAATAGAAGAAGGTGAAAAAGAAGAAGATGAGGAAAAGGAAGATGAAAACGAAGAAGAAGAAAAAAAAGAAGAAGAGAAAAGAGAAGAAAATGGTCAAAAAGAATAAGAAGATGACGAGGACAAAGAAGATTACAGCCCAATACGAAAATGTTGACAAATTTGAGTTTTCATTATTCCTGAGAATGTCTTGTGCATGAAACTTTTTTTATTTGATTCTTTGTTTTGTCTAGAGAGTTCCAACACATGGGAATAGATATTATCCATTTTTGTTCTCTGCTGTCGACCATGTTTTATCTTGACAGGGTTTCATTTATTTTTTTCCTGTGAGAAGAGAAACAAAAAGTGAATTGAGGCCATAGAATGAAATTTAACTGCAAGCAAGAATTATTGCATTCTCTGCATTTCCTGACCTGACTGAACCCAGAATGGCTTCTTCCATTCATATACAAGTAACAAATACTACCAGGCGTCCAAAAATCTTTATACACTGCAAGCAATTTTTTTTTTTCAATTTCTTTCGGTTTTAAATGAATTCAAACTCTTTTGACCTATGACTGAATTTCTTAAGAATCTCTTTCGTTTCTTTATAAATATTTTTAAAAGCTTCAATACTGTGATAAAATGGAAATTATAAAGAATATTCTTTCAGTAGTCTACTGCTTCTTCATCAATTATTGGCTATTGTCTCATATTCCCAAAATGCTAGACTTATTTTTTCAAACCATATGTTATCATTTCTCCAGACAACTAGAATCAGAAATATATCAGCCAACCTACAAAAAAAGCATCCCTGGATAAATTTGTTGAAATAACTAAGTGAATAATTGATTTAATTGTTTAGACTAATATCCTCATCATTTTTTTCTATCAAAAATGTTTACTTAATAAAGTATATAAAAAGTATTTACAGAACTTTACTTAAGTGATAATTACATGGAGACAGATAAAAACGATGACTTAGCTACAATATCATTATTACTATTAATATTATTACTACTTCTACTGCTACTAATTAATATTATTATTATCTATTGGGATAGAGAGTTTATAAAAATACTATTAATATATGATGATGACATTAGTAATATCGTAGAGTCGTAGTTTTTAGATGTGGGCATGAAATAAGCTTTGGAATTACGCTCTGTAAAAAACATAAATACTTTAATATAGCCTAATCCTTTCTATTATAATAAAGATTGCTGCATATCTATGTGTGCGTGTGTACACATGTGTGTGTGTGTGTGTGTGTGCATTTTTCCTTCTTGTCACACTCATGGGGAGATAGAGAGAATAACGAGGCTGCACTGGTTCTGTTTATTCTCTTTATTAACAGTTGATAAGGTTTACTACCAGTTACGAAAGATTTTACTGTTTTTGTTTTTTAACAGTGGCTGATTATTTTATTTTTTGCAATAATTATGTTGTCATGTAGTGAAGAATATATATATATATATCGTCTCTATTATAATAAAAACTGTTGTGTATATATATATATATATATTTTAACAAAACTTGGTTATAAGCAACCAACAATTTGAATGACACACATTTTCGGAATAAAAACTTATCATAAATAATCAGGCCAGTCAATACGAATATGTAATACTGTTTAATTAAAAACAGAATATCTACTTAAATACGAGTATCAATAAAAAATAATGTTCAAATAATTCATTTCATATATATATATATATATACGCTCTCACACTCTGATTTATATATATATATATATATATATATATATATATACGCTCTCACAACCTGATTTACACTACTTACATTCTCACACCCTGATTGAGCACTCTGGAAGAATGGTAGACTTTGAAAAACAGTAGCTACTCTGGCATCTACGCATCATTCAGTCAGCAATGAATTAGAACACTCTCAGCTATTGGGCGTGTATAATGTTAATATAAATGCTAAAACGTCTGCCTTCTTCTACCGAGCACCCATAGCTCAGAGGTAGAATCACCGACTGACGCCAATTCATTCGGGTTTCAATCCTGGGTTAAAAGCAATCGGAGTGTAACAGTACTGATGAGCTGTGATACAGCAAAACAGATCTGTCTGTGGATGACTATATATATATATATATATATACATTAGTTATTCACATACAAGCCTGTTTTGCTGTATCACAGCTCATCAGCGTGGCTAGACACATCGACTTGCTTCTGGCCGGGATTGAAATTCAACCTATTTGGTGTCAGTCGGAGTCGCTACACACTAAGCCATAGACACATGGAATCAGAGAAGGGATATGTTTAACTTGTATATATAAGCCGAATATACACATGCCAGTCACCAAAAGAACTTGATTCATTTCTGAAGAGTAATGCATATATCGCAGAAGTGGAAATTGTTTTTAAAATTTTCTTCTATAGAGAGGTCAATCATAACAAGATCATAATATATATATATATATATAGTGCTCTAATTCATTACTGAATGAACGATGCATAAATGCTATATAACAATCCCTCCCTGATCTGTCTGCGGAACGCATATATATATCAGGGAGGCATTGTTATATAGACAGAGTAGACCAACCAAAACAATGCAATTTCTAATTTGAAAAATATGAAAATAGACACTGAAAAAATTTATTGGGACCTTTGGCTAGGCTTGAACCTTTTAAAATTCTCCAACTTGAAATAAACTTCATGACTTGATAAGACACAGATAGTGTTGAAACAAAATGGCTACTTTTATAGTAATATTATAACATATCTATGTTATATATATATATAACCCGGATATGAGAGACCCTGGTATAAGAGAAACTCGGATATAAGAGAGAGTTCATCTAGTTTAAAATTAGAGCCTGTTGTAATGTATATAAAATAAACAAAACCCGGATATAAGATAACTTTCATCCGGGGGCCGTCAACTCTCTTATATCAGGGTTACACTGTATATAGTCATCCGCAGACAGATCTGTTTTGTTGTATCACAGCTCATCAGTATGGTTAGACTTCCATTTGCTTTTACCCAGTATTGAAACCCAACCTACATGGTGTCAGTCGACAATTCTATCTCTGAGCTATGGGCACTCGGCAGAAGAAGGCAGACTTTTAGTGCATGATGTATCATACACCAATAGCCAGAGTGCTCTAATTCATTACTGAAAAAAACGATGCATAAATGCTAGAGTAGCTACTGTTTTTTCGAAGTCTACCATTCTTCCAGAGTACTCAATCAGGGTGTGAGAGCGTAAATAGTCATCTGCAGACAGATTTGTTTTGCTGTATCACAGCTCATCAGTACGGTTAGACATCCGAATGCTTTTAACCCCAGATTGAAACCCGACCGAACTGGCATCAGTCGGTGATTCTACCTCTGAGCTATGGGTGCTTGGTAAAAGGAGGCAGAATTTTAGCGTATGATATATTATATGCCAGTAGTTAGAGTGCTCTAATTCATTACTGAATGAATGATGTGTAGATGCTATTTTCCTGCTGTTAAGCTCAGGAGTTTTAATTATTTTGTTTTTTTTCATATGTCTTACCGTAAGATACTCAGTTGATATATTTGTTGCTCTTATCGATATCGATATTTTGTCAACATTTTTGACAGCACAGCCACACTCATATATTATAATGACTTTAATAATATTGTAGAGTTATCATCTTTAGACATAGATGTGAAATAACCATTGGTATAAAAGTCTGTAAAAAATGAAAATACTCTTCATATAGCCTAATATATAATAATAACATTTATAATATTGTGGAGTTTTATACTTTAAATGTGGATTTGAAATAAATTTTGGTACAAAGGTCTGTAAAAAACAAAAGTACTTTTCGTATAGGCTAATATGTAATAATAACATTAATAATGTTGTGGAATCATTGCCTTTAGACGTGCAAATGAAATTAGGTTTGGAATGCTAAAAACTAAAATATTTCTGATACACTCCTTAATGTCATAATAATAATTATAATAATAATAATATCACATCTAAAAGCTGCTGTTGATGGACAATAATGGAAAATTGTGATCTACCTCTTGCCATTGGAACTAAACATTTCATGCTGAAGCTAGTCTTAGCCTTGATGCCGCCTGGCCAGGGTGTGTACACCATAGACAATGTGCTCTTCTCTTGGTGATCATCCCATTTAGAAGCAAAGATTAGAATTTTTTCTCATCTCACCAAATGACCAGTCAAAAAGATTGTTTTACCCTTGTTTCCAGATAGAGAAATAACGGTTAATGTCCAATTTCTTGCATCACTGAGTTTTTTGGTCCTTCTATCAAGCCATGATATTTGCAAGACATGTCAATAGCACTGAATATCAAACACCTTGATGATTTTCATGCTAGATATTTCCCGTGTCCAAGCGTTTAAACAATATTGAAATACAAATGACGTGCAACATTTTAGGAAGCGCAGACCTGTTTATAGGTTAGGCTTCTGGTTTGCCAATAGCTTCTTCGATTTTGTAAATTGGTTTCTTCATATTGTTATATCCCCAAATCTGATTTGTCACAACGGTCACTGTCTGCCATTATCATATTGTAGATGTCTTTGGTGTTGCTCTCATTGATATTATTATTATTATTATTGTTAACCTCATTCATCACATTTTAATATTTTCACAGCAACTGCTCTGATGAGCTTTCCCCCTGTTGCCCTGATCACATAAATTTGTTACTAAATTGGCATCAAGTTCCAATTTCCATTCAAATAACTAAATGTAACTGCCACTTCTACTTGAATAGTTTCTTTTCTCTCACTTTCCGGCTGTGGAACTCCCTTCTGTGTACTTGCTTCTCTGACAGCTACAAGCACTAAAAGTTTTAATTGCTATCTTATAATTTCTTGAATTCCATTCATCTTTTATTCTTTCTTCAATATTCCCTGTACACATTCTTTTCTTGCACTGTAAGCCCTGTGCAGTATTGGCAGACCTTCTTTGCTTTGGGTGAAATGATAAAACAAAAATTCTATTCCCATATATATATATATATATATATATATTTGTGTATTTAGACAGCAAATTCTTTTTAGACATTTTTTTTTATAATCATATCTTCCCAAGCAAGGCATTTTATTGCCACTGCTTTGTAGGGGGTTACAAGGAGAAATGTTATGAGAAAGAGTGACAGGTTATGGGAGTGTCAGGAAGTGGGTAAGAGAAGGATTAATGTGGCCATAAAGTGAGGGATCAGTTTATATCTTGATTGTAATGTAGATTTGATCCACGTTATGAAAGTATAGACTTTTTTTTTATAATCATATCTTCCCAAGCAAGGCATTTTACTGCCACTGTTTTGCAGGGGCTTACAAGGAGGAATGTTATGAGAAAGAGTGACAGGTTATATAGGGGGTGTCAGGAAGTGGGTAAGGGTTAGACGAGAATACTGATAAGAGTGAAGTAGATGGAGAAGGGAGCATGAGAGAGAGAGAGGATGCAGATTAGGGAGATAGAAGAAGACTATTGACTTTACATTTAAATTCTTGGAGATTGTAGCTGTTGGGGAAGCAAGTAAACGGAAGGGAATTCCACAGGTGGGAAGTGCGAGAAAAGAAGCTGCTGGAGTAGAATTTGCGTTTACATTTTATAGGTTTCACAGTAAAAAGGTGGGACCTAGTTGTTAATCTTGTTGCTCGAGTAAATTTATATATAGGGGCTACCAGTGACCTAAGTTCATTGGACCAGAAGCCGTGAATGTATTTGTAGAAGAGACACAGGGAAGCCACATTGCACAGATGAAAAAGTGACTGTATCTGAGCTGCTAAGTTGGGATCGATCACATTACAGACTCTCTGTTGGATTTTGTCAAGGGACTCTAGGTGGATAGCAGGAGCACCCGACCAGATATGGCAGCAGTATTCAATCCACAGGCAGATGGTAGATTTGTAAATGTGCAGGATAGTTTCAGCCAGGAAAAAATTCCTGGCCCTGCACAGAGCACCGACCTTGTCAGATTAAATAAAGTGAAAACATTGTGTCTGCTTATTTTTAATAAAATCTGTTCACACTCACGGATAGTCTTTTGAGAATTATGATTGAAAGATGTTAGAAATGAGCTGTTACGTCAACAGATGTTATTATTATTCATTTTTTGATGTTCCCAAGTAGTTTCAATCTCTTTCCGAGATCATCTTCAGGGATATGAGTTGTGGTAACAAAGAATAACCGCAAAACTGTGTTGCTAAAATTACTGCAAATTTTCTTCTTGTTTCAAATATAAGGGTCGAGAAATAGCTTAGCGTTCTTTAGAACATGAAAATTATTCAAAATGGAATTTTTTTATATGTTTTAATGTCATGGTCATGCATATATTAAGGCATGAAAAAACTGTTATTTTTTACAAACAGTTTAGAATACTACTACAGTATTCATAGCTGATTCTATTAATTTACGGCTTAAGTTTTAATGAATATTGCCTCAAGAATCTGTAGTTTGTTTTGGTTGTTTTCTTGGTGTAGAATAGTTGTGTTATCGATCATTATTTTTTCATATTGTGAATGGAGACAAGAATGTTGTTGTAGATGTCTAGAAATGGGCAAATGGTCAGACATGTGTAATGTAAGATGTCTTGTTAATGTATTTTTTGTAAATCTAACATATATATTTACATTTTTTGTTGGAGATACATTCTCCCAACAGACATTTAAATTGATATATAATGTTGGTTTTATGTAACAAATCAGTTAGTGGGGAAGAATTATTACAGATAATTAAATTAGTAGTATTTTATTTTTTATAATATATTATTAATTATAATTTTTTATTAGGATCACCAGGAGATATCTTAGTATGAATGAGGTTTTTATGATCTTTTTCATTCTGTTTGTGGTTATCTCGTGGTTGCAATAAAAGAGATTATGTTTAAGGACTTTTGTGGAAGTACCATATTCTGTTTGATATGTGTTGAGTTTTTAAATATCGTCTTATTTGTTCATGTACAATTTGGTTTGGGAAGTCATTATTAATGAGAGGCTGCTTAATAGTTTTAGTTCAGAGTAAAACATTTTTTTTGTGGAGGAGTTGATTTGTACTCAGTTAATTAAATTTTGTTTAAGTGCTATTTTGTAGGAGTTAATGCATTCACTCTTATAGTTGAGAGTGCAAGAGTTTTTGCTGGTTGGTTTTTTTATATGGGAAGTAGTAAATGTGCTACTGTTTGTGTCTATTAAAATGTCAAGGAAAGGGATTATATATATATGAAAATAGAATTTTATTTCTATATATACATATATATATATATATATATATATATAGTCATCCGCAGACAGATCTGTTTTGCTGTATCACAGCTCATCAATACAGTTAGACTCCGATTGCTTTTAACCCAGGATTGAAACCCGACCGAATTGGCGTCAGTCGGCAATTCTACCTCTGGGCTATGGGCGTTCAGTAGAAGAAGGTAGACTTTTTAGTGTGTATATTGTCATTATACCCGCCCAATAGCCAGAGTGCTCTAATCCATTACTGAATGAGTGATATATATATATATATATATATATATATATATATATATATATATATACATGTAAATAGAATTCTAGTTCCATGTATATATATATATATATATATATATTAAATTACTTAGTTTTTGGTCATACCAAAATTAGACCAGTACACAGTTGGATTAAAAAGGGTTCAATACAATTATATTTTAGAACTATTTAATATTCTTCATTTGTAAACGAGTTATTATGCGACCTAGGTTTCTACCATGTGGTATCTTTAGGCAATTTTCAATAACTGATTTTAGCATTTTTTAAATTTTTTTAAGAATGCTCATGTAATGGGGATTTTTGAACGCTCATGTAATGAGCAATTTTTGAACGCGCAATTTTCAAAATTAGAAGAAATAATGTTTTCCTTCATGGTTGTACGAACCTGATAGGTATTTTAAGGGTATGGTTAGACTTAGTCATAATTTCTGTTCTTTCATTCAGTAATTCATTTTTGTTTAGGAAAAACATAATAGCTAACTTTCCTTCATGGCCCAGCAGATATAGGTATTGGTTAGTTCCTGACTTGACTCTTAGAGTTGTGAGTTCAATACTAGGCTACAGCAGTGGTGAACAAATAACTTGCAGGGTTAGAGGGAGATAACTCATGACTTCCAATCAAGGATTCACACAGGGAATGGAGTTCATTTACTCCAATGATCATAATAATGGGTTTGGTTTGAAATTCCTAGCACCTGAAGAAGGCCGGAGCATACAGTGGCCGAAATATCATATAAATGGCAACAAAGAAGAGGAGAATAGACCCAATAATGTAAATACTGTAAATATTACGTCAGAAATATAGACAAATGTTCTCATCTTTATGATTATTATTATCACAAAAAAGAGATAGATAGATAGATAGATAGATATGAACCAACTGAAATAGCTAGCTAGCTAGCTAGCTAGCTAGCTAGATAGATAGATAGATAGATAGATATGAACCGACTGAAATAGATAGATAGATAGATAGATAGATAGATAGATAGATATGAACAGACTGAGATAGATAGATAGATAGATAGATAGATAGATAGATAGATAGAACCGACTGAAATAGATAGATAGATAGATAGATAGATAGATAGATAGATAGATAGATATGAACAGACTGAGATAGATAGATAGATAGATAGATAGATAGATAGATAGATAGATATGAACGGACTGAGATAGATAGATAGATAGATAGATAGATAGATAGATAGATAGATAGATAGATAGATATCACAATGTTTCATTCATTATATTTACAGCCTTCTTCAGATGTCTCTTAATCCAGGAAAACTTCATAGAATCTCAAATTCAACCTTTTATTTAATCTATACATTTAGCAGAAACCCCATACATTCTACATGTAACACAAGGTCATTTTTTAAAAATATATGTGTATAGCTGTAGACCCATACATCTTAGGGAGTCAACAGTAATTGAGAGCTATGGCTCCATATTCCTCAGGACTTCAGAGATGTGGATCTATACTCCTCAGGTGGTCTATGACAGCACTACTAAAAATGTGGTACACATACCATTGCTGGTAAATGAGCCTTCATCTGCTGGTACGCAGAGAATTTCCAGAAAAGAAAGAAACAATAGTAAAACTCTATGGCATTCTTCTTCTTCTATGTGCCCTGTCCCTTCAGGACGTAGGCTATCATGGTTCTCCACGTCTCCCTATCCCTTGTGGCTCTTAGTGTGTTTGCTCCTGTTGCTCCTGACAACCCCCGTTCTGTCATCCACCTGATCAAACCCTGCAAATATGTTATCCGCTGCCTTCCTCTGTCTCTCCTTCCTTCTATCTGACCAGTCAGTATCAGGTTCTCCAGGCTCTCCTTCCTCATTGCATGTCCCAGGAACTTCAGTTGTCTCTTCTTGATGCTCAGCATCAATTTCCTTTTTGTTGCCATTCTTTCCAATACCTCATTGTTGCTTGTATGCTCAGTCCACGATATCCGTAGCATCCTTCTGTAAAACCACATTTTGGCCGCTTCCAGTTTTGTCCTCATTTTCGGTGATATTATCCAGCATTCACTGCTGTATTGAAGAACTGACATCACGTAGCACTCTTTTCTTCGTTTCTATTGAGATTTTCCTGTGTGTTAGTATTTTGCTCATCTTCTGGAACGCGTCCATTGCCATGCCAATTCGCCTTCGGATCTCCGTGTCGCACTTTCCATCTCCTGTTAGAACGCTTTCTAGGTACTTAACTTTTTGTACTTGCTTGATTCTGTTATCCCCCACCTGTATTTGGCATTTTGGGTTGTATCTTTTGCTGATGACCATGCACTCAGTTTTCTTAAAGTTTATTTGTAGTCCCTTCTTGTCACTCTCCACTGCTACTTTCTGTATGAGGTCTTGTAGTTTCCTTTCCGTGTCCGCAATCAGCACTGTATTGTCCGCATACCTTATGTTGTTCAGGTTGTGGCCTCCAATAACAAATCCTGGTGTGTCATCTAGGGTCCTCAAAATATTCTCGCTGTATAAGTTGAACAAATCCAGTGAAAAGACACATCCTTGTCTTACGCCTTTTTCTATCTTTGTGTATCTACTGGACCAGCTGCTTTGTTTCTGTTCATTTTGGTCATTGCAGCTTCCATTTCGGATTTTAGTATTTCCGGTCCATCCATCTCCTTGTGTATTCTCGGTTGTTCTCTCTTGTTGCAAAAGAGACCCTTTATATATTCTTCCCATCGCTGGAGTATTTCCTCTTTCTCTAATATGATTCTTCCTTCCTTGGATTTTATACATCCTGTTGAGGAGTAGGTTTTTTGTCCTGTCAGTTCTCTTATCTCTTTATGCATCTCTGCTTTGTTGTTCCTGCTCAGTCTCTCTACTTCTGCGCATTTGTTGTTGAGCCATTCCTCTTTGGCTTGTCTGCATTTATTCCTTATCTCTGTGTGAAGTTTTTTGTACTCTGCTCCGTGTCTTGGCGTTATTTTTTGTCTCTTTTGCATCATGTGGAGGATCTCTTCGGTCATCCACTAGTTTTTTCTTCTGCGTCTTATTTCCTTTTGAGGCTATGTTGTTCGCTGAGGTCACCATCGCTTCTTTTAGTGAATCCCATTTTGAGTACCCTTTCCCAATTTGTTCTTCATATTTCTTTCTCACACTGATATTGTATTCTTTCTGCAGGGTGAGATCATCCTCTAGTGTGTCGTATTGCAGCCTTGGTGATATGCTGGGCTTCTTCAGTCTTCGGAGTTTCACTTTTAGTTTGCAGATGACTGGGACGTGGTCACTTCCGCAGTCGGCACCTGAGTATGTTTTGCATTGGACTACTGCATTCCTGAATCTCTTGTTTATAGTTATATTGTCTATTTGGTTCTTCATGTCGTCTCCTGGACTTCTCCATGTTCATGAACGTCGTGGGTGTTCTTGGAACCAGGTGTTAGTAATAACCTGGTCATTGGCTGAGCACCATTGGATCCATTTTTCTCCTCTTTCGTTGCGCTCTCCTAGTCCGAAGTTGCCGTTCATGTCTCCTTCTCTATCTTTACCTACACTGGCATTTAAGTCCCCCATTATTATCCTAATTTCTTGGCTTTTGCACTGAGCCTTGGCACTGTCCAGTATTGAATAGAAAGATTCTATTTCGTCCTCCGAGCTTTGAGTTGTCGGCGCATAAACTACTATAATAGCTATATTGAAGGGCCTTCCCCGCACTTTAACCAAGCGGACTCTCTCTGACAGTTGCCAGTATCTAAGTACACATCTCTTCACATGTTTGTTTAGTATTAAAGCAACCCCTTTTTGTTTTTTGACCTCCTGCATATATTATCCTGTGGGTGTCGCTACTGAAATCTCCGTTATTAGGCCATCTTGATTCACATATGCCTAGGATGTTGATAATCAGTCTGTTCATCTCCTGTTTGACATTCTCTAGTTGTCCACAGTCTGGGTTTTTAAAAATATATACTCTCAAAACCAGTGGCCATAACTAATATAGCATAAATATGGTACGGGTCAATGGCACACTGAGAAGACTTGTTTACATCAATGATGACTGCCCTTAGAATGAACAAGATGTCATGTCCTCATGTTTATTACAGATAATCTCAAAATGTCCCTGAAATAGTACATATCTCAAAAAAAATTTCGGGGTTTCACAATCCCCCCCACCCTTACTCAGCTGGATTGGCTTGCTTTGCTTGCCGGTCCTTGGCACATTGAAAAAAACTACTGATCTGCTACAACAGATAGTTTAAGAAGCACTGGTCTATGCAACTTGAGAACTGTGTCCTCAGGGAGTCAACAGGTCTTGAGAGTTATGGGTTCATACTCCTCAGCACTTCAGAGATGTGGCCCTAGACTCCTCAGGTAGTCTGTGAGATTTGAGAACTTGGCCTCAGGGAGTCAACAGGTCTTGAAAGTTATGGCTTCATACTCCTCAGGACTTCAGAGATGTGGCCCTAGACTCCTCAGGTAATCTATGAGATTTGAGAACTATGGCCTCAGGGAGTCAACAAGTCTTGAAAGTTATGGCTTCATACTCCTCAGGACTTCAGAGATGTGGCCCTAGACTCCTCAGGTAATCTATGAGATTTGAGAACTATGGCCTCAGGGAGTCAACAGGTCTTGAAAGTTATGGCTTCATACTCCTCAGCACTTCAGAGATGTGGCCCTATACTCCTTGGGTAGTCTATGAGACTTGAGAACTGTGGCCTCAGGGAGTCAACAGGTCTTGAGAGTTATGACCCTATACGCCTTAAAGAGTCTACTGGAGAGTGATGTGGCTCCATACCACCCAGAAATCTATTGGACTTGATTTCTGTGGCTTTTTAATCTAGATTTCTGTACCTGTTTGATTTTAGTATCCCTGGCCTGTAGTTGGCATTTTGGGCTCGTCTTTTTACTGATGACCAGGCATTCAGTTTTCTTGTAGTTTATGTTTAGTCCTTTCTTCTCACTTGCTTTAACTACTTTCTGTAGGACTTGTAATTTTCTTTCCGTGTCTTGTCTGATTTTAGTATCCCCGGCCTGTAGTTGGCATTTTGGGCTCCTCTTTTTACTGATGACCAGGCATTCAGTTTTCTTGGACTTTATATGCAGTCTTTATGTTTTGCTTTCTTCAGCTACCTTCTGTAGGAGGTCTCATAGTTTCCTTTCGTTGCTCACTAATGGGTTAAAAAGCAAGATTAGTAAGATGAAGGAAAAGTAATATTAAGTTAATGATGGTAAAAACTAAAAGTTTAAAAAGTTTTTCATTGTCAGACAGAAGTTGAAAGTTAATTACGTTTCTAAATGCTATTTTCAATTGTAAAAAAATCAACACTAAATTTGTGATGCTTTAATTATCATGCGGATAAATAGCAAAATGTCCCCACTCAAATAGCTGCAAAGAATTTTCAAATGATAATTTCTAGCTAAGAAGTAAAATGTAAATAGTTTGAGTTTGAGAACTCACATCTAAGTGTGATGCATTTGAGAGATGCTCTCTTGAAAAGTTTGCACAGTACACATGCTTATGTGTGTATATATATATATATATATATATATATATATATATATATATATATATATATATATATAGTGATAGATAGAGAGAGATATAGATAGAGAGAGATATCTAACAGAAAGATATAGATAAGTAGATAGAGAGAGAGAAAGAGAAAGAGAGATAGATAAATAGATAGGGAAAAGCGAGAAAGATATAGATAGATAGAGAGAGAGAGAGAGAGAGAGAGAGAGAGAGAGAGAAAGAAAGAAAGAAAGAAATAGAGAGATAGAAAGAAAGAGAAAGAAATAGATAGATAGATAGATAGATAGATAGATAGATAAAGAAAGAAAGAAAGAAAGAAAGAAAGAGAACGAAAGAGATAGATAGATAGATAGATAGATAGATAGATAGATAGATAGATAGATAGATAGATAGATCTGAACAGATAAGTAGAGAGATAGATCTATCTATCTATTTTCTATGCACTGATGTCTTAGGGAGTAAGTAGTCACTCTGACTGAGATCAAATCAGTCAAGTTTTGCTCCCAGCTGGAAGCAAATGGATGTCTAATCACACTGATGAGCTGTGATACAGCAAAATAAGTTTGTATGTGGATACAAAATTTTTATATATTAATAACTATTCATATTGTCTTACAATTGATGGCATGACTCTGAGTTTTATGCATTATGCAATCATCAGGTACATTTTCCAAACACTTTAATAGATTTTAATTTAAGATCCTTGAAAATTAAATCTCATAAATTTAAGTTACTGCTTTTTTAATAACAAAAGTAAAAATTTAAATATTCTAAAATTACATTTATATAAAAAGATTTAAATTTAAGTTTTAAAATTAGAATTAAAATTAAAATTTATATTAAAAAATAAAAAATATTAAACATATATTAAAATACAGGGAGAAGAAATCAAAGGGAAGTTATTCATAAAACATTTAAATATTCTAAAAGTACATGAAGATAAAAAATTAAAACAAAAATTTTGAATTAAAAATTAGAATTTAAAATACCAAATTAAAAATAAAAGCTAAAATTAAAAACTAAAAAATATTAGACTGCAGGAAAAAAAAATCAAAGAGGTGTAATTCATAATCTAAACTTATTTATCAATGGAACTTTGTATGTCTGTGTGTGTGTGTGTGTGTGTGTGTGTGTGTGTGTGTGTGTCCCCGTTACCTATAAACTCCGAAACGACTGATCTGATTTTCTTGAAAATTTACACAGTTGTAGCGTCTGTGAGTATTCTTAGTTAGGTTTTGTATCGAGGTACCCCCGATAAATATCGAAAATCAATAATCGAAAAAAATCAGATTATAGAAGGAGTGGTCCGATTTTAATCAAATTTGATACACTCATAGCCAAAGACATAAGAAACGATATTCAGAAGTTTCAAGATTGCAGTTCTTACAATTGTGCAGAAAATGGATAATATATATATAAAATGCAAGATGTTTGTGTGTGTGTCTGTTTATCTGCCTGTATGTCTGCATTTTTTTTCAGCCCTTTTATTTTATTTTTGCTTCGGGTTTGGCTCTAAGTAGGTATAATTGTAGTTCTTTGTCTCAGCCATGATACCATTTACTCAGAGGACTTATTTAGCCTTCAAAATTCAGTTTATGACGAAAAAAACTAATTTGATATCAATACAAGGAAATCAAAATTTGACTGACATCCATTCATTTTTCTTTCAGTCTACGGTTTCGCTTTAACTGGAAACAACTATTACTTTTTAGTCTTTCATGCTAATGTCCAAAGAGTCTGAGCTCCAGGACCATGGATTAGTTTTAAAGCTTTCATTACACCTGAGCAACGCCGGGCTATACTGCTTGTTATTAATAGTTATATCTATAAGAGAAAGAAAGGAAGAAAGAGGGAATTAAGGGAGTGATGAAGAAAGAGAGAAAGAAAGAGGCAAATGTAGAGAGGAATCTATATCAACTGAGGGCTAAGAATTTAGGTAAGTATTTATTTCTATGGCAGCATATGGTCATTCTTCTTTTTCTATTTTCCTTGTCCTTTCAGGACGTAGGCGATCATGGCCTTCCACGACTCCCTATCCCTGGTGGCTCTTAGTTACACCATGCAATCCTCGTTCTGTCATCCACTGGATTACGTCATTCAAATGTGTTATCCATTGCTTTCCCCTGTCTCTTTTCCCCTCTATCTGGCCTGTCAGTATCAGGTTCTCCAAGCCCTCCTTCCTCATTGCATGTCCCAGGAACTTCACCTGTCTCTTCCTGATGCTCAGTATTAATTTCCTTTTTGTTACCATCATTTCTAAGACTTCATCATTGCTCACATGCTCAATCCATGATATTTGAAGCATCCTTCTGTAAAATTATTTTTTGTTAAGTAGATTAGGATTATTTATATAGTTTAAGATGAAAAGTTTTTATAAAAAACCTTAAGTTTCATTTATCCTCTTTTCTGTTGTAAGATTTGGATTTAGTGACAATATTCCAGGCAATAAATGGGTTCTTGTTATTGTTTTTTTTAAATTTCCAATAATATATGGATAAAGCAGTGCTTTTGATGTAATATATATGTGTGTGTGTGTGTGTGTGTGTGTGTGTGTGTGTGTGTGTGTGTGTAAAAATTATGACAGACACGTTATTCCATGATTAAGTGGAAGTATAAGGCCTACTTCAGGTGAACCATCAGCAGCTGCCGTCTTTATTGCACAGAAGATTTTACACAAATGAAATTCACAAATAAAGACCCCCCCCACCCAAAAAGAAAACAGAAAGCAAAATAAAGATTGCTCCCCTAAAAGTGAAAAATGCGTTTTCTCTGTATGTATTTATATACATATATATTTAGAGCTCTCCTAGAGAGTTATCCTACCAACTTCAGGTGATTTTTAATAAACTGATTTTATTGTTTACCTTTTTCTCTTTAAGAAGACTCATGTAATGGTGTTTATTTTTAATGCTCACATGGCAGGGAATTTTTGAACATGCAATTTTTAAAATTAAAACAAATTATGTCATTTTTATCCCTGGTTGTATGTACCTAAGAGGTATTTCTTAGTATGGTTAGACTTAGTCATAATTTCTGTTCTTTCATTCAACAGTTCGTTTTTGTTTGGGAATTGCATATATATATATATATATAGCCTGAAGGACACATGGTCCAGTACATGTAGCTGTTGGTTGGTTCCTTGAGCCAAGGAGTTGTAAGTTCAATATCTAGCCACAGCAGTGCTAAACAAATAACTTGGACAGTTGAGTTAAAGGGAGATAACTACATATAATCCAGAAGTGGCATTGCACATGGAATGAGAATGATATACCCCAGTGATCAGAATAAAGGGTTCAGTTTAAAATTCCTAGCTCCTGAAGAAAGCTGGAGTGTACAATGACCGGAACATTGTAAACATGGCAAAAAAGATAAGAACAAAAGTCCAAACAGTGTAAGTAAGTACTACCTCATTTCAAAAGTTTATATATATATATATATATATATATACTGTAAAACTCACCTGAGTATTTCATTATGATTCAATTATGGAGCTATCAAGAAAACCTCATCCAACCCAGTCCTGGATATCAGGGTAAACTGCATCCGGCAACCAGGCCTCTGATTTGGAGGTTGTGAGGAGCATGGAACCACCTCTTAATTGCTGTTGTTCCCTGGTCCACTCTGACCAGGAGTGGTAGCACCAGTTAAGGTCCTGGCTATGGGCAAATAGTTAACCCCCAAGCTGGACTCAAAACACCCTGAAAATATAAAAATCGAATTTTACAGGAAAATATACTGTTTTGAAGGAAAAAAAATCATTACCAGCAATACATTTTTAAATACAAAACTAGAAGACTTCTTCAATTTTCTAAAATTAAAAAAAAATTTCTATCAAAATTTGACTAAATCAACCTTCTCATTATAACTAAACATCAAAAGATGCCTTAAAACCCCACCTTTTTGGCATTAAATGACCCACAGAGGTGTTGATATGCTGTTAAACAAGACTTAAACTCAAACTAAAACCCATCCAACCCATGCTAGCAAGGAAATGGATGTTAAATGATGATGATGAGTCAAAATAATGCTAAAAATTTTAATTTTCTGTGGGCTCAAAATCTACATGTCATTCTAGAGCTTAAACAAGATTCCTCAAAGAAAAATGTGTCATGTGTCCTGACCACTACTGATGTAATTTTCTTTACAACACCAACAGTGATGGCAAATGCTAACTTCAAAAGGCTGCAAGAGATTGCCATTGATAACATACACCTACAAATCAGATGAGCAGGGTATTTCAAACAGGATGGTACCCCGCCTCAATTTGCCAGTACTGTCCATACTTGTCTTGATAAAACTTTCCTATATACTTGGATAGATCATGACAGAACATTGTCATGGACACCACACTCCCTGGCACCCTGTGAATTCTGGTTATGGGGTATATTAAAAGATCATGTGTATAGCAAAAAAAAAAAAGAACTCAAGGATAGAATACAAGGTGTAATATCAAACATTTCCCTTGAAATGTGTGTCAAGGCACTTAATTGTACTGTTGATCACTATGTTTTGTGAATCAATCATGCTGGTGGACAAGTAAACTCTGAATAAATGATTGCTCTCATACTAGTGGCAACATAATTCTGACACACCCTCTCATACTAGTGTTAACAATTTTCACTCACCTTCTCATACTAGTGTTAACATAATTTTTTTTTTTTTTAATCATCTCACCCCAAGCAAGGCATTCCACTGCCACTATTGCGCATGGGGCTACATAGGGGAAGGTAAAGACAAGGAGTGGTTAGACATAGGGAATGTCAGGAGGAAGGTGACAGATGAGTAAGGATAGCGAGGATGAGGGTTAGGCAGATGGGAAGAGTGCTTGATAGAATGGGAGCAGGTTAGTGTGTTAGGAGGTGTCTATTGACGTTACATTTAAACTCCTGGAGGTTGTAGCCGTCGGGGAAGCAATCGTGTGGAAGGGAATTCCACAGTCGGGAAGTGCGAGGAAAGAAACTGTTGGAGTAGAAGTTACGGTTGCATTTTATCTGTTTCACTGTAAAAGGGTGGGATCTAGTTGCTAATCTAGTATCTCAAGCAAATTCGTATTTAGGGGGCACCATTGATCTGAGTTCATCGGAGTAGAATTCTGACTCACCCTCTCATAGTAGTGTTAACGATTCTGACTCACCCTCTCACACTAGTGTTAACATAATGCTGACTCACCCTCTCACACTAGTGTTAACATAATTCTGACTCAACCTCTCAAACTAGGGTTAACATAATTATGACTCACCCTCTCATATTAGTGTTAATATAATTCTTACTCACACTCTCATACTAGTGTTAACATAATTCTGACTCACCCTCTCATACTAGTGTTAACATAATTCTGACTCACCCTTTCACACTAGTGTTAACATGAATCTGACTCACACTCTCACACTAGTGTTAACATAATTCTGACTCACCCTCTCACACTAATGGTAACATAATTCTGACTCACCCTCTCACACTAGTGTTAACATAATTCTGACCCACCCTCTCATACTAGTGTTAACATAATTCTGACTCACCCTCTCATACTAATCTTAACATATTTCTGACTCACCCTCTCACACTAGTGTTAACGATGTTGACTCACCCTCTTACACTAATGTTAACATAATTCTGACTCACCCTCTCATACTAGTGTTAACATGATTCTGAATCACCCTCTCATACTAGTGTTAACATAATTCTGAGTCACACTCTCACACTAGTGTTAACATAATTCTGACTCACCTTCTCATACTAGTGTTAACATAATTCTGACTCACCCTCTCATTCTAGTATTAACGATTTTGACTCACCCTCTCACACTAGTGTTAACATAATTCTGACTCACCCTCTCATACTAGTCTTAACATAATTCTGACTCACCCTCTCACACTAGTGTTAACGATGTTGACTCACCCTGTTAAACTAATGTTAACATAATTCTGACTCACCCTCTCATACTAGTGTTAACACAATTCTGACTCACCCTCTAACACTAGTGTTAACATAATTCTGACTAACCCCCTCATACTAGTGTTAACATAATTCTGACTCACCCTCTCACGCTAGTGTTAACATAATTCTGACTCACCCTCTCATATTAGTGTTTATATAATTCTTACTCACACTCTCATACTAGTGTTAACATAATTCTGTCTCACCCTCTCACACTAGTTTTAACATAAATCTGACTCACACTCTCACACTAGTGTTAACATAATTCTGACTCACCCTCTCACACTAGTGGTAACATAATTCTGACTCACCCTCTCACACTAGTGTTAACATAATTCTGACCCACCCACTCATACTAGTGTTAACATAATTCTGATTCACCCTCTCATACTAGTCTTAACATAATTCTGACTCACCCTCTCACAATAGTGTAAACGATCTTGACTCACCGTCTTACACTAATGTTAACATAATTCTGACTCACCCTCTCATACTAGTGTTAACATGATTCTGACTCACCCTCTCATACTAGTGTTAACATGATTCTGACTCACCCTCTCATACTAGTGTTAACATAATTCTGAGTCGCACTATCACACTAGTTTTAACATAATTCTGACTCACCTCTCATACTAGTGTTAACATGATTCTGAGTCGCACTATCACACTAGTTTTAACATAATTCTGACTCACCTCTCATACTAGTGTTAACATGATTCTGACTCACCCTCTCATACTAGTGTTAACATGATTCTGAGTCGCACTATCACACTAGTTTTAACATAATTCTGACTCACCTCTCATACTAGTGTTAACATAATTCTGACTCACCTCTCATACTAGTGTTAACATAATTCTGACTCACCCTCTCATACTAGTGTTAACATGATTCTGACTCACCCTCTCATACTAGTGTTAACATAATTCTGATTCACCCTCTCATACTAGTGTTAACATAATTCTGATTCACCCTCTCATACTAGTCTTAACATAATTCTGACTCACCCTCTCACAATAGTGTAAACGATCTTGACTCACCGTCTTACACTAATGTTAACATAATTCTGACTCACCCTCTCATACTAGTGTTAACATGATTCTGACTCACCCTCTCATACTAGTGTTAACATAATTCTGACTCACCCTCTCATACTAGTGTTAACATAATTCTGATTCACCCTCTCATACTAGTCTTAACATAATTCTGACTCACCCTCTCACAATAGTGTAAACGATCTTGACTCACCGTCTTACACTAATGTTAACATAATTCTGACTCACCCTCTCATACTAGTGTTAACATGATTCTGACTCACCCTCTCATACTAGTGTTAACATGATTCTGACTCACCCTCTCATACTAGTGTTAACATAATTCTGAGTCGCACTATCACACTAGTTTTAACATAATTCTGACTCACCTCTCATACTAGTGTTAACATAATTCTGACTCACCTCTCATACTAGTGTTAACATAATTCTGACTCACCCTCTCATACTAGTGTTAACATGATTCTGACTCACCCTCTCATACTAGTGTTAACATGATTCTGAGTCGCACTATCACACTAGTTTTAACATATTCTGACTCTACCTCTCATACTAAGTGTATAATTCTGACTCACCTCTCATACTAGTGTTAACATAATTCTGACTCACCCTCTCATACTAGTGTTAACATGATTCTGACTCACCCTCTCATACTAGTGTTAACATAATTCTGATTCACCCTCTCATACTAGTGTTAACATAATTCTGATTCACCCTCTCATACTAGTCTTAACATAATTCTGACTCACCCTCTCACAATAGTGTAAACGATCTTGACTCACCGTCTTACACTAATGTTAACATAATTCTGACTCACCCTCTCATACTAGTCATTAACATAAGTTCTGACTACCCTCTCATACTAGTGTTAACATAATTCTGACTCACCCTCTCATACTAGTGTTAACACTAATTCTAGTTACCCCTCTCATACTAGTCTGTATATATTCTGACTCACCCTCTCACAATAGTGTAAACGATCTTGACTCACCGTCTTACACTAATGTTAACATAGTCCTGACTCACCCTCTCATACTAGTGTTAACATGATTCTGACTCACCCTCTCATACTAGTGTTAACATGATTCTGACTCACCCTCTCATACTAGTGTTAACATGATTCTGACTCACCCTCTCATATAGTGTTAACACAGTTTAAACTCACTATCTCATACTAGTGTTTGATTCTGACTCACCCTCTCATACTAGTGTTAACATAATTCTGACTCACCTCTCATACTAAGTGTTAACATTCTGACTCACCCTCTCATACTAGTGTTAACATGATTCTGACTCACCCTCTCATACTAGTGTTAACATAATTCTGACTCACCCTCTCATACTAGTGTTAACATAATTCTGACTCACCTCTCATACTAGTGTTAACATAATTCTGACTCACCTCTCATACTAGTGTTAACATAATTCCTGACTCACCTCTCATACTAGTGTTAACATAATTCTGACTCACCTCTCATACTGTTCTTGTTAACATGATTCTGACTCACCCTCTCATACTAGTGTTAACATAATTCTGACTCACCTCATACTAGTGTTAACATAATTCTGACTCACCCTCTCATACTAGTGTTAACATGATTCTGACTCACCCTCTACTAGTTATTGTTTCTCATTCTGACTCACCCTCTCATACTAGTGTTAACATGATTCTGACTCACCTCTCATACTAGTGTTAACATAATTCTGACTCACCTCTCATACTAGTGTTAACATAATTCTGACTCACCCTCTCATACTAGTGTTAACATGATTCTGACTCACCCTCTCATACTAGTGTTAACATGATTCTGACTCACCCTCTCATACTAGTGTTAACATAATTCTGACTCACCTCTCATACTAGTGTTAACATAATTCTGACTCACCCTCTCATACTAGTGTTAACATGATTCTGACTACCTCTCATACTAGTGTTAACATAATTCTGACTCACCCTCTCATACTAGTGTTAACATAATTCTGACTCACCTCATACAATTAACATAATTCTGACTCACCCTCTCATACTAGTGTTAACATGATTCTGACTCACCTCTCATACTAGTGTTAACATAATTCTGACTCACCCTCTCATACTAGTGTTAACATAATTCTGACTCACCTCTCATACTAGTGTTAACATAATTCTGACTCACCCTCTCATACTAGTGTTAACATGATTCTGACTCACCCTCTCATACTAGTGTTAACATAATTCTGACCTCACCCTCTCCTTCACTAGTGTTAACAACAGTTCTGACTCACCTCTCATACTAGTGTTAACATAATTCTGACTCACCCTCTCATACTAGTGTTAACATAATTCTGACTCACCTCTCATACTAGTGTTAACATAATTCTGACTCACCCTCTCATACTGGTAACATAATTCAGCTCACCTCTCATATTAGTGTTAACATAATTCTGACTCACCCTCTCATACTAGTGTTAACATAATTCTGACTCACCTCTCATACTAGTGTTAACATAATTCTGACTCACCCTCTCATACTAAGTGGTAACATGACTCTGACTCACCTCTCATACTAGTGTTAACATAATTCTGACTCACCCTCTCATACTAGTGTTAACATAATTCTGACTCACCTCTCATACTAGTGTTAACATAATTCTGACTCACCCTCTCATACTAGTGTTAACATGATTCTGCCAACTCACCTCTCATACTAGTGTTAACATAATTCTGACTCACCCTCATACTAGTGTTAACATAATTCTGACTCACCCTCTCATACTAGTGTTAACATAATTCTGACTCACCTCTCCTTACTAGTGTTAACATAATTCTGACTCACCCTCTCATACTAGTGTTAACATAATTCTGACTCACCTCTCATACTAGTGTTAACATAATTCTGACTCACCCTCTCATACTAGTGTTAACATAATTCTGACTCACCCTCTCATACTAGTGTTAACATAATTCTGACTCACCTCTCATACTAGTGTTAACATAATTCTGACTCACCCTCTCATACTAGTGTTAACATAATTCTGACTCACCTCTCATACTAGTGTTAACATAATTCTGACACCCTCTCATACTAGTGGCTACCCTCAGTCCTGACTCACCTCTCATACTAGTGTTAACATAATTCTGACTCACCCTCTCATACTAGTGTTAACATAATTCTGACTCACCCTCTCATACTAGTGTTAACATGATTCTGACTCACCTCTCATACTAGTGTTAACATAATTCTGACTCACCCTCTCCTTTCAGTGTTAACTTTGTAATTCCCAGCTCACCCTCTCATACTAGTGTTAATAATTCTGACTCACCTCTCATACTAGTGTTAACATAATTCTGACTCACCCTCTCATACTAGTGTTAACATGATTCTGACTCACCTCTCCTTACTAGTGTTAACATAATTCTGACTCACCCTCTCATACTAGTGTTAACATAATTCTGACTCACCCTCTCATACTAGTGTTAACATAATTCTGACTCACCTCTCATACTAGTGTTAACATAATTCTGGCCAGCTCACCCTCTCTGTGTTAACATAATTCCTGACTCACCCTCTCATACTAGTGTTAACATAATTCTGACTCACCTCTCATACTAGTGTTAACATAATTCTGACTCACCCTCTCATACTAGTGTTAACATGATTCTGGCTACCTCTCATACTAGTGTTAACATAATTCTGACTCACCCTCTCATACTAGCGTGTTAACATAATTCTGACTCTACCTCTCATACTAGTGTTAACATAATTCTGACTCACCCTCTCATACTAGTGTTAACATGATTCTGACTCACCCTCTCATACTAGTGTTAACATAATTCTGACTCACCCTCTCATACTAGTGTTAACATGATTCTGACTCACCTCTCATACTAGTGTTAACATAATTCTGACTCACCCTCTCATACTAGTGTTAACATAATTCTGACTCACCTCTCATACTAGTGTTAACATAATTCTGACTCACCCTCTCATACTAGTGTTAACATAATTCTGACTCACCCTCTCATACTAGTGTTAACATAATTCTGACTCACCTCTCCTTTTAGTGTTAACATAATTCTGACTCACCTCTCATACTAGTGTTAACATAATTCTGACTCACCTCTCATACTAGTGTTAACATAATTCTGACTCACCCTCTCATACTAGTGTTAACATAATTCCTGACTCACCCTCTCATACTAGTGTTAACATAATTCTGACTCACCTCTCATACTAGTGTTAACATAATTCTGACTCACCTCTCATACTAGTGTTAACACTAATTCTGACTCACCTCTCATACTAGTGTTAACATAATTCTGACTCACCTCTCATACTAGTGTTAACATAATTCTGACTCACCCTCTCATACTAGTGTTAACATAATTCTGACTCACCCTCTCATACTAGTGTTAACATGGTTAATCACCCTCTCATACTAGTGTTAACATAATTCTGACTCACCCTCTCATACTAGTGTTAACATAATTCTGACTCACCCTCTCATACTAGTGTTAACATAATTCTGACTCACCTCTCATACTAGTGTTAACATCAATTCTGACTCACCTCATACTAGTGTTAACATAATTCTGACTCTCCTATACTAGTGTTAACATAATTCTGACTCACCCTCTCATACTAGTGTTAACATAATTCTGACTCACCCTCTCATACTAGTGTTAACATAATTCTGACTCACTATCTCCTTACTAGTGATAACATAATTCATTCACACCTCTCATACTAGTGTTAACATAATTCTGACTCACCCTCTCATACTAGTGTTAACATAATTCTGACTCACCTCTCATACTAGTGTTAACATAATTCTGACTCACCTCTCATACTAGTGTTAACATAATTCTGACTCACCTCTCATACTAGTGTTAACATAATTCTGACTCACCTCATACTAGTGTTAACATAATTCCTGACTCACCTCTCATACTAGTGTTAACATAATTCTGACTCACCTCTCATACTAGTGTTAACATAATTCTGACTCACCTCATACTAGTGTTAACATAATTCTGACTCACCCTCTCATACTAGTGTTAACATAATTCTGACTCACCTCTCATACTAGTGTTAACATAATTCTGACTCACCCTCTCATACTAGTGTTAACATAATTCTGACTCACCTCTCATACTAGTGTTAACATGGTCTGACTCACCTCTCATACTAGTGTTAACATAATTCTGACTCACCCTCTCATACTAGTGTTAACATAATTCTGACTCACCCTCTCATACTAGTGTTAACATAATTCTGACTCACCTCTCATACTAGTGTTAACATAATTCTGACTCACCCTCTCATACTAGTGTTAACATAATTCTGACTCACCTCTCATACTAGTGTTAACATAATTCTGACTCACCCTCTCATACTAGTGTTAACATAATTCTGACTCACCCTCTCATACTAGTGTTAACATAATTCTGACTCACCCTCTCTTTAGTGTTAACATGATTCTGACTCACCCTCTCTTTTGGTGTTAACATAATTCTGACTCACCCTCTCATACTAGTGTTAACATAATTCTGACTCTTCTCTCCTTTTATTCAACATGATTAAAATACCCCTCTCATACTAGTGTTAACATAATTCTGACTCACCTCTCATACTAGTGTTAACATAATTCTGACTCACCCTCTCATACTAGTGTTAACATAATTCTGACTCACCCTCTCATACTAGTGTTAACATAATTCTGACTCACCTCTCATACTAGTGTTAACATAATTCTGACTCACCTCTCATACTAGTGTTAACATAATTCTGACTCACCCTCTCATACTAGTGTTAACATAATTCTGACTCACCTCTCATACTAGTGTTAACATAATTCTGACTCACCCTCTCATACTAGTGTTAACATAATTCTGACTCACCCTCTCATACTAGTGTTAACATGATTCTGACTCACCTCTCATACTAGTGTTAACATAATTCTGGCCTCACCCTCATACTAGTGTTAACATGATTCTGACTCACCTCTCATACTAGTGTTAACATAATTCTGACTCACCCTCTCCTTTCAGTAACATAATTCTGACTCACCTCTCATACTAGTGTTAACATAATTCTGACTCACCCTCATACTAGTGTTAACATGATTCTGACTCACCCTCTCATACTAGTGTTAACATAATTCTGACTCACCCTCTCATACTAGTGTTAACATGATTCTGACTCTCTCTTTTCTAGTGTTAACATAATTCTGACTCACCCTCTCTTTCCCAATTATTGTATAATTCCCAGCTCACCTCTCATACTAGTGTTAACATAATTCCTGACTCACCCTCTCATACTAGTGTTAACATGATTCAAACTCACCCTCTCATACTAGTGTTAACATGAGTCCTGACCTCACCCTCTCATACTAGTGTTAACATGATTCTGACTCACCCTCTCATACTAGTGTTAACATAATTCTGACATCACCTCTCATACTAGTGTTAACATGGTCCATTCACCTCTCTCCTTACTAAAGATAAGGCCAACATAATTCTGACTCACCCTCTCATACCTAGTGGCTAACATAATTCTGACTCACCTCTCCTTACTGACCAACACTAATTCTGACTCACCACCTCTCATACTAGTGTTAACATAATTCTGACTCACCCTCTCATACTAGTGTTAACATGATTCTGACTCACCCTCTCATACTAGTGTTAACATGATTCTGACTCACCCTCTCTACTAGTGTTAACATAATTCTGACTCACCCTCTCATACTAGTGTTAACATAATTCTGAGTCGCACTATCACACTAGTTTTAACATAATTCTGACTCACCTCTCATACTAGTGTTAACATGATTCTGACTCACCCTCTCATACTAGTGTTAACATGATTCTGACTCACCCTCTCATACTAGTGTTAACATAATTCTGGGTAGCACTATCACATAGTTTAAACATAATTCTGACTCACCTCTCATACTAGTGTTAACATAATTCTGACTCACCCTCTCATATAGTGTTAACATGATTCTGACTCACCCTCTCATACTAGTGTTAACATGATTCTGACTCACCCTCTCATACTAGTGTTAACATAATTCTGAGTCGCACTATCCTTTTAGTTTTAACATAATTCTGACTCATATCTCACACTAGTGTTAGCATAATTCTGACTCACCTTCTCATACTAGTGTTAACATAATTCTGACTCTCTTTCTCACACTAGTGTTAACGTAATTCTGACTCAACTTCCAATTCTAGTGTGAACATAATTCTGACTCACCCTCTCATACTAGTGTTAAAGATTTTGACTCACCCTCTCACACTAGTGTTAACATAATTCTGACTCACCCTCTCATACTAGTGTTAACATATTTCTGACTCACCCTCTCACACTATTGTTAACATAATTCTGACTCACCCTCTCATACTAGTATTAACGATTTTGACTCACCCTCTCATACTAACGTTAACATAATTCTGACTCACCCTCTCATACCAGTGTTAACATAATTTTGAATCACCCCCTCATACTAGTGTTAACGATTTTGACTCACCCTCTCACACTAGTGTTGACATAATTCTGACTCACCCTCTCATGCTAGTGTTAACGATTTTGACTCACCCTCTCATACTAGCGGTAACATTCTGACCACCTCACACTAGTGTTAACATAATTTTGACTACCCTCTCACACTAGTGTTAGCATAATTCTGGCTCACCCTCTCACACCAAAAGAAGACACTGACTCACCTCTCACATACCAGCAAGTGACACTTGACTTCACCTCTCAGCACCAGTGCAAGCAGACGCATCACATCTTCACATTTCAAAGTAACATACTCCTGACTCACCTTCACATTTAAAAAGCACATAATTCTGACTCACCTTCAGAATTAGTGTTAACATAATTGATCAATTTCACATCATACACAGGCAAGTTAATTCTCTGACTACCTCGCATACTAGTGTATGGGTGATTTTGAATCACTCTTCACACTAGTGTTATTTAATTCTGACTCACCTTCGCATACTAGTGCTATGATTTTGAATCACTCTCTCATTACGAGCACATATTTCTGACTCACCTCCATATTAAAGTAATAATATTCATTCACCCTCTACTGTTTAAGTTTACATAATTCTGACTCACCCTCTTATACCAGGTGTTAACTCCATTTAATCAGCCCTTCATACTATCGGTAACATAATTTTGACTCACCTTCATACTAGTGTTATCATAATTCTGATCACCCTCTCACACTAGTGTTACCATAATTCTGACTCACCCTCTCAAGTACTAGTAAAGTGACATAATTCTGATTCACCTCACTTAAAAAGCAATATAATTCTGACTACCTCTCATGTTTAAAAAGCAATATTAATTTGACTCATACCCTCTCACACTATTGTTTACATTATTCTGACTCACCTCATACTAGTGTTAACGATTTTCTACCACCCTCTCATACCAACGTTAAATAGCACTGACTCCCCCCAGCCAATGTTATTAATAATTTTAATCACCCTCTCATACTAGGCTTTGGGTGATTTGGATTCACTCTTCACACTGAAGACACTGTCCCCACACCTGTCTTCCCCATGCTTCAGTGTTAACGATTTGACTCACCCTCTCACTGGCTAACAGCACTTCGCTTCCCCCTCTCCATACTAGTGGCAACAGCAATGAAGGACTTTTATTCACTCTCTCATACCAGCAACACAATTCCACCCACCACACTAGTATTACCACCCTGACTCACTTTCATACCTGTGTTGCCAATTCTGACTCACATACTAGTGTTAAGGGTTTTGAATCGCCCTCTCACACTAGTTTTAACATAATTCTGACTCACCCTCTCATACTTGTGTTAACATAATTCTGATTCCCCCTCTCACACTATTGTTTACATAATTCTGACTCACCCTCTCATACTAGTGTTTACGATTTTGACTCACCCTCTCATACTAGCGGTAACATAATTTTGACTCACCCTCTCATACTAGTGTTATCATAATTCTGACTCACCCTCTCACACTAGTGTTAGCATAATTCTGACTCACCCTCTCACACTAGTGTTTGCATAATTCTGACTCACCCTCTCACACTAGTGTTAACATAATTCTGACTCACCCTCTCACACTTGTGTTAACATAATTCTGACTCACCCTCGCATACTAGTGTTAAGGATTTTGAATCACTCTCTCACACTAGTGTTAACATAATTCTGACTCACCCTCTCATACTAGTGTTAACATTATTCTGATTCACCCTCTCACACTATTGTTTACATAATTCTGACTCACCCTCTTATACTAGTGTTAACGATTTTGACTCACCCTCTCATACTATCGGTAACATAATTTTGACTCACCCTCTCATACTAGTGTTATCATAATTCTGACTCACCCTCTCACACTAGTGTTAGCATAATTCTGCCTCACCCTCTCACACTAGTGTTAACATAATTCTGATTCACCCTCTCATACTAGTGTTAACATAATTCTGACTCACCCTCTCATACTAGTGTTAACATAATTCTTACTCACACTCTCACACTAGTGTTAACATAATTCCGACTCACCCTCTCACACTAGTGTTAACATAATTCTGACTCACCCTCTCACACTTGTGTTATCATAATTCTGACTCACCTTCTCATACTAGTGTTATCATAATTCTGACTCACCCTCTCACACTAGTGTTATCATAATTCTGACTCACCTTCTCATACTAGTGTTAACATAATTCTGACTCACCCTCTCACACTATTGGTTACATTATTCTGACTCACCCTCTCATACTAGTGTTAACGATTTTCACTCACCCTCTCATACTAACGTTAACATAATTCTGACTCCCCCTCTCATACCAATGTTAACATAATTTTGAATCACCCTCTCACACTAGTTTTAACATAATTTTGAATCACCCTCTCATACTTGTGTTAACGATTTTGACTCACCCTCTCTCACTGGTGTTGACATCATCCTGACTCACCCTCTCATACTAGTGTTAACGATTTTGACTCACCCTCTCATACTGGCGTTAACATAATTCTGACTCCCCCTCTCATACTTGTGTTAACATAATTTTGACTCACCCTCTCATACTAGTGTTAACATTATTCTGATTCACCCTCTCACACTATTGTTTACATAATTCTGACTCACCCTCTTATACTAGTGTTAACGATTTTGACTCACCCTCTCATACTATCGGTAACATAATTTTGACTCACCCTCTCATACTAGTGTTATCATAATTCTGACTCACCCTCTCACACTAGTGTTAGCATAATTCTGCCTCACCCTCTCACACTAGTGTTAACATAATTCTGATTCACCCTCTCATACTAGTGTTAACATAATTCTGACTCACCCTCTCATACTAGTGTTAACATAATTCTTACTCACACTCTCACACTAGTGTTAACATAATTCCGACTCACCCTCTCACACTAGTGTTAACATAATTCTGACTCACCCTCTCACACTTGTGTTATCATAATTCTGACTCACCTTCTCATACTAGTGTTATCATAATTCTGACTCACCCTCTCACACTAGTGTTATCATAATTCTGACTCACCTTCTCATACTAGTGTTAACATAATTCTGACTCACCCTCTCACACTATTGGTTACATTATTCTGACTCACCCTCTCATACTAGTGTTAACGATTTTGACTCACCCTCTCATACTGGCGTTAACATAATTCTGACTCCCCCTCTCATACTAGTGCTAACATAATTTTGAATAACACCCTCATACCAGTGTTAACATAATTCTGACATACCCTTTCATACTAGTGTCAAACATTTTGACTCACCCTCTCATACTAGTGTTAACATAATTTTGAATCAATCTCCCATACTAGTGTTAGCATAATTTTGACTCAACCTCTCAAAATAGTGTTAACATATTTTTGACTCACCCTCTCATACTATGTTAACACAATTTTAACCCACCCTATATATATATATATATATATATATATATATATATATATATATATATATATATGTATAATACTAAATAATATTAAAATATGAAATAAATTTTGTGCTGCTTAATTGTATTGATTCACTTTTATTCTCAGACGAGGAGGAAATTAAATAAGAAGTTGTCAGAAAATGAATTGTCGTGTAAGCACTTCTGTCTCAATACTTTTTGTTTATCGTGATTTCCTAAGCATATGTAGCACTCGCCCAAAATTAACGGCCACTACTCTGTTTTAAAGGCCCTAGTGAGACAAGCTTGCTAATCAGTACACCATGTTCAGATGACACAACACTCATTAGTTGTACGAAACTTACCAATTGTCTCTTCCTAACTTGATGATGTTCTAAGGAAATCAGTGCCATGGAATTTATTTCATGTAGTCTTTTTGGAAAATGAACTTAAGACAATTTCTGACACAATTGCCTCCTTGTCTGAGAAGGATTACATGGGTTACCACATATTTTAGTGCACGGATGGAAACAATCTTTCAGGGTTTATCCTGAGCATTACGTATATTTTTTTTATATTAACATTTTCTCAATACCAAAATGTCACATTTTAGCAACAATTTTCATTTTGCACCATTTTTTTCTCAAGTCATTTCACGGTTCTCTGATTAGAAAATGATAATCTAAAATTATCAGTTAAGTGCCATTATGATACATGCCTGGGCGATCATGTATCGAAAAAAGCATGACTGTTCAGGCAGGTTTTTCAACAGTAGGTTGCCATTACTTTCTGCAGTAGACTGGTTACCAACCAAGGCTACAGAACCCAATCTGTCATACTATTTAACCCATAACCTGAAGAGAAAAGTAGCAGATTAATACCTTTCGCAAGAGTATCTGCACGTAAGTGAATGCAATGAATTCAATTGAGATTTGAACTTGGTTCTAGGATTTCTCATTCTGAGCCATTATCCACTGCACCATGACAAACAACCACCTAAAATTATAACTCAAATTAAAAGTAATGAAAAATCGTCTGATATCTCAGTGATAAATGACATCTCAGTAAAAAAAAGTCATTGGATTTTACCATAACCAAATTTTTATTAGTAACTAACAACGTGTATCAATACTTCAGCGTACATTGGTAGTAAAACTATTTCTAGTTTTTCATAATCAAAATATTCATAGTCTTATCAGTGGGATGCATATGCGAGTATATTTTGCATATACCACATAATTATAAACACAATCTATATAAGATCAAGTGTTTTATACGAATTTATTGAATAAAGCTGATATGTGCATCGATATTTCAACGCACATTGGATAATTATCATAAGAATTCATCAAAACTATCTAAACTCAAGATGAAATTTTCCATGGTTACATTTAAAACAATAAAAAATCAATATAATCAATACAAACAATTGATACAATAAAAAATAATGAGCCAAAGGAAGAATTTACTCAATAATCTACAAGGATTTCCAGCAAGAATATAAGGGATAAACATGAGATGTTTAAATAAAATAAATATCTAAACTTATTTATAAATGGAACTTTGTCTGTGTGTGTGTGTGTGTGTGTGTGTGTGTGTGTGTGTGTGTGTGTGTATCCGTTATCTATAGACTCCGAAATAGTTGAACCAATTTTCTTGAAAATTTACACAGTTGTACTATAAGCGTCTGCGAGTGTTCTTAGCTAGGTTTTGTGTCGAGGTACCCCCGATAAATATCAAAAATCAATAATCGAAAAAATCGGGTTATAGAAGGACTGGTCCGATTTTAATCAAATTTGATACAGTCATAGAGAAAGACATAAGAAACGATATTCAGAAGGTTCAAGTTTGAAGTTCTTACAATAGTGCAGAAAATCGATTATATATATATATATATATATATATATATATATATATATATATATATATATAAGGCAAGATGTTTGTGTGTGTGTCTGTTTATCTCTGTCCTTTATACAAATACACAATTTTTATCCAATTCTCAACAAACTTCACACAAATATTCTTTAGGCTGAGTCTGAGCTCCAGGACCATGGATTAGTTTTAAAGCTTTCATTACACCCGAGCAACACCGGACTATACTGCTAGTAGGAATGAAAAAGAGATTTTTGAAAAACAACATATTATAGTAGATACATAAGTTGCTCATCATAATGAGACTTAATACACCTTTGATATAAAAATGATACTCAAATTAAAAGAAGAAAACAATTCACTTTAACAAAAATATTTAGAAGGGCTTCAATTGCTGACTCATCCTCAGTAAATTGGTATCGCAGTTCAGAGAATGTTCCATAACAATTGTCAGATCGTATTTTATCACAATGTGGGAGAATTAATAACAAAGATGACGTAAATAAAAAGAATCCAAATGAAATCAGTTAGATTATATATTTAAGAAATTTGAATTTGAGTTTAATGGCATATCAACACCTCTGTGGGTTATTTAATGCCAAAAAGGTGGGGTTTTAAGGTTGCTTTTTTTTAATGTTTGCTTATAGTGAGAAGGTTGATTTAGTCAGATTTTAAAGAAAATTTTTTGTTTTTATTCTTTTTTTATTTTAGAAAACTGAAAATGTCTTCTAGTTTTGTATTAAAAAATGTTTTGCTGAGAATAATTTTTCTTCTTCAAAAATGTTTTATGGAAATAATTTTTTCTTCAAAAATGTATTGCTACTAGCTTGAGTTTTGTTTAACGGCATATCAAACACTGTGGGTTATTTAATGTCAAAAAGGTGAGGTTTTAACCTATTTTTTAATGTTCGGTTATAGTGAGAAGGTTGATTTAGTCTGATTTTAATAAAAAAAATTTTAGATTTTGTTCTTTTTTTTATTTTAGGCGTCTTTTAGTTTTGTATTAAAAAATGTGTTAGGGCAATAATTTTTTCTTCAAAAATGTATTGTTGATAATATTTTTCCTTCAAAAATGTATATCTTTCTATAATAGTCTATTTTTATGTATATATTTCTATAAAAGACTATTTTTAAACTTTCATAATGTTTTGACCCCACTTTGAGGGTCAATTATTTGCCCATATTTGGAACCCTAACAGGTGCTACCACTCTGGGTCAGGGTGGACCTGGGAACAACAGCAATTAAGCGGGGGTTCCATGTTTCTCACAACCTCCCAATCAGAGGCCTTGCTGCCAGATAAACTTAAAAGAGGAAAATAATTCATGAAGACAAAATGTTTAGCCGTACATTTATGGCATGGTTATACATAGTAAATTTGTATTCATGTCTTTACAACATTTCATTGATCTGCTTTTATCACAATGTGGGATAATTGATAAGAAAAATTATGGGTAAAAAGAATTCAAATGCAATCTTCTAGATTATATATCTAATGAAAGATGTTAATTCACAAAGACAAAAGTCATTAGAAGTGCTTCAATTGTTTCATTATTCACATTAAATTTGTGTCCAAGTTCTTATAACATTTCACAACTTTTTACAAAACTTCTTTTACCAACAATGTGGGATATTTAATCACAAAGACGATGGAAACAAAAAGAACATAAATGAAATCAGCTAGAATATCTATCTAAATCTAAACTTATTTATAAATGGAACTTTGTCTGTGTGTGTGCGTGTGTGTGTGTGTGTGTGTGTGTGTGTGTGTGTGTGTGTGTGTCTGTGTGTGTGTGTGTATCCATTACCTATAAACTCCGAAACGGCTGAACTGATTTTCTTGAAAATTTACACAGTTGTACTATAAGCGTCTGCGAGCGTTCTTAGTTAGGTTTTGTGTCAAGGTACCCCTGATAAATATCGAAAATCGATAATCGAAAAAAATTCGGGTTATAGAAGGAGTGGTCCGATTTTAATCAAATTTGATACACTCATAGACAAAGACATAAGAAACGATATTCAGAAGTTTCAAGGTTGCAGTTCTTACAATAGTGCAGAAAATTGATAATATATATATATATATATATATATATATATATATATATATATAAAAGGTAAGATGTTTGTGTGTGCGTCTGTTTATCTGCCTGTATGTCTGTATTTTCTTCAGCCCTTTTATTTTAGTTTTTGCTTCAGGTTTGGCTCTAAGTAGGTATAATTGTAGTTCTTAGTCTCAGCCAAGATACCATTTACTCAGAGGACTTATTTAGCCTTCAAAATTCAGTTTACGACAAAAAAAAAAACTTATTTGATATCGATACCAGGAAATCAAAATTTGACTTACATCCATTCATTTTTCTTTCAGTCTACGGTTTCGCTTTAACTGGAAACAACTATTGCTTTTTAGTCTTTCGTGCTAACGTCCAAAGAGTCTGCGCTCCAAGACCATGGATTAGTTTTAAAGCTTTCATTACACCTGAGCAACGCCGGGCTATACTGCTAGTATATTTAAAAGAGAAAAATAATTCATAAAGACTGAAATTTTTAGCTGTAAATTCATGGCATGACCATACATAGTAAATTTGCTTTGCTCGGTATCACCACAATTTCATAACAAAGATGATGGAAACAAACAGAATCTAAATGAAACAAGATAGATTATATATTTAAAGAAAGAAACTAAAGAACAAATAAAAACGTTTCGAAGATATTTAATTCCTTCTTCATTCACAGTAAGTTTGTCTCCTTACAACGTTTAACGATTCTCTTCAGATTTCTTTCACCCATTATAAAATATTTAATGACAAGGATGATGGAAAAAAAGATATAAATGTAAGCAGTTAGATTATATATTTAAAGTGGGAAAATAATTCACCAAGACAAAAATAATTAGAATTGATTTAATTGCTTTTTCCATCATAGTAAATTTGTATTCAATACCATACAAAGCTTCACCATCCGTGTCAGATCTCTTTTCATCACAATGTTTGATATTTTGTGACAAATATGATGGAAGTAAAGTATCCGAAATGAAACCAGTTAGATTATATAGTTAAAAGGAAAAAAAGAATTCAAAAAGGCAAAAACGATTGGAACTCCTTTAATTGCTTAGTCATCCATAGTAAATGTCTGTCCATTTTTTCTCAATATTTCACCATTCTTGAGAAATCATCTGTCAACCCATGTGGGATATTTAATAACAAAGATGACGGAAAAGAAAACTCTAAATAAAAAACTAGATTATATATTTATGCAGGAAAAATAATTATCAACGACAAAAGTATTTAGAAATCCTTCAACGTCTTGTTTATCCACAGTAATTTCATTTGCATGTTTTTACAATGTTTCATAATTCTTATTTCATCTTCTTTCATCAAGATGTGGAATATTTAATATCAAAGACGATGGAAGAGAAAAGCCTAAATGAAACCAATCTAAACTTATTTATAAATGGAACTTTGTCTTTGAGTGCGTGTATGTGTCTGTGTGTGTGTGTGTGTGTGTGTGTTCGTTACCTATAGACTCCGAAACGGCTGAACCGATTTTCTTGAAAATTTACACAGTTGTACTGTAAGCATCTGCGTGTGTTCTTAGCTAGGTTTTGTGTCGAGGTACGCCAATATATATCGAAAATCGATAATCGAAAAAATCGGGTTATAGAAGGAATGGTCCGATTTTAATCAAATTTGATATACTCATAGACAAAAACATAAGAAACGATATTCAGAAGTTTCAAGGTTGCAGTTCTTACAATAGTGCAGAAAATCGATAATATATATATATATATATATATATATATATATATATATATATGTAAAAGGCAAGATGTTTGTGTGTGTGTTTGTTTATCTGCCTGTATGTCTGTATTTTTTTTTCAGCCCTTTTATTTTAGTTTTTGCTTCGGGTTTGGCTCTAAGTAGGTATAATTGTAGTTCTTAGTCTCAGCCACGATACCATTTACTCAGAGGACTTATTTAGCCTTCAAAATTCAGTTTACGACGAAAAAACTTATTTGATATCGATACCAGGAAATCAAAATTTGACTTACATCCATTCATTTTTCTTTCAGTCTATGGTTTCGCTTTAACTGGAAACAACTATTGCTTTTTAGTCTTTCGTGCCAACGTCCAAAGAGTCTGAGCTCCAGGACCATAGATTAGTTTTAAAGCTTTCAACGCTTAATTTTATCGAATTCCAGTTGAATCCATTGTATTCACTTCCGCGCAAATACCCTTGGGAAAGGTATTAATCCGTCTCTTCCTTCCAGTTATCGGTTAAATAGCAGGACAGATTGGGTTCTATAGCCTTGGTCGGCAATCAGTCTACCGCAGAAAGCAATGGCAACCTACTACCGGATAATCTTCTGCTCAGTCAGTCATGTCTCTTTCGAGACATGATCGCCCAAGCGTGTATCACGTATGGCACTTAACTGACTGACTGACACCCGAGCAATGCCGGGCTATACTGCTATTTCAATTATATATTTGAAGGTGGTAAACAATTCACAAAGACAAAATCTTTTTCATACACATCAATATTGTATCAAATCCCTTTCCTTTCTCTATTCTTGTTTACCTTTTTATCACAATGTGGGATATTTATTAATAAATGTTATGGAAAATTTCAAAATGAAACCAATCAGATTATATATTTAAAAAGATAAAATAATTCACAAAGACAAAAATACTCAGAAGTCCTTTAATTGCTTGATTCAACACATTCATTTTATGCTTAAGTTCTTATAAATTTTTACTTTTTTTGTCAGAATTTCTTTTATAAAAATGTGAGATATTTAATAATAAATTTAATGAAAAAAAATCTAAATGAAACTTATTCGATTATATGTGGGGGGAAATAATTCATGAAGAAAAAATAATTAAAAGTCCTATAATTGTTTATTCATTCACAGTAAATTGGCGCCAATGTCTTACAATATTTTACCATTTTTTCAAACCTACTATTATCAAAATTTAATAAAAAAGACACTGGAAAGTAAGACTCTAAACGAAACGACTTAGATTATATATTTAAAGAGGTAAAATAATTCTCAAAGCCAAAAATGTTCAGAAGTTCTTTAAGTGCTAGTTCATCCACAGTAATTTTGTGTATAAATTCTTATAATGTTTTTCCATTCTTGTCAGACCTTCTTTTAACGCAATGTAGGAAATTTAATAAGTGTTGGGACGCCTGCGCCTATGCGGCTATAATGGACTATTCCATTACTATGTAAAGTAATGGTGGCATCTACGTAAGAGAGTGTGCCGAGCAGCCCAAAAATGAAATGATGGGAGGGGGATGAACCCAAAAATCAACTGAAAATACAGCAAATTTTTTTAACTAAAATAATAATCAATGTTTGTAAGAACCGTCCATCCCAGAAAAAGGAGTGGCCGCTGTATTCCGCCAAACGGCGAAATCATTAAATATTTTATAATATATTGTACATATTATTGTACATATTATATTGTACATAAATTCATTTTTATTGTCATGGGTTATTCTCCCTATTTTTATGTGCCCCTTGTTAGTTTGTGGCATTGTGGTAGATGAAGGATTGGGAGTAGATGGATAGCTTCTTTTGGTGACTGAGCAAATTGTAACGAGTGAATGGGTCGTGATAGTGTTTAGCTAGGTATAGGATAGTTAAGCAAGAACCAACCTCTCCCCCTCCCCTTTTAAGCCTTGTGTCATAATTTTGTATTTTATACAAAATAAATAGAGTGTGCCGAGCAGCCGATCGACAAGTCAGTCGTAGACTTCCGGTGACGACCCGGATGTACCCATTGCTCATACTACGTCTTACGACGGTTGAGACGATTAACCCTTATTCTTGTATTGGATACTAATAACCTTTGTAAATACTATTTTCACGGAATACAACAATTAACCTATTCCTGTTGTTGAGTTATTTATTCTTACTCACGATATAACAATAAGAAAGATGAAAAACAAATGAATTTGAATGAAACCAGTTAGATTATATTAGAACTTTGAATTAATTCTCACCGATGTTTCATGAAAAGTATTGTTATACTTAAAAAAATAGTAAAAAACATATCACTAGCCACTATTATTTCCCATTTTTCTAGCAGCATTTAAATCCCATGTCAGTAAAACGACACATCTATTGAGGCTAACCATGAGTCAACCCATTTTATTGGTATCTTTATAAGAATAAAAGTGCTGCTCAGCCAGGCCACGTGCCATCAGTTGGAACAAGTGATAATTAGATGGAGTGATATCTTGTAATCTTAAATATCTTTCTGGCTTTAAATAACCTGTAAAAGATTGATAAAGCATAAAAACAAATCAGTAGCAAAAAAGCAATGACAGCCTCGCACTGCAGTTAATCACGAACCTCATAATCTCTATAGTAAGCGCTGGGCCATGTCTATAAATAGTTTTGTCCTTTTCTTAGTTAGGTTGCCATTGTGGGGTTTGATACATTGACACCCACCCACCCACCCACACACACACACACACACACACACACACACACACATGGTCACTCAGCGTTCACGTGACAGCCGTAGTTCCCGCGTAAACGATGCCAATAAAAGCAGGGAACGTCACGTGGTACGCTAGTTAGGATTTCGTCCCGGGGCAAGAGCAGACATGTCTCCCTAACTCACACAAACACACGCACTAATTGCGGGTAGCAATTAGTGGCGCAATTTTTTTTTTATTTTTCTTCTCACCGACATTAACACTATGCACATTAACTTTCATTCAAACTGGACCTTACATAAAATAACTTTCTACACATAAATTCACAATTTTTCCAACCTCAGACTGCCTAAGACTACTACATTCGCATGTAAGTCTCTCTCTCTCTCTCTCTACTCAACGCACACACAGACACAGAACATTGTCTTCTGTCTGACTTTCTTGCCTAAACGCATACACAGACACAGAACCTTGTTTTCTGTCTGAATAATTTCATCAAGAATTTGAACTTTGAACTCTTGACGATAATCTTAACAATTGTTACAAACCTTTCTTTCAGCTAGAAAAAAAACTTCATACATCTTATTTTGTTTCTACGAACAGACGAAGGGGAATAACTCTTTCCTTTTCACTTTCTTATGCATGCTCTCTCAACCCTATGTAACCTTTGTTAATATATTGTTTTTCTGGTTACTTTCGCCTACTCGTTTTTCTTATTGCCTGTTTTATTTCATCACCACCCAGTTACGTCGAGTCGACTCGTAAACTTAAACGTAGTAACGGACGTCTTCGTCCTCTACACCATTCTAGAGATCTCAGTATAGCCTGTTATTTGATTCCTATCTGGGGAAGAACACATGAATTTCTGCCATTCACAAGAGTATTAGACTAGGATGGGATTTAAATTCAGCTCTGAGATTCCATTGTTCAAATTGATAACTGTTACACTGTCTCAGTCAGTTAGTTGAGTGTTGCTCAGTTAGACCATGTGTCATTGAGTTGAACAAATGATAATCGGATGAGGTAATATCTGGTGAATATGGCAGGTGATTTAAGGTTTCCCATTTATGTCTCTGCTCATATCGTTTTTCCAGCGTTTTTCCATATAGAGATAAAAAAAAAACTGTCTATTCATAGCTATAAGAGATGCCCTGTAAATCAAACATCTCTTCCCCTACATTGTGATGAACGTCTTTTAAAAATAGAAAGGCGATGACTCGAATTCCATCCATGCCTAACACACAAAGGCTAGCAATAAACGCTTCTGCTAGCATTCAGGAACCACACAAATAATATATATTTCATACATTCAAAACATGAAAAGAAAATAACAACGCCGAAACAAAGGCCCTTTGAAAATGGTTAAGGAAGTGACTGAAAGCGTTTATGACAATAAACGATATGGATAGTTTTTGTACTCCCTCACTCATCAGTCAGTCGGTTAAGTGCTACATGCTTGGGTGATCATGTCTCGAAACAAGTAGAAAAACTTAATAAAACTTCATAAAAATTTACGTGTCCTGCATATTTAACAAAAGATTTTTCAAAGAAAACTTTCAGCCAATATATATATATATATATATATATATATATTGGCTGACTCGGTCTGAACTCTTTTGACTGATGTTCATGTACTTAGCTCTTTCTTTTTTAAAAAACATTTTTCCCTTCTTCGTAAATACGTGGAAGGTTTTTCGACACGAATATAGTTATTATTTCTTTAATATATATATATATATATATATATATATATATATATATATATATATAACTGACTAAACAGAAGATTTTCCCACAGTAGGTTGCCATTACTTTCTACGGTAGACTGGTTGCTACCCAAGGCTATAGAACCCAATCTGTCCTGCTATTCAACCAGTAGGTGGAAGGAAGAGACAGATTAATACTTTATGCTAGAGTATTTGTCCGTAAGGGAATGCAATGTATTCAAGTGTGTGTGTGTGTGTGTGTGTGTGTGTGTGTGTGTGTGTGTGTGTGTGTGTGTGTGTGTGCGTGCGCGCGAATATTCTTAGAAGCAATGCATAGACAAGACAATATGAATAATAATGAGACAAGAGGAAAACAGTACTTAGTTTTAGCAAGCGTAATTGAAATGATTTTATTTTGCGAAACGTAACTCTGGAATAAGCATGAGCGTCTTGTAATTTTAAACATTTTCATGAAACAAACATTTTGCTTTTTTTATTTCTCTATATTTACAGTGTGCAGTGTCGTGCTTAGCAACATCGAGGCCCCCCGCAAAATGCGCCTTGCGGTTCCTCTACCAGCAGAATGCAACTTGCCAACTCCCCCCGAATATACTGAACCCACAATTTTTAAACAAAATAATAGAACACTAAGAACAGATATTCCGTGATCACGAAAAAACGGAAGAAATTGTGGAGTTGGCATTTTGAAGCTATACATTTACCAACTTTTAGCTACTTTTTAGTAATTTCCTATCTATTTTTATTGCCATTTAAGTGCGTTTCGGTTCTCAATCTTCTACAAGTTTTTTCAAGGAATTTTCAAAAGAATTTAAACCCAAATGTCAAAAGCATTTTGCTACAGCATCCTGAAAGTTTGAATATACGTGATGTTCTTGTATGTATGCTGAAACAGATATCTATAATCTATTTCTCTCTCAAGTTCATTTATTTTTAATTACAAATGATTTGCGGCCTCTTTGGGGCCGGAAGGCTTCTATCAAAGATTATATATATATATATATATATATATATATATATATATATATATATATATATATATATATAAGTATTGGTGGAATAATATTCCTTGTCCAAAGAAACACTATTTTTAAAAAAGTGCTCAATACAAAGTAGAGCTAATAATATTTATTCAGAAATTATAACATGGATATGTTACAATATCACTACAAAAGTAGCTATTTTGTTTCGACACTTCTTGTGTCTTGTCAAGTGATGTGGTTTATGTCAAATTGAATGGTTTCAAAAGGTTAAAAACAAGCAAAACCCCTTTAATCAGGGAGGCATTATTGTATTTACAATGTGGACCAATCAGAGTAAGGCAACTTCAAATTTGGAGAATATGTGGGCAGACTAAAATTAATCTTGGTGGGTATTGTTATTAAAATTTGATTAAATTGAGATCAGCAATTATTGGTTAACTATTATATCTAGTTTATTTTTGTTGCGAAATTTTTAAAAAAAGTATATATATATATATATATATATATATATATATATTTTAGTTTAACAATTTAGCAGATTTAGAACGTTATTCATATTTTAAAGGAGGAAGAGAAAGAACGCATACATAAAAAACCTACAAACATTCACACATGGAAAAATAGACGAATTTATTCAGAGACACTAGCAGACACATATACAGATTAATACACCCACGCATATATACATACACAAATTACAAAATTTAGCCTTTATCGACTTGTCAGTTTGTCCGTTAACTTTTATACAGACTAAATTGCTACATATTGGATAGATAGATAGATAGATAGATAGATAGATAGATAGATAGATAGATAGATAGATATGAACAGACTGTGATAGATAGATAGATAGATAGATAGATAGATAGATAGATAGATAGATATGACAGACTATGATAGATAGATAGATAGATAGATAGATAGATAGATAGATAGATAGATAGATAGATATAGAACAGACTGTGATAGATAGATAGATAGATAGATAGATAGATATGAACAGACTGTGATAGATAGATAGATAGATAGATAGATAGATAGATAGATAGATATGAACAGACTGTGATAGATAGATAGATAGATAGATATGAACAGCCTGTGATAGATAGATAGATAGATAGATAGATAGATAGATAGATAGATAGATAGATATGAACAGACTGTGATAGATAGATAGATAGATAGATAGATAGATAGTAGAACAGACTGTGATAGATAGATAGATAGATAGATAGATAGATAGATAGATAGATATGAACAGACTGTGATAGATAGATAGATAGATAGATAGATAGATAGATAGATAGATAGATAGATATGATAGACTGGATAGATAGATAGATAGATAGATAGATAGATAGATAGATATGAACAGACTGTGATAGATAGATAGATAGATAGATAGATAGATATGAACAGACTGTGATAGATAGATAGATAGATAGATAGATAGATATGAACAGACTGTGATAGATAGATAGATAGATAGATAGATAGATAGATATGAACAGACTGTGATAGATAGATAGATAGATAGATAGATAGATAGATAGATAGATAGATAGAACAGACTGTGATAGATAGATAGATAGATATGAACAGACTGTGATAGATAGATAGATATGAACAGACTGTGATAGATAGATAGATAGATAGATAGATAGATAGATAGATAGATAGATAGATAGATAGATAGATAGATAGATAGATAGATAGATAGATAGATAGATAGATAGATAGATATGAACAGACTGTGATAGATAGATAGAAAGATAGATAGATAGATAGATAGATAGATAGATAGATAGATAGATAGATATGAACAGACTGTGATAGATAGATAGATAGATAGATAGATAGATAGATAGATAGATAGATAGATATGATAGATAGATATGAACAGACTGTGATAGATAGATAGACAGATAGATAGATAGATAGATAGATAGATAGATAGATAGATAGATAGATAGATAGATAGAAACTTAGTTATAAACAACCGACAATTTGAAATGATCTGTTGGAATATTATTTTGGATCGATTCAAACAAATCATTTCAAATTGTCGGTTGTTTATAACCAAGTTTCGTTAATCTTCGTTAATTTCCGTAATATATATATATATATAAATTTGCTTATGTATTTATATTTATACATATATATGGATGTGTATACATGTGTGCGTGGATCCGCTCCTCATAAATTTGCGAGTATGTGAACACAATAATTGCATGTGGATATAAATAGATAAATGTATGTATGAAGAATACATTTATATTTGCGCACGCTTGCATGTGGGGGTGCGGGTGCATCTATGAGTATATATACGTATGGATGTGAGGATGTAAGTAAGTATGAAAATATATGCGTAATTTGGGAGTATGCGTAAGAATTGTTAGCATACTTACATACATATAATACTATTTATACGCGTGGAAATCCCGTCTGTATAAAATATATGTGAGTGAGAATACGAACGCAAGATTCGTATGTAGGCATGAATAAGTGTAGGTCTGTAAGTATGTATAAATATTAACACAGTCACATTTGTATGTATATGTGGGGATGTGTGTGCATATGTGTATATGGATAAAAGTTAGTGTACATGGGTGGGTTAAGTTGTGGGGTTACACATACATACGTATCCATGAAATTCGAAGTAGGTGGTTAATGACTTAGTGGTCAACATCTTCGCGACTAGTCTGAATACCCACAGCTGATATGACGCCAATGCCTTTGTCCTGACTCTCTTTTCCTTTTTCTTTTTCTTTTTTTTTTTCATTTTTCTTTTTTTTTCTTTTTATCTTTCTCTTCAGTTAAAGGAAATGCTTATTCCGGCAAAATTTTTTGTACCAAACGGAAGGAATATTGTGTGGTCTGATGAAATGAGATAATTAAGTTCATTGAAATGAATTACAATTTATAACCAATTTAAATGACGTGTTGAGTTTTCCTTTATATATATATGAAGAGAGAGAGCGAAACGGGTTGATAGATGTCTATTTCAACATACATGTATGATAATAATTTTCCAGTTACTCCTAAAAACATATTTTGTTAATTTTTTCATTACAATACATCTTGCGGCCCCTAGGGAAGTTGCGTCCCCCGCAATTTCAGGGTCTGCGGGGGTTCTTAACCCGGCTCTGACAGTATACAAACTAAAATAATTTTAGTTGCCTTGAAAAAGTCCGTCAATGACGAAACGTGTCGGTTAAGACTAAGTACTGTTTTTCCCTTGCCTCTTTTATATATATATATATATATATATATATATATATATATGACTGACACCAAATTGGTCGTGTTTTCGTGTTTTGGAAGCAAGTAGATGTCTAGATCCACTGTCGAGCTGTGATACAGCGAAACAAGCTTGTATGTGGATGACTAATAAATTATAATCTCATTACGAGTTCTCTAGACAGGAAAATTTTAAAAACACTTCTGTGATTTACGCATTACTCTTTCGTAATGAATTGAGTTCTCCTGGTGGCTGGCGTGTGCATACACCACAAATATAGAACACGCTAAAATTTCCCCTCTCTCATTTCATGTGCCGATAGCTTATGAAGTAGGCACCCCGATTGACACCAAATCTGTCGAGTTTCGATCCCGGTTAGAAACTAGTGGATGTATAGACATAACTAATGAGCTGTGATAGAGCGAAACATGCTTGTATGTGGATGACTAATATACACGACCGGCCATAATTATTAAGCCATCCCAGTTTTTTGATTTTTTTAAAGAAATGATGTATTTCATATTATAATTAGTATTTATTGCCTAGTGGATAATTCTAATTTAAAATAGAATGGCCCTTTAGTTATTATTATTTGCAAAATTTTACAATTTAAGGAAGCAAAGATGAAACCTAGATTTTTTTCATTCTTACATCGATCAAACTGCAATATAGGTAATTATTAAATATTTATAAATTCATTTGATGCACATGTTATTGTGCAGTATTAACAAAAGAACCATTCTCTTTTAATTTACATAATTCATTTGGCAATAAATAATAAAAATAGTATGAAATACATCATTTTTTAAACACTGGAGTCGCCTAATAATTATGGCCGGTAGTATATATATATATATATATATATATATATATATATATATATATATATAGCACCTAATGAGCCAGACGAACCTACCTAGGCTTCTCCTAAACGGATCGTCTTTCCCTGACGATTCGTTTCAGAGAAACCTAGGTAGGTTAGTCTGGCTCATTAGGTGCTATATATACATATATATATATATATATATATATATATATAGAGAGAGAGAGAGAGAGAGAAAGAGAGAGAGAGAGAGAGAGAAAAACCTAGGTAGGTTCGTCTGTCTCATTAAGTGCTATTTAGTTCGCTCTACCTTTGTATTGAGCGCTTTCTGTTAGATGGTTACTAGTGTCGGGTTTTTTTCTTTGGGCTTTGGGCTGATTTCGGTCCGAACACTTTTGACTGACTTTCATGCCCTAAGCTCTTTCTTTTTTTACAACCATTTTTTCCTTTGTTCGATAGTTTTCGAGAAAGGTTTTCGAGACGAGTATAATTATAATCACATTTATATATATATATATATATATATATATATATATATATATATATATATATATATATATATGAACTAATTGAAACAAAATATTAAAGATGGGGGTTTTCACAAATTACATCTTATATATAAATACATGTGTGTGTTTCATGTATTGTTTCCTCGTCTATGTTTCATGCTGAAAGCATATTTGCTTATTTCCTTTTCACTTAATTTGAGAATTTATTGATTGATTCTCAGTTCCAAATTAAGTCACAAGGATCCTTAATTCGAGAATCATTTTTATTTTCACTTGTATCGATTGGATTATGCATTCTAATAACACATACACACGCACACACACACACACACACACACACACACTAAGGCAAAGGTATAAAGATATACACTGTTGTGTAGAGACGTTTATGCGCATTTGTGCAAACATCTAAGTCTAATTAATGTTGTTCATTTATCGACGTTGCACATTAATCAAATCAATTTAATTTATTGATATAGCTCTTTATAACTTTTGTGAATTCATTATGGATATTTGTTCGATTTCATCCCAAATTCCAAGATGATAACTTAATAAATGAATCGGATAGGTTTAGTTAATTTCCTTTCCTTGTAAGAAAGAGAAGCACTTAATTTTAATCTATTTCCGATCAGCCATCCAGACCAATTCCAAAATAAGATTCCATTTACCAACTTCATTGTATTCTTTCTGTTCTACAAACGAATAAAGATTTATCAAATCGCAAATGATAGTTTGTTTCGGGAAGAACATTCCATTGAAACATTAGCATGAATTATTGGCAAATGTATATCCAAGTTAGATTTTTAATCAAAATAGAAAAAAACAATTTAATCTTCTACATACAAGCCAACGAGAAACACAAACATTTTTTTGCCTTTGTAAGTTTTTTTTAAATCATTCACCACAAGCAAGGCATTTCACAGTCACTGTTGCGCAGGGGGTTACATAGGGGAAAGTGATGACAAAGAGTGGTTATTGGGTTACATAGGGGAAAGTGATGAGAAAGAGTGGTTAGGGGGTTACATAGGGGAAAGTGATGACAAAGAGTGGTTATTGGGTTACATAGGGGAAAGTGATGAGAAAGAGTGGTTAGGGGGTTACATAGGGGAAAGTGATGTGAAAGAGTGGTTAGGGGGTTACATTGGGGAAAGTGATGAGAAATAGTGGTTAGGGGGTTACATTGGGGAAAGTGATGAGAAAGAGTGGTTAGGGGGTTACATTGGGGAAAGTGATGAGAAATAGTGGTTAGGGGATTACATAGGGGAAAGTGATGAGAAAGAGTGGTTAGGGGGTTACATTGGGGAAAGTGATGAGAAATAGTGGTTAGGGGGTTACATAGGGGAAAGTGATGAGAAATAGTGGTTAGGGGGTTACATTGGGGAAAGTGATGAGAAAGAGTGGTTAGGGGGTTACATTGGGGAAAGTGATGAGAAATAGTGGTTAGGGGGTTACATTGGGGAAACTGATATGAAAGAGTGGTTAGGGGGTTACATAGGGGAAACTGATATGAAAGAGTGGTTAGGGGGTTACATTGGGGAAAGTGATGTGAAAGAGTGGTTAGGGGGTTACATAGGGGAAAGTGATGAGAAATAGTGGTTAGGGGGTTACATTGGGGAAAGTGATGAGAAATAGTGGTTAGGGGGTTACATAGGGGAAAGTGATGAGAAAGAGTGGTTAGGGGGTTACATAGGGGAAAGTGATGTGAAAGAGTGGTTAGGGGGTTACATAGGGGAAAGTGATGTGAAAGAGTGGTTAGGGGGTTACATAGGGGAAACTGATATGAAAGAGTGGTTATTGGGTTACATAGGGGAAAGTGATGTGAAAGAGTGGTTAGGGGGTTACATAGGGGAAAGTGATGTGAAAGAGTGGTTAGGGGGTTACATAGGGGAAAGTGCTGACAAAGAGTGGTTATTGGGTTACATAGGGGAAAGTGATGTGAAAGAGTGGTTAGGGGGTTACATAGGGGAAAGTGATGTGAAAGAGTGGTTGGGGGTTACATAGGGGAAAGTGATGTGAAAGAGTGGTTAGAGGGTTACATAGGGGAAAGTGATGAGAAAGAGTGGTTAGGGGGTTACATAGGGGAAGTGATGTGAAAGAGTGGTTAGGGGGTTACATAGGGGAAAGTGATGTGAAAGAGTGGTTAGGGGGTTACATAGGGGAAAGTGATGTGAAAGAGTGGTTAGGGGGTTACATAGGGGAAACTGATATGAAAGAGTGGTTAGGGGGTTACATAGGGGAAACTGATATGAAAGAGTGGTTAGGAGGTTACATAGGGGAAACTGATATGAAAGAGTGGTTAGGGGGTTACATAGGGGAAAGTGATGTGAAAGAGTGGTTAGGGGGTTACATAGGGGAAAGTGATGTGAAAGAGTGGTTAGGGGGTTACATAGGGGAAACTGATATGAAAGAGTGGTTAGGGGGTTACATAGGGGAAAGTGATGTGAAAGAGTGGTTAGGGGGTTACATAGGGGAAAGTGATGTGAAAGAGTGGTTAGGGGGTTACATAGGGGAAACTGATATGAAAGAGTGGTTAGGGGGTTACATAGGGGAAAGTGATGTGAAAGAGTGGTTAGGGGGTTACATAGGGGAAACTGATATGAAAGAGTGGTTAGGGGGTTACATAGGGGAAAGTGATGTGAAAGAGTGGTTAGGGGGTTACATAGGGGAAACTGATATGAAAGAGTGGTTAGGGGGTTACATAGGGGAAACTGATATGAAAGAGTGGTTAGGGGGTTACATAGGGGAAACTGATATGAAAGAGTGGTTAGGGGGTTACATAGGGGAAACTGATATGAAAGAGTGGTTAGGGGGTTACATAGGGGAAACTGATATGAAAGAGTGGTTAGGGGGTTACATAGGGGAAAGTGATGAGAAAGAGTGGTTAGGGGGTTACATAGGGGAAAGTGATGTGAAAGAGTGGTTAGTGGGTTACATAGGGGAAACTGATATGAAAGAGTGGTTAGGGGGTTACATAGGGGAAAGTGATGTAAAAGAGTGGTTAGGGGGTTACATAGGGGAAACTGATATGAAAGAGTGGTTAGGGGGTTACATAGGGGAAACTGATATGAAAGAGTGGTTAGGGGGTTACATAGGGGAAAGTGATGTGAAAGAGTGGTTAGGGGGTTACATAAGGGCAACTGATATGAAAGAGTGGTTAGGGGGTTACATAGGGGAAAGTGATGTGAAAGAGTGGTTAGGGGGTTACATAGGGGAAACTGATATGAAAGAGTGGTTAGGGGGTTAAATAGGGGAAAGTGATGTGAAAGAGTGGTTAGGGGGTTACAAAGGGGAAAGAGATGTGAAAGAGTGGTTAGGGGGTTACAAAGGGGAAAGAGATGTGAAAGAGTGGTTAGGGGGTTACAAAGGGGAAAGTGATGTGAAAGAGTGGTTAGGGGGTTACAAAGGGGAAAGAGATGTGAAAGAGTGGTTAGGGGGTTACAAAGGGGAAAGTGATGTGAAAGAGTGGTTAGGGGGTTACAAAGGGGAAAGTGATGTGAAAGAGTGGTTAAGGGGTTACATAGGGGAAAGTGATGAGAAAGAGTGGTTAGGGGGTTACAAAGGGGAAAGTGATGTGAAAGAGTGGTTAGGGGGTTACGAAGGGGAAAGAGATGTGAAAGAGTGGTTAGATATATGAAATATCAGAAGGAGGGTGATAGACGGGTAAGGATACCGAGGATGAGGGTTGCGTGGATGAGAAGAGTGATTGAGAGAATGGGTGCGAGTTAGTGTGTTAGGAAGTGTCTATTGACCATACATTTAAACTCCTGGATTTTTTCATTATTTCACCTGAGTCAAGGTGTAACCTCCACGAGTGTTCAAGGGGTTACACTGAGAGAAAAGACGAGGTACAGTGAGTATTGAAGAAATAAAAACAGATGAACGGGATTCGAAAAGATAAAAGATGGCAATTGATGTTGCTTTTAAATGTTTGGAGATAGTAGCTATCAGGGATTCGATTTTTAGAGCACTGCTTAAAAGGCAGGTGCAAATGAATGTGACCTCCATCGAACAATCAGCTTAATGAGTCACGTAATGAAACTCGTCCTCCAAATTTTGATGAATAGACCGCGCAGCAGAATAGAACCGGAAATAGAATAGGAACAGTACTGTTACGTCACGAGAATGGAACAAGTAACGAGATATTTATGCTTAGAATGTTATCAGAAAGGGCAATAGAAATGTAGAAGGACGTGCCCCTGTGTTTCATCGACTAGTAAGTTAAAGAACATTCCATTGAAACATTAACATGAATTATTGGCAAATTTATATCCAAGCTGGATTTGTAATTAAAATAGAAAAACAAAACAACTTAGTCATCTACATACAAGCCAACGAGAAACAAAAACATTTTTTGCCTTTGTTTTTTTTTTTGTTTTTTTTTTTATTATTTCACCCGAGTCAAGGTGTGACATCCACGAGTGTTCAGGAGGTTACATTGAGGGGAAAGACTAGGTACAGTGGGTATTGAAAAAAAAAAATAACAGATGAACGGGATTCGAAAAGATAAAAGATGGCAATTGATGCTGCTTTTAAATTTTTGGAGATGGTAGCTATATGGCGAAGGAAGCGTTCCAGAAGTTGAGTAAGGTATTAAGAAACAGGACAATTTCGCTAGAAACTAGGAACAGAGTCTTGGATTGCTACGTAATGACGTCCTTCAATATAGCAGTGAATTCAGGACAATACCATCAAAGATTAAGGAAAAACTTGAAGCAACTAAAATGTGGTTCTACAGAAGGATGCTGCGAATCTCATGGATCGAGCATGTGACCAATGATGAGGTCTTGGAAATGATGGAAACAAAAATGAAATTAATACTGAGCATCAGGAAGAGACAGCTGAAGTTCTTGGGACACGCAATGAGGAAGGAGGGCCTGGAGAGTCTGATACTAACAGGCCAGATAGAGGGAAAAGGAGACAGGGGAAAGCAACGGATAAGATATTTGAAGAACCTAATCAGGTGGATAACAGAACGAGGATTTTAGAGCACTGCTTAAAAAGGCAGGTGCAAATGAATGTGACCTCCATCGAACAATCAGCATAATGAGTCACGTAATGAAACTCGTCCTCCAAATTTTGATGAATAGACCGCGCAGCAGAATAGAACCGGAAATAGAATAGGAACAGTACGGTTACGTCACAAGAATGGAACAAGTAACGAGATATTTATGCTTAGAATGTTATCAGAAAGGGCAATAGAAATGCAGAAGGACGTGCCCCTGTGTTTCATCGACTAGTAACTTAAAGAAATTCCTGTAACCGTTTCAGGAGAATACTCGATAACCTTTCAGGCTTGCTAAATACTACATATGTATACATTCAATTGATTTCATCACTGGCATAGAAAATGGCTGGGTTCCAAGTCATTTCAAGTCTCTACTCACCTTTACACTTACAATAAAATTTCTCCTATCCATCATTACCTGATTTTCTATTGCTTCTTTCAAACAAACCTTCCAAAAATCTCCCCACCATTTAATTTTGGATATGGTAAAAACTGTGTTGTTTTTTAAGTTTGTATATATAATGATTCCTAACAAAGAAATTCACTGCCTGACGAGGTACTAATAAGATATTACCGAAACACAACAACTCTTGTGTTGCAGTAAAGTATGTTTTTATTATAAACTTACAATAAAAATATTACTATATATATATTTATATATATATACTTTTAGACATATCAGATTAAATAAATTGCAAACATTGTGTCTGCTTATATTTAATAAAAATCCGCTCACACTCACGGATAATCTTTCACTGATGAAAGATGTCAGTAATGAGCTGTAATGGTGACATATTATTATCATTCATTTCTCAATGTTCCCAAGTGCTTTCAATCTCCTTCCGAGATGATATTCAGGGATGTGAGCTGTGTTAACAAAAATAACTGCAAGACTGTATTGCTAAAAATGACTAGCTTTCCTTTTGTTTTAAATTTAACGGTTGTCAAATTGCTTAGCGTTCATTAGAACATGAAAATTATTCAAAATGGATTTTTTTTTATATTTTTTAATGTCATGGTCATGCACGTGTCAAAGCATAAAAAAACTGTTCTTTTTACAAACATTTTAGAACATTACTATAATATTCATTTAAAAGTACGTTGATTTTTCCTTTTAATAATAACATAAACATTTTGATGGGAAAAATTCGTTTTTATTAAGTTTAGGACCTTTTCATACTATGCTATTTTTAGCGATTTAGTGAATGTACCTAATATATATATATATATATATATATATATATATATATAGGTCCCCACTTTTCTAATTATTATATGGCAAATTTAGAAAATAAAATAATTAATGACAACAATAAACCCTCTAAATATGTAAGATACATAGATGACATCTTCATTTTAGCTAAGAATATCGATCAAATTACACAACTTAAAAACAAATTTGAAAGTCACTCCGTCCTCATATTTACATTTGAACTTAATATTAATATCAAAATCTCATTCCTTGATGTATTCATTGATTCTAGCATAGATAGATTTACTACTTCTCTATATAGGAAACCACCTAGCATAAATTCGTGTCTTCTTAATTATAATAGTGAATGCCCCCAACGATATAAGTTAACTGTTATAAAAAAAACTTTATTCAACGCACACAAATGATATCTTCTTCCAAATCTATATTTTATAAAGAATTACACAACATTAAGCAAACACTAGTCAATAATGGATTTCCTAACTCAGTTATTGATCAACAAATTCTCAACAAAATTAACAATCGCTCTAACAATATTGATAATATTAATAATAATGGTGTACATCAAAATAAACATAACACTATTAACTTACACTATTGCAACCAAATACATAATAATTACAAACAAAATGAAAAACTCTCAAAAACATAATACGTAGAAATGTTAAACCAATAAATAATAATAATCAAATTAAGCTTATCATATATTATTAAAAAATTTAAAACAATTGATCTCATAGTCTCTAACAACCCTACAAGCACTCAACTAAATCCTCTACAGAAAACCAATGTAGTGTATCAATTTACATGTGCCCGTTCAGAGATTGTATCTCTGGTACTAATAATAAACCCACTACATATATTGGTTTTACTACAACCACGCTCTCCTGTAGACTTACCTGTCACCTTTTTGATCAGAGTAAAATTAAACATTTCTTAGAAAAACATAGCCATGTAGATAATCATATAGATTTTAGTCAATAATACAATAATCCTCACTCATACACACAGTAAAAGGACCCGTCAGATATTGGAGGCCATCTACATTAAATCTAAAAAAAACCACACTTACTAACATTACGTTTAAATCTGGTCATAACACATTACATTGCCTTTAAATATATGGTTCTGTTATCATTTCGAGCTCTCACGCGGTGTGACGTCATAGAACCGCATTGCAAATTTGCGAAGTGCGTTTGCTATTTTTGGTAACTGTTATCGTTGTTTAGCAAAGTTGTATGTCGACACAAGATATAATCGTCGCTGATGGTGGATTTTTTTATGTTAACGTCCTTGTAACCTCTCTGAAGATGGCTCATGTGAGCCGAAAGCTTAGAACCAACTTAATAAAAAGTTATCCAAATGTTGGAGAATTTTTGTCTTTATTTTCACCTGAAATGAACGCCAAAATACGATGTTTAAAACGGCTCATGGTTATACATAATAGACATTCATTGTCTCTTATATTTAGCAGTATATGTTTAGAAAATTATCTGCTGCCTCGATACACTAAATTTAATATATATATATATCAGAGTGAAGGGGAACGAAGAAAAAATTTTTTTACAACGTCCAAAACATTAATTTAAAACAGTGCTAGATAGATAATATATAGAGCTGTGAATATTTATTCTAAATTATATTTTAGAACATGTACAAATTTCTTTTATATATCCACTACAAATCGTACATTTGTTTCGACATTGAAAATACAATGTCTCATCAGGTGGTGTGGACAGGAATGAAAATCCTCTTTTCTTATATTTTTGGTGTGTTGTGTGTGGGATGTTGGTGGTGGCCAGTGATGAGGGAACAAGTCTTGTGAATTGTCCGTTTGAATTTTGAAGAAAGTGGTGTGGGTTGTGAACACAGATGATTAGTAGACAGATTTAACATTAGCAGATAGGATGCAAGTTTTATGATCTTGCGACTAAACTTTATCAATTGGGTTTCTTAGAGGAGCAGAGTAGGAAGGTGTAAGGGGTGGGGAGGGATGGGATTGGACTTACCGCTTATTTGTACAACTATAGAATATTTTTGTATTTAAGCAGTTTACAGTTTTTATAATTAATCTAATTTTGTTTATTTATCCTTAATTTTGGTTTTAGGAAATCGAAATCGATTTTTCCTACTTAATTTTGAATTTTAAATTAGATCCCAGTTTGTGATGTTTAATAATAATTTAAACCCATCGCTCCAGCCATCCTCATCAGCAATAACGTTATGCAATAAACTGTCCTTTTCAGGAAACCGTTCTTCTCGCCCTCAACATGAATATGCAGAGATATTTTTTGCCTAGTGTGCTGAAACCTTATATTTGCCGATGTATTTAACACCCGCAACTTATACACACACATAATCTTCGCACACATACTTAAATTTGAAATAAACATCTATTGCTTTTATTACAAATGTCACACACATATAACCAGGTAAACGTTTTTCTCTATATTTAAAAATATTCATCCATTGCTTTACTACACGTGACACATATCTGACCAATGAAATCAAATCTCAATCGACGTACGGTCTCTTTGGATTTTTTTAAAAATTTAAATCATTCGTCTGAAAAAAATGTCTGAAGCTTGTTAAAGTGAGACATGTTAAATGAAACGCACTTTTTCTACCTATTTTTTTACTTATTCTCACACATATGCGTATATGCAAAGATTCAACAAAATATGTGCTACCAAATGACAAAAAATATATTATTTTACAAATATTTACTTTTCAACATAATATTAAATTATACATAAATGTTAGTAGCTTAATACATATTATTTCGATGGGAGATTTCAACCGTAAATCACTTATTACTTTAAAAATTTATTTATTTATAAAAAAAAATTCGGTTAATGTTCCTATACATTATTTCGCTACAATTTTAAACTCGTTTCATCATTCACAAACATACTAACTTAACCGACTTATAAACACACACATTCATATATTTAACTACCATGATTTTCTCATACACACAATTTAAAAAAAACGTCTGTCGTTAAAATACGCTTAAAAAAAAATTATCTTGGGAAATACAAAATCTCACAAAAAAAAAAAAAAGAATTTTATAACTAAAGACTTGTAATTTTAAAAACTATTTTTTATTATTATTTAAAGTTTCATAAAATCAAGGTACATTTTTGTGGCTTTTTTTCTTTTTATCAAGTCAGCAAATGTTTCAATCTCTCACCAGTTAAAGCTTAACTCTTCAGCTCATCTTCATCAATCATGTGAATTGAGTTATCTTGACAAGGGAATCCATTATCAAATTTGTTTATTATATATTCTTACTTATTTCTTTTGCACCCTCATAAAAAAAAAAAAGAAATTTTCTCTTAAATTTTTACTTACTTTTCCCAAATACTTGATCACTTGGACTTAACTGGATAAACTTTCTCATGAGGAAAATTTGTATTACCTCAGATGTGTAGAAATTTTAGCACCCTCATCTGCTCTTAAGAAGTAAGTACAGAGACCCAATTGAACGACGTCCACATCACGCCCTCACTGATTTCTAACATAATCTCAAAACTTGACCCTCACAAAGCGAGTGGTGGGGACGGAATCCCAATCATAGTCTTAAAGAAATGTGCCACTGAACTCTCCTCTGTCCTTTCTAAGCTCTACAACCTCTGCCTATCCTCCTCCTGCTTTCCTGCCTGTTGGAAGTCTTCTACTGTGGTTCCAATATTTAAGAACACTGGTGAACCCTCGGACCCCGCAAATTACCGCCCTATCAGCCTTCTTCCGATCTTTGGCAAAGTGTTCGAAGCCATTATCAACGCCGAGATCGTTCAACATCTCACAGCCCACAGGCTACTCTCGAACAAGCAATATGGCTTCCGCTTCAAAAGGTCCACTGCTGATATGCTAACGACCATCATTGAGTATATATACCAGGCTCTCGACAAGAATGGTGAAGCCCGAACCGTCACCTTGGATATCTCTAAAGCGTTCGACAGAGTATGGCATGCCGGCCTTCTACGGAAACTGCGAAGCTACGGCATAACTGGACTTTTATTGGACCTAATCCAGTCATTCCTCTCTAACCGCACTCTGAAGGTGGTATTAAACGGACACGCCTCTCAGAAGTATCCTACAAACGTAGGTGTCCCCAAGGCTCTATCCTAGGTCCTGCGCTCTTTCTAATCTACATCGATAATCTCCCCGATGCCATAACATCCCAAGTAGGTATGTACGCCGATGATACCACAGTTTACTCTCGCCTCGATCAAAAATCTGGTGTTGGTGACAAGGCGAACCTTGCTGCCGAGCTTGAAAAGGACCTCCAATCCGTGGTGGATTGGGGTAAGAAATGGCTTGTAAAATTCAATTCTTCCAAAACGAAGCTAATGTCAATTAACCACCACAGACAACCGCACCTGCCCCCCATTAGCATGGAACAGGCTTGCCTCCCAGAGAGTAAAACACTCTGCTTGGCCTAACACTTTCAGCGGACCTCAAGTGGAATGACTACGTCGAATTCATTGCTAAATCCGCTGCTATGAAAGTCGGCTCTCTGTGCAGGGCCCGGAAATTCTTTCCGCCTGAATCTGTCCTGCACATATATAAATCTACCGTCCGCCCGTGTATTGAATACTGCTGCCACATCTGGTCGGGTGCCCCTGCTATTCTCCTCGGGGTTCTTGACAAAATACAGCGGAGAATCTGTAATGTGATCGATACCGACTTAGCTGACCGCCTACAGTCACTCTTCCCTGTGCCTCTTCTATAAGTACTTTCACGGCTTCTGCTCGGATGAACTTAAATCACTGGTGCCCCCTAGGTGTGAATTTGCACGAGATACTAGATTGGCAACTAGGTCCCACCCCTTTACAGTTTTTTTTCTCAATTGGAGTAGATAGACTTAACTATCGCCCGGTTCACACTCCACCCACGTCTTTTGAACAGGTGAAGAGGCTCACCTCTTGTTTCCTGTTTAGGATGTGGTTCTCGGCTTTCTCTTTTCCAATCATTTTACTCTTAAGTAGCCCCATGCGCCTCAGTGGCGTCACCGCCTTGCTTGGGGCGATATGATTAAAAAAAAATAATTAAACAGACATTTGTACACACTTATATTTTAAACTAGCAGTATAGCCCGGCGTTGCTCAGGTGTAATGAAAGCTTTAAAACTAATCCATGGTCCTGGAGCTCAAACTCTTTGTACATTGGTACGAAAGACTAAAAAGCAATATTGTTTCCAGTTAAAGCGAAACTGTAGACTGAAAGAAAAATGAATGGATGTAAGTCAAATTTTGATTTCCTGCTATCAATATAAAATATGTTTTTTTTTTTGTCGTAAACTGAATTTTGAAGGCTAAATAGGGCCTCTGACTAAGTGGTATCATGGCTGAGACTAAGAACTACAATTATACTTACTTAGAGCCAAACCCGAAGCAAAAACTAAAATAAAAGGGTTGAAAAAATACAGACATACAGGCAGATAAACAGACACACACACAAACATCTTGCCTTTTATATATATAAATATATATTATCGATTTTCTGCACTATTGTAAGAACTACAGCCTTGAAACTTCTGAATATCGTTTCTTATGTTTTTGTCTATGAATGTATAAAATTTGTTTAAAATCGAACCACTCCTTCTCCATTTTTAAATTTTAAATAAACATCTATTGCCTTTATTAGACGTGGTACACATACTTATAAACAGGTATGGGTTTCCTACATTTTAAAATGATAATCTAAAGGATCTATTGCACGTGACGCGTATCAAACCAATAAAATCAAATCTCAATCAACATTCAAATATACTGCTGTAGCGGATAAGAAATTAATTAAAATCAACCTTCTTCTTCACTTTTACTACCTTTCCAGAACTTAGCGATGATGGCACTACACGGTCGCTAGTGAGCAATTCATAGGAGCAGTCCTTACCCGGGCATGGATGGTCCAGTGCCAGGTATACCAGAAGAAATACCGGTGCATTTTCTATCGCGCAGGCTTTCAGAGACCCAGCAGAGATGGCCGGTGATAGAGAGGGAAGCATACGCTATTATCTATGCTCTGCAGAAATTAGACTATTATCTGAATAAAATTGACGATTAACCTCTCCAGTATCTGTTGGAGGCTGACTGAACAAATAAAAAAATCCAGCAGTGGGATCGTAATTTGTGTCTCCTTATGTTATTTTCAATAGTAGCAAACATCTTTTAGATGGTTTGAACACAATTTCTAGAAATGAAGAACCACTTAGTTTGTAGCGGATAAGAAATTGATTAAAATCAACTCTCTTCGCTTTTACAAAAATTCGCAACGATGTATGAAATCCTGGGTTTTCACAAATATAAAAAGGATTGACCATCTGCTTAACGAAAAAGTCGAAACCATATTTTGCAAGTTGGTGTTAAAATTATTTTTGACCAACGGGAGCTACTTGAAAGACTTGGAAGGACTTGGCGATCCAGTGTGAAATTCAAAAGGACTATATAAATGACCTTGACGTCAGTCAAGAAGGGGGCCGAGAGAGGAAACAACTAACATGTAACGGTAACTTTAAATCGACTCGGGGATAAGGTCAGGTCGCACCTTGTTCTCTTTCTTCTTATATATTTCAACAATTACTACGACGAACATTTTGTACGAACTCTTGATACTCTTAACATTCTCATTGAACATTAATTTCTACGAATTCTTTTTATTCCTCCTTATAATAAATTTCTATTTTAACATTCAAAATGTATAGTTTATTCGTACACTATTCCATACTGTTCCACACATTCCATCTGATAACCAACCTTCTGATGAAAATCTTCTGAAAATAATCCTGATGATTATAACTCTGCATAAAACTTGTAAGCTGCAGGGAGTTCGGTTAAGTCTGACACAAGGCCAAATAAAAGAAAAATTAACCAGCTCCGTACACTACACTGCCTCTTTTTAATTTTAAAATTTTAAAATCCATGTTTTATTATCTAATGATGATAAAGTGAAACATGTTTGATTAAAGACACTCTTTTCGTACCTATTTTTTTTACTTATTCTCTTCACAGACATATACGTATATGCAAAGATTCATCAAAATATGTAATACCAAATGATAAAAATATATTGTTTTACAAATATTTATTTTTCAACATTGTAGGGGCCTCGGTAATGCTTGGTAAATTGACCTTGACCCGAGGTCCCCACAATTTAAATATCAGAAGATTGGTTGTTGAAATGTGAAAGGATAAAATATTTCGTGTGTGCATTAATGCAAAGATTTATCTACAAAATGATAAAAGTGTAAGAAGAAAAATATAAGTGAAATTTTGTTAACTGAACGCTAAAAATATATTTGCAAAAAGAAAATGTTCCTTGAGAAACATGCATGCAGCTTTGTAGTTAAAATTGTTCGTAGAGAAATGTAGGTATTTAAATGTCTGTAGAAATTTAGAGTTCATGGTTGTGTAGTAGCAGAATGTAAAGTCTTTGTTCCTTCCTCTTTTTGGTAGGTCGCGACAGGTTGAGAGAGAGAGAGAGAGAGAGAGAGAGAGAGAGAGAGAGAGAGCAAAACAAATAAAGAAGTTGTACTTAACCAAGACCTCCTATATCAAATAAGTTTTTTTCGTCGTAAACTGAATTTTGAAAGCTAAATAAGTCCTCTGAGTTAATGGTATCATGGCTGAGACTAAGAACTACAATTACACCTACTTAGAGCCAAGCCCGAAGCAAAAACTAAAATAAAAGGGCTGAAAAAATACAGACATACAGGCAGATAAACTGACACACACACACACACACACACACACACACACACACACACACAAACATCTTGCCTTTTTTATATAAATATTATCGATTTTCTGCGCTATTATAAGAACTACAACCTTGAAACTTCTGAATATCGTTTCTTATGTCTTTGTCTATGAGTGTATCAAATTTCATTAAAATCAGACCACTTCCTTCTATAACCCGATTTTTTCGATTATAGAATTTCCATATTTATTGGGGGTACCTCGACACAAAACTTAGCTAAGAACACTCGCAGACGCTTATAGTACAACTGTGTAAATTTTCAAGAAAATCGGTTCAGCCGTTTCGGAGTCTATAAGTAACGGACACACACAGACAAAGTTCCATTTATAAATAAGTGTAGATAATATTACGGTATTCGGAAAGTAATTACATTTTATAAAAAAGGATGAAAATGCAAGTGTAATTTAAATAAATTTAAATAATATCGCGTTCATAAAGTACACTGTGCTGCAGCGGACATCCACCCGGAAAGGAAAATCGTGAGTCGAGTTCGAATTCCAGCTGAATTCTCTGCATTCACTTACGCAAGAATAACTTTTGGATAGGTATTGATCTATCTTTTCTCACTTCAGCTGTGTTTTAAATAGCAGGGTTGGCAATCAGTCTACCACGCCTGGCGGATAAAGCAATTTGCATCAAGTCAACGCCCCTACATGTAAAACAGACAAGATAAAATGGAGCATAGGCCATTGACGGCGCCACGTCATCGACGCGGGGGTTGGCGATGGTTTATTCTCCGCTGAGAGTGATAGAGTTTAGAGTTTTTACAGTGTTCGTAAAGTAACAATGTTTTACCAGAAAGAACATCCAATATTATGCAGAATTTGGGACAAGTACTTAAAAACTGTAACAAGAGAATTTGGAATTCGAAACGAACGCGAACGTATCTTGCCTGCAAGATAATAACAAAGAAACAAGATGGCCACTATTGAAGAAACAATTCATGTGTGCCTATATCGTCCAAAACGAGACGATATTTGCAGACATGCAAATTTTGGCCGTCTTGGAATGGCATAAAAAGCGGGTGCCAGCGCTGCTGTGAGTGTGAATTTTCTCGCTGGGCTGTCTGTGTCTCGAAGTTGCGGATTGACAGTCAGATTGACAAAAAGGAAAAAAGAACGGTTTAGTTAGTGTCTGTTTCACAACTGCCCTGTGTAACTCTTCCCATCCACCCAACCCCCAGCCTCCGTATCCCTACCCATCTATCACCCACCTTCTGACATTTCCTATATCTAACCACTCTTTCTCTTTATCTTCCCCTACGTAGCCCCAAGCGCAATAGTGGCAATGGAATGCCTTGCTTGGGGTGAAATGTTTAAAAAAAAAAACGGGCCGAGAAAGAGGAAACCTAAAACCCATTTCCTTGAGGCGACCAAAGAAAGAAAGAAAAACAGCTGGTCTGCAGGTCGAACGAGCGTCGCACTGCACTTTTTGACACCCCCCCCAATCATTCATCTTTTGTTTTTTTACTACAAAAACACTTTAAATCTTTATTTTATTAAAATGTTAAGAGTGTTTGGAATATTCACTGAGGGCCGTCAGTGCTTTGTAATAGAAGAAGCAGCGTTTTGATCAGCTTGAAGCTTAAAAACAACTGAGCCAATAAAAGATCTGAGACGATAGTCAATATAATATACAAATTCCTAAGTAGGAATGGTTCTATTTTATACATAGGAGTGCATGGTGCCTTAAAAAGTAATTTCAGTTGAACATTATCTGACTGCTTACACTAAGACAATGCATAGAATTTCAGCTGACAAAGATGAAGACTGCGATATTGAAAGGGAAGATGAAGACTGCGATATTGAAAGGGAAGATGAAGACTGCGATATTGAAAGGGAAGATGACTCAATAAGAGATAACGAAGTGGTTGGGAACTTCCAGAATCAGTGTTCAAAACATCTAAAAGATTTTCCGATAATTGGAAATGTTTTAAGTACAAAGAAACTAGGAAAACACCAAGTGGATTTTTGCACAAAATCATGCCTAAAATTTCTAAAAACAAAAAAAAACAAAGATGAAGGTGATTTCTAAAACACAAATCACAAAGATGATTTTGAAAGTCAAGTTTTCTGACTGAGAGATAAAAATTGGTTAGCAATTTCTAGAAACACTATTCAAACCATCCAACAGATGTTTCCAAACACTGGAAGTGCAAAGAGAAGTTAACAGAATCTGAGATAAATACGTGGTCGTGAATTTCTTGAAACCATTAAAAGTATCAAAAAGACGCTTGCGATAATTAGAAGTGTTTTAAGTGCAAAGAAAATCGGAAGACAAGTGCGTTTTTAAGTAAAATAATGGCTAAAATTACTACTAAAATAAAGACGACGGTTGTGATTTGGAAAGGGAAGATGACTCAATGAGAAATAACTTGTAGCGTAGGGAGGTGGTTAATGTTTCTTTGATTCGGCCTTGTGTCAGACTTAACTGAACTCCCTACAGCTTACAGGATTTATGCAGAATTATCATCATCAGAATTATCAGAAGGTTTTCATCATCAGAAGGTTGGTTGTCGGCAGAATGGAATGTGTGGAATTGTGTGGAATAGTGTACGAATAAACTATACATTTTGAATGTTAAAATAGAAATTTAATTAAAGAAGGAATAACAAGAATTCGTAGAAATTAATGTTCAATGAGAAAGTTAAAAGTATCAAGAAGTCGTACAAAATGTTCGTAATAGTAATTGTTGAAAGAGATAAGGAGGAAGAGAAAGAGGACAATGTCCGGGTCGCTTGAAGTTGGTGTCATATTTTAGATGTTTCGTCTTGCGTCTCCCATCTGATTCTCTAACTGACTGACTGACTGACTGACTGACGCTGATGAAGTCCTTTTATTGTAATCTAGAATTTTTGCACTTACTGAAGTCGTTTTTGATCTTGCAAGTCGCTCCCATTGGTCAAAAATCGTTTTAACACCCACTCCCGAAATCTGGTTTCGACTTTTTCTTTAAGCGTATGGTCAATCCTTTTTTTTATTTGTGAAAACCCAGGATTTCACACATCGTTGCGAATTTTTGTAAAAGCGAAGAGAGTTGATTTTAATCAATTTTTTATCCGCTACAAACTAAGTGGTTCTTCATTTCTAGAATTTGTGTTCAAACCATCTAAAAGATGTTTTCTACTATTGAAAATAACATAGGGAGACACCAATTACGATCCAACTGCTGGATTTTTTTATTTGTTCAGTCAGCCTCCAACAGATACTGGAGAGGTTAATCGTCAATTTTATTCAGATAATAGTCTAATTTCTGCAGAGCATAGATAATAGCGTATGCTTCCCTCTCTATCACTGGCCATCTCTGCTGGGTCTCTGAAAGCCTGCGTGATAGAAAATACACCGGTATTTCTTCTGGTATACATGGCACTGGACCATCCATACCCGGGTAAGGACTGCCCCTATGCATTACTCACTAGCAACCGTGTAAAAGATCATCGCTAAGTTTTGGATAGGTAAGTAAAAGAATACCTGCTTAACAGCTCGTCTAGACAGTCAAAATTCTTCCGAGAGTCCTCTGTCAACTTAAACCTAGAATACTTTTTTGTCAAGGCTAGAGTGGTTGCCAGTCTAGAAACACCGGGATAAATCGTCTGTATGGCCTCTATATACCCCCTCATGGGCTTTACCATCTTTCACACAAGCATTTGTTTTATTACCTCTACCTTGTCCAGATGAAGTCTGATTCCTTACTCATTTATTACAAACCCCAGATACTTTGTTTCCTCTCTCGGAAATTGGCACTTCAACAGATTCAATTTCAGTCCGTACCTTCCCAATCGCTCCAGCACCTGACTCAAGAAATAAAAGTGCTATTCTGGTGCTTCTGAGAACATAAGAATATCGTCCAAATAAGCAATTGCGAAACCTTCGGTCCAGCTCAGCACTAAGAATATTAGCTGCTGAAGAATTCCCTGGACATTGACCAATCCTAACAGCATGACCTAGAACTAAAACAGGCCCATGTAGTACGTAAATACGACCTTCTCCCTATCAGCTATAACAACTTTTCAATATTCTGATCTCAGATCGATGGTAGAAAAACACATAGCCTTCTCCAGGAGGGCCAGTATGTCATCGATCAATGGCAAAGTTAATGTTAGGAGATTCGAGATGGTGTTAAGCGTCCTGAATTAAACATAGAATCTGTACCCACCATCTTTTTATCCATCACTACTATTGGGTAACATAGATCTCTCAGTTATATCTGACTCTAATATATCTCGAACCACCTCTTTCACCATGGGTCTATTGTGTCCTATAGGGTCTGAACTTGATCTCTGCGTCACTTTGTATGTATCTATTTTAAACTTGATTGGTCATGAGGCCCCTATTCGCTTGACTAACCTCTATGTCAGATGTTTTCATCCATCCCCTATCGCTGAAGGTTCTATATCAGCCCTCTACAATCAAGGATACCGATACCCTGTATCGATCAGGGCCAACACAGTCGAGTCAAATAGCACTGCCTTACAGGACAATTCTCCTCTCGGGTCAGCAGAGGGACCACCTTAACCGTCCTCCTTCTCAAACATGTGTGCCGGCAGCAGTGACCTTCTACTACTTATACCACAGGGGGTCTCGACTGTCTCTTATTCCCCCCGTGGTTCCCTCTATTTCTTCTATAGGGGCAATTTCCTTTCAGGTGACCTGATTCATTACAGGAGCAGTACCTCCTCTCAGGGCACTTCTTGGTGAAATGGCCGACCCGGCCACATGTCCAACACCGGGCTCTATTCCTCTTTAACCGGGCCACTCTCCTTTTTTCTTCTGGGTGGGGCGGACTCTGGTTCTGTCTAGTGGGGGTCGGGCACTTTTCTGATCTCGCACCATTTTGCCTTATAACCTTAACGACCGCATTTTGCGCATGGGGGCCAATGATACTAAAAAAGCAATTTTACCAATGCTATCATATTAAGCAATTCTGTCAAAGCCACAAAACGGCAACGCTACCAATAATACCAACAAAATAAGCAATTCTGCCAATGCTACAAAAAAAACAATTAGGCCAATGCCACCATAATTAAGCAATTCTGCCAATGCTACCAATTATTCCAACAAAATAGGCAATTCTACCAAAGTAACTAATTATGCCAATAAAATAGGAAATTCTGCGAATGCTACTAAAAAAGCAATTTTGCGACCAAAATAAACAACTAGACCAATGCCACCATAATTAAGCAATTCTGCCAATTCTACTAAATATATGAACAAAATAGGCAATTCTGCTAGGGCAACCAATTATGCCAACAAAATAGGCAATTCTGCTAATGCAACAAAAAAGCAATTTTGCGACCAAAATAAGCATTTAGGCCAATGCTACCATAATTAAGCAATTCTACCAATATTGCCAACAAAATAGGCAATTCTGTCAATGTTACCAATTAGGCCAGCAAAATAGACCGTTCTGCCAATGTTACCAAAAAGGCAATCTTTCGATTAACATAAGCAATTAGTAAAAAAGCCACTATAATTAAACAATTCTGTCAATGCTATCAATTATGCAAACGAAATATGCAATTCTGTTTTGGTGGCATTGCCAGAATTGGATGTTTTTGTAGCATGGACAGAATTGCTTATTTCGATAGCATTGGCAGAATTGCTTACTTTGGTAACATTGGTAAAATTGCTTTCTTAGTAGCATTGACAGAATTGCTTATTCCAGTAGCATTGGTAAAATAGCTTATTTCAGTGTCATTGGTAGAACTGCATTTTCTGGTGGAGTCTTTGTAGCTTTGGCAGAATTGCTTATTTTCGTGGCACGGCAGAATGGTTGGTTTTCGTAGCAATTCTGACATTGCTATCAATTATACCAACAAAATAGGCAATTCTGTCAATGCTAACAAAAAAGCAATTTTAAGACCAAAATAAGCAATTAGGCCAATGCCACTATAATTAAGCAATTTTGCCAACAAAATAGCCAATTCTGCCAACAAAATTAGCAATTCTGCCAATGCCACATAAATAAGCAATTCTGCTAATGCTACCAAAATTGGTAATTCTGCCAATGCTACCAAAAAAAGCAATTAGGCCAATGGCACTATAATTAAGTATTCCATCCAATGCTCCCAATGCATTGGTAGAATTGCTTATTTTGGTAAAATTGACAGAATAGCTTATTTTGGTAGCAATGTAAGAACTGCCTATTTTTTTGGCATTGGCATTATTGCATAATTTGGTAGCCTCGGCAGAATTGCTTATTGATGTGCCATTGGCAGAATTGCCTATTTTGTTGGCATAATTGGTAGGGTTGGCAGAATTGTTTAATTAGGCTTGCATTTGCCTAATTGTTTATGGTTAACGTCACGTCATTTTTGGATCAAACATTTTCACTACTGGTTTCTTTGCCATAATTATTTTTAATCTGTCAAATAAACTCAACATTCTTTTTTCTTAAATTTGCAAACGGTTCAGTCAAGTCAGTGTATTTTGGTAAATATCGCCTGTAAAAACTTACCAATCCCAAAAAAGACTCCAGTTCTTTCTTATTTGTAGGTGTAGTTACTTTTAGTATTTTGTTTATGAGGGCTTGGTCTGGTGATGTACGTTCTTTTGAAATGGAATAACCTAAAAAAAATCGGTTACTACAATTGCTGATGCATTTTTTTCATTATTGTCATTCCAGCATGTTTTAATCTATTCAGGATTATGTCGGTTTTCTTTTTTTAATTCCATTTCATTCGTGGCTCCTATGCATATAACATCTTGGCAACAGACCATATTTTTCATATTTCCTAAACCCTGTTGGATGGCCCTTTGAAATATGGCACTTGCGGTTTTTATTCCATATAGCATCCTTTTCCATCTTAGTAACCCTATTGGCACATTTATCGTGATTACTTCTTTGAACTTATCCTCTATCGGTACTTGGTGGTATGCCGTTTTTAAATCTATTTTTGCAAAAACCCTCATTCCTGCCAGTGCATACAATGCAACTTCAACATTCGGTATGGGATACTAATCCGAACAGATTTTATGATTTACGCCTATTTTGTAATCTCCACAAATGCGTAAATCACCAACTGTCTTCCTCAACACTACAATGGGTGATGCGTGTGGCTGCTGCCAAGCTACCCTAGAAAATAAGACTAAATTCTTGTTGCGACCAGATCCCATTTTGTACAATCAGCAGGTTCATTTTTGTGTCAAGACTTGGTCTGGTGATATACCTTCTTTTGAAATGGAATAACCTCAAAAACATATGTTGCTACAATTGCTTACGCATTTTTTTTTCATTTATTGTCATTCCAGCATTTTTTAATCTATTCAGGATTATGTCGTTTTTTTTTTTAATTCAATATCATTAGTGGCTCCTATGCATATATCATCTTGGTAACAAATCATATATTTTATGTTTCATAAAACCTGTTCGAAATATGGTGTTGAGGTTTTTATTCCATATGGCATCCTTTTCCATCTTAGTAACCCTATTGTCGTAGATTTATTGTGGTTACTTCTTTGAAGTTATCGTCTATCTGTACTTGGTGGTATGCCGTTTTTAAATCTATTTTTGCAAAAACCCTCATTCCTGCCAGTGCATGCAATGCAACTTCGACATTCGGTATGGGATACGAATCTGAACAGATTTTATGATTTACGCCTATTTTGTAATCTCCACAAAATATGTAAATCACCATCTGTCTTCCTCAACACTACAATGGGTGATACCCACTTGCTAACCCCAGGGGGAACATGTTAAAGAAGGTCTTGTTCTATTAATTTTCGTAGTTTTGTTACTATTAATGGTAACAAATGTACTGGTGCTTTTCGTTAATAAGAAGGAGAGACATTTTCTTTTAATTTTAATCTCGCTTTATAGTTTCTTTTATCTTTCCGGTGTTTTCCATTTTTATCTCATTAATTATTTCCCAGAAGTCCGTGGTTCTTTTTACAACTTGTGACAATTATAGGTATTACTTTAAATTTACCTTCTAACGCCAAGGAACCTTCAAAGTATCCTAAAGTTTTTATGACCGACCCATCAAATTGTCGGAGTTGTAAACTGCTCTTTCGTAAGAATGGCTTCCCAATGCGTTCCCCAAATTTTTTGGTATCAACGTTACTTCACTCCCAGTATCCATTTGCATATCTAAATTGTAGTTGTTAATTTTAACCATCAACACAATGCCTTTTTTCTTTTGTTCAATTTTTTTTCTATATCTTTATTTTTTAAATGTAAAAACCTACTTATTGGTTTTGTTTTCTTCAACTCTTTCAACAGTTTTCCTTTTCACTTTGCATACTGCTTGAAAGTGGTTCTTTTTTAAGCAATTTTTACAGGTTTTTCCAAATGCTGGGCATTTTTCCTTTTTTATTTCGTGATCACGTCCACAATACGAACATTTTCTTATCATTTTTACCATGTGCGTCTCAGCGGATATTTGTTCACTTGGTTGACTTTTATATTGGTTGTATTTCTGTATTAATTCTTGTTGCTGTATAAAGTCAATGCATGTATTTAAAGCCATATTTCCGATTTGTAGTTGTTCCATTATTTTATATCGGTGTGATGCATTGCACATACCTTCAATTAACCTTAATTGAATCAAGTCCTCTTCAATAGTTTGTCCGTCTTGTCCGAGTTTTTCAAATTCGTAACATCTACTCGCATTTCGTAGACGGTGTAGATATTTTATAATTGGTTCGTCAATTTCTTGTATCAATGACTTGAATTTCGTCCTTTCCGCCACTACCAGTCTTTTCTTGGGTTTCATATTTCTTATTTTTTCGAAAGTCAGGTCTTCCAAGACCAAGTTTGTGGGATATGCCATGGTGGAGACTTTCATTATCGCTTCGCATCACGTTGTAGCCAAAAATAAATCCGTAATTTCATTTTCGCCTCCCTTCTCTTTGTTGTCTTTCAGCTTTTTGCTTCTCGCAGTGGCAGAAAAAACAGCGAATCCATGCATCTGTAGCGAACTTATGGTTATAGTTTAATGTTTAGTAAGGGTTTTTAAGGTTGTGTGCGTGTTCTTAACCAAGTTCACAACTATTTTTATATTTGATCGCAAGAAACGATAGTCCAAACAAAATGTAGAAATGATTAACTCAAACAACTGGTTGAGCAAACAAATGTAACAAGAATAATTTTTATATAAACAAAGAAACATTTAAACAGTTCAAGAAATACAATTAAATTCACATATGAAGATAGACCCGTGATGTCGAAATGACGAGTGATAAGATGAGTTTTAACATGAAAGTCAAGAATGAAATAACGTAAACGTTTGTTTGATTGACGAAAGTTCGATTCGTTGTAAAAATACAAACGAAGTGCGGTGAGGCGAATGTTCGTAGATTTGCACGTAATGTAGGTTGTAGAAACAAAGTGAGTTTTACGTCAGTCAGTTAAGTGCCATACCTGATACACGCTTGGGCGATCATGTCTCGAAACAAACATGACTGACTAGGCAAAAAGATTATCCCGCAGTAGGTTGCCATTGCTTTCTGCGGTAGACTGGCTGCCGATCAAGGCTATAGAACCCAATCTGTCCTGTTATGTTATTTAACCCATAACTGGAAGGAATAAACGGATTAATACCTTTCCCAAGGGTATTTGCGCGTAAGTGAATGCAATGAATTCGGCTGGAATTCGAACTCGGCCCCCCGATTTCTCATTCTCAGCCGATATCCAATGCTCCCCAACGCACATCTGGATTTACGTACCTTGCCGAAAATATTTGAAGTTGACGAAATATCTTAATCTTTTAATTATAGAATATTCAGCATTCATGTTGTTTATTACGTAAAGGTAATCAGTATTAGTATGAATATAAGTTTGACTAAAACGGAGATTAAAATATCGGTGGTCGAGAAATAGTCAAAGAATATTTTTTAAATCAAGTAGATGAAGTTCTTGACGGTTGAGTGGAAGGTCTTTCAGTATGTGAAGAATTAAGCGAGTAATCCTTGAATCCATTAGCACTTCGAAAGATTGCGCGCGAAGATAAAGTACAGCTGGTTGAGGATGTAGAAAAGAACCAGCGTGGATTCGGCTAGCACTGAGGGAAACTGAAATATTGATTCGAAAGTGTGGCTTTTATATGTTTTGGAAGTTGAAAATTGGCCGTTGAATTTTGGCGCCAAAACTGTGCCTTAGCCAATGAGATTGCTTTTGCAACAATCACAAGCTCTGGTTGACTAATCCACAGTATTGGAAGGATCGATATCTGCCAACCTGTAGCCCGGGGGTGGATGGTTTAGTCCATCCCAACACATCTACAAAATCTGGATCTTCTAGAGACAAATGGGATCCTATTGGCGACGCCATTGTTGTGATGTGAAGTTTAGCACTAATCAGTCGCTAAGCTTGTCCATACTTATTCTCAGTGACGAGCTATATAGGCTCTCTCTTGCACTTATACAAATTAGGCATATTAATTTGCCAGTGTCATTACAGAGAGAGAAATAGAGAAAGGTAGAAAGTGGAGAGAATGATAAAGTGAGAGAGAAAGAGTGTATAGTGGGTTGCTTATTGTTATCCCGTTTGTAGTGGGAGTCCGTTCTAGTGAAGGGTAGTTGTATACTGTTGCAGGTTAACGGAATTTGGCCTTGTTGTAGATAGCCCACTATAAGTCATAAAATGATTGTAAAATCACGAAAAGCAAATTGAGTTGAAAATAATATTTTTATTTATACACATATCAATTAATGTTTTTACAATTAAAGTAATACTTGAATATAGGTTCAACGGAGGTTAAAATGTTCATGGCAAATAATAAGCTGAAAGAGATTTAAGGCTTAGGAACGTGGGGAGCGTGTAAATGAGGAATGTCTTTGATGTAGTCGCTTTTTAGGCCAGTAAGTAATTTTGAGACAGGGGAGAAGGAAAGAGAGGTGAAAGGACGAGCATAGTAGCCACTTGACTTGGTCAAGGGAGATACTAATTACTCTCGCCTGTGACCGTCGGTCTGTCTGCTGGGTGCTTTCTGTATCGGCTTTTTATTTCAACTTTTTGTATCGCAGGTGCTCATTTGGGGATTCACACTTGTATTTGAGTCTAGGCTTTCCATTGGCCGATAAATCAAATTCGCGTAGGCTCGCGAACTGGAAATTTAATATTTAATTACTTTTTATTTTTTGGCCAGAACATCTGCACGAACCCGGATGCGAACCGACGACTTTTGGTCATTTTCTTTCTGGTCGTTATGGTGCAAACATCCGGTCCATCGCTTTTGCTCCGTATCACCACAAGTGAAAGTGAGAGAAAAAGGGTGAAATGAGAGAGAAAAGGTGAAAGAGGGGAAGTAAGAAAAATGAGTGAAAAAGTTTGATATGGATAAAGATTTTAATAAGGGAATCTATTAGAAAAGAAAAATAAAGATATTGTCAGTATTCAGAAAGACATGCAAGCATTACTGATAGTATATTTTACTACAGGAGTGTATTTAAATTCAGCAAGAAAGGAAGGAATTGTCGATGGTCATGAATTGATGCAAGTATAAAAGACAGAATAGCACATTTGTATGTACAATGTTATTCTGAATTTCATCAGTTATTTCATGGTTGTTTTCAAATATTTTAATCATGTTATAAAAGATACGTATAGTCAAACATTAGCAGTCAACATCTAGCAAGTAGATTGGATGTGCATTAAAAGATTACGTGATCAAAACATGACTGTCATAACAATAATAGACTCTTCTGGAGCAGATTGACAAACATCTTTTGTAAATGCGCTTATTCACCGCTGTTCAATTTTCCAAAGTAATTCAATTAATGGCACAGCACATGTGGAAGAATATTTATGGCAGGAATGGAACAATGGTGTTTATTTAGGCTTTCTTAAAAGAAAAACAAATTCGTCTTTGTTTTATTTAATTGATGCCATTAAAACCTTGAGCCGACAAGTTTTCTATAAACTGCAAGAAGATTAGCCTGACACATTTAATTCTTTCAAGATGGCCAGTGGGAAATTTTCATATTTAAATTTACAACAAATAATTAGATATTCTTGTCTAACACAATTTTTTTAAATGAATTAACTGAACACACACACACACACACACACACACACACACACACACACACATATATATATATTAGTCATCCACATACAAGCCTGTTTCGCTGTATCACAGCTCATCAGTGTGGCTGGAAAAATCGACTTGCTTCTGGCCGGGATCGAAACTCGACCGATTTAATGTCAGTCGGAGTCGCTACTAAGACATAGGCACATGGAATCAGAGAAGGGAAATTTTAACGTGTTGTATAGAAGCACTGTATACACACACGAGTCACCAAAAGAACTCAATTCATTTCTGAAGAGTCACGCATATAGCAGAAGTGGAAACTGTTTTTAAAATTTTCTTCTCCAGAGAAGACTATATATATATATATATATATATATATATATATATATATATATATATATATATATCCTCAGACAGATCTGTTTCGCTGTATCACAGCTCATCGGTACGGTTAGACTCTGATTGCTTTTAACCCAGGATTGAAACCCGACCGAATTGGCGTCAGTCGCCGATTCTACCTCTGGGCTATGGACACTCGATTGAAGAAGGCAGACTTTTTAGCATGTATATTATCATTATACACGCCCAATAGCCAGAGTGCTCTAATTCATTACTGAATGAGCGATGCGTACATGCCGGAATAGCTACTGTTTTTCAAAGCCTACCATTCTTCCAGAGTGCTCAATCAGGGTGTGAGAGCGTAAATAGTCATCTGCAGACAGATCAGTTTCGCTGTCTCACAGCTCATCACTACGGTTAGACTACTAGCAGCATAGCCTGGCGTTGCTCGGGTGTAATGAAAGCTTTAAAACTAATCCATGGTCCTGGAGCTCAGACTCTTTGGACGTTGGCACGAAAGACTGAAAAGCAATAGTTGCTTCCAGTTAAAGCGAAACCGTAGACTGAAAGAAAAATGAATGGATGTAAGTCAAATTTTGATTTCCTGATACCGATATCAAATAAGATTTTTCTTCATAAACTGAATTTTGAAGGCTAAATAAGTCCTCTGAGTAAATGGTATCATGGCTGAGACTAAGAACTACAATTAGACCTACTTAGAGCCAAACCCGAAGCAAAAACTAAAATAAAAGGGCTGAAAAATACAGACATACAGGCAGATAAACAGACACACACACAAACATCTTGCCTTTTATATATATGTATTATCGATTGTCTGCACTGTTGTAAGAACTGCAACCTTAAAACTTCTGAATATCATTTCTTATGTCTTTGTCTATGAGTGTATCAAATTTTATTAAAATCGGACCACTCCTTCTATAACCCGATTTTTTCGATTATCGATTTTCGATATTTATCGGGGGTACCTCGACACAAAACCTAACTAAGAACACTCGCAGATGCTTATAGTACAACTGTGTAAATTTTCAAGAAAATTGGTTCAGCCGTTTCGGAGTCTATAGGTAACGGACACACACACACACACACACACACACACACACATACACACACACATACACACACAAAGTTCCATTTATAAAATAAGTTTATATATATATATATATATATATATTGAGAAATCAATTGTAACAGTGTGAAAATTACTGCAAATTTTTAACCACACAGTTTTGGGCTTATTTTTTGTTACCACATCTTACACTTCTGAAGATGATCTTGAAAGGACATTGAAAGTAGTTGGAAACATGTGGAAATGGATAAGAAAATCAACTGTAAAAATTACAACGCATTTTTTACATCTTTCAATTATAATGCATGAAAGATTATTCATGATTACTAACAGAATTTATTAAAAATAAGCGGACATAATGTTTGCAATTTATTTAATCTGACATACCTAAAGTGGAATTTTCTGTATTTACATTATTTGAACTATTCTCCTCATCTTGGTTGCCATTTGTATGACGTTTCAGTTGTTGTATGCTCCTGCCTTCTTCAGGTGCTAGGAATTTTGAACCAAACCCTTTATTATGATCACTGGGGTATATCATTCTCATTTTTTGTGCAAAACCTCTTTTGGTAGACATGAATTTCTGATATCTCCTAGAGACTCAAGGCATTCCTCAGTAAAGTCACTGACGAAGAAGACTGAAAAGAAATCCGGCAAGAGTTGGACAAATCCTTCAGGCAAGAATACGATGCAGTCAAGGTTTGCCAAGTACAGAGACTAAATAGATTAAAAGATCTGAAGGTGACACATGACGTCCATCACCCCCCACCCCGCCCAGTGAAGACAGTTTGAGTGCCTCTGAAAAGTCGGTTCTGAACAAGGGTCGCGGCTTCACAAAATCATCAGACAGATACCATACTTAGACATCATTGTCCATGTCAAGATAATAGACTTGAACATTCCTCAGGTTCAGGCGGATGAGCTAAGATAGAAAGTGAGATAGACATTGGAGAAAGCGCGAAGCCACCCAAACCAAATATCACAAAAGAGGAAGGGATGGCAATCAGGAATACAGAGAAATGAGAACATCATCATACTACCAGCTGACAAAGGCAATGCAACTGTAGTAATAGACAAAACTGAACATACCAAGAAACTGAAAGACCTCATTAGAAGTGGTAGCTATAGCAAGGTAAAGACAGACCCCACATTGAAAACGGAACGACAGCTGTCGCAGATCCGAATTAAGAACAAAGACCACTTCCAGCCTAGAACATATGGACAGTTGTCTCAACATTACAGCAAGCTACCTCACATGTATGGTCTACCTAAGATTCATAAAGACGGTATTCCACTCAGGCCGATTGTTAGCAGCGTAGGCTTGGTGCGCCACCCTCAGAGTCGCTTCCTTGTAGATCTAATTGACCCACTGATAGGAAAGTCATCATTATATATTTGAAACTCTATCTACTTTATGAAACTTATCAACGATGCTCCCATTCAATGCAGCCTGAATGTGGTAAGTTTGTTCAACAAGATACCCACGACAGATGCACTCTCAGTTATCAGGGACAGACTGGCCTTGAACTCATCTCTAGGAGAACGTACCAGTGTTCCACTAGATAACCTGATGCAGATGCTGACTTTCTGCACACAAACAACACACTTTGGATTGGAACCAGACATATATCGGCAGGATGAAGGCTTAGCAATGGGCTCACCATTATCACCATCACTGGCTAATATATACATGGAATACTTTGAAGAAATGGCACTAGAATTCATAGCCCTAAAGCCAGCTCTATGGCTGAGATACATTGATGATATCTTGATATTCTGGCCACACCAGGAGGAGGTCCAGACGCTACTGAACTATGGGAACTCAATAAGACCATCCATACAGTTCACTACGGAAAAAGAGAGTGACTGGCATTCATGGATGTACTAATAACTTGAACAGAGATGGGGTTCAAGACACCCGTATACCACAGGCCAGCACTCAACAAACAATACCTCAACTTCAACTCCCACTAACCATACAATGCAAAGAAACAAATCATCTGCATGACAACAACTCCAACAAACATGGAAGAGAGGATGCATGAGGATAACAACTCTCAGAAAACAGTTGTGAACAAGTAACAGAGATTTGGGAAAGAGGGAGATAACTCATGACTACTAAAAGAGGCCTTTGTACAAGGAATGAGAATGATATACCCCAGTAAGCGGAAAAAAGGGTTCAGTTCAAAATTTCTAGAACCTGAAGAAGGCCAGAGTGTACAACTGCCGAAACGTCATACAAATGACAACCAATAGTCCGAATAATGTAAATAGTGTAAATACTACCTCATCTCAGAAATATAGACAAATACTGGTGAATTTGTCTGCCTAAATACACAAAATTTAAGATATATATACCAAAATAGGATACAGTGAAACAGGAATGTCTGCAAATGACTATTTGCGCTCTTGCCTGTTGATTGAGCACTCTGGATAAACGTTGAATTTTAATTTTATATTAAGTTTTTCATGTAAAATTTTGCATAGTAGTTTTGCTAGTATTTTTACCCATCTCCCTGTTACTGACTGTTTTTGTTTATATATTGTATGGGTCCTTTTCTTTGTGTATATATATAAATATATATAGAATAAAAAGTGTGAGAAGCCGTGAACGTTTTCTTTAAAGTGTATATTTATTGTTTTTGTTATTATATATATTTTGATACATTAAGTGTCTATAATGGTATTTGTGACACTACACGTGTTTCGAGTCTAAAATTGACTCTCTTCAGGCGAATAAATTTGTGGCTTTACGTATCGAGTTCCTTTTGTTTCTGATCGCGAAGTTGTTGTTTTATAAATATGAAAGTAGAAAAAAATAAGAAAATAAATAAAATCAGTAAAATAAAATAAGATAAAATAAATCAAATTTTGGCATGTCACAAATACCATTATAGACACTTAATGTATCATAACATGTATAATAACAACAACAATAAATATACACTTTAAAGAAAACGTTCACGGCTTCTCACACATTTTATTCTATACCAATTTTTCTCATTGGAACAACCCTATTTCTTTATCCTATATATATATATATATATATATATATATATATATATATATATATATAGATGAGTATTTTTTTAATTCAAGACTGGTTGCCACCAAGTTGTCAAAAGAAAAAAAAGTTATGTTAATATTGTTTTTGAAATATTTTTGAAAATCCAAGAAAATTTTAATGTTAAGCCTTTTTTGTCTACTGGCAACAAAATACTAATCTTTGGTTTTTCAGCCGCTGTTTTGTCTTTTGTGAATTGAAACTTGGTTTTTAATTATCTGGCTTTTTTGTCTGCTGGCAACAAAATGCTAATCGGGGGAATCTGCATTATCTTTCTCTACTGCAGTGGTCATTCAGATTTATACTAAGTACATACTTGATATTTACATTTTTGTCTGTCTGTCTGTCTGTCTGTCTGTCTGTCTGTCTCACAAGATGTTAGCAACCTGGTAGGACAGAAAATTAAGCCTACAAAAGGTGGATGAACTGTTAAGGAGTCAATGGTCAGCTAACTAGAGGTGGTGTCTCGATAAAACACCGTGGAGAAGACAATGCGAAACCACACCACTATTCTTCTTGCATATATTCATGGACTTTTACAAAAATATGACAAACCCTAATGTGAAGGGGATTAAGCCTAAGGACACAGAATCCTCATCCAGTAAGAAAAGACATGTGCTACAGATATCATTGGACCATCATCTTGAGACTGTTAGCATTAATGGTATAAAAGGGACAAATTTCTAACAAATTTATCCCTTGCCCAAAATGGAAGGACACGAGTGACAGGTGTCACCAGACCACTATCCTGCAACTGTTCACAACAAATAAAAGAAAATAGTGGACTTGAAGCAGACTTCCACCACGTTTAATTTTGTTTTTTTTTTACTTTTTTCAGCACAGTTCTATCGATTACCCCCTTAGCTTTACGACTAACAAAAAAATTTTGAAAAATTTCAATATTTAAACATTTTCTTGTGGGGGAGGATCAGTTTCTCATACAACGTTATAGTAAATCGAGCCTCCATTTTGAAACCAGTCGTCAGCACGACATTACCGCCACCTGTAAATTTGTTCATTATCAAATTTTTTGGACTTTTTGCAGTGCAATATTATCTTTTCCACATTAAACGTTACAAATGACAAAAAAAATTGCAAAAATTTCAATATTTAAACAATTTTAGTGGGGGGGACCAGTTTCTCATACAACCTTATAGTGGACTGAAAATGGAGGATTGATTTACTTTAACACTGTATGAGAAACTGACCACCACCACAAATTTGTTTAAATATTGTAATGTTTTTTTGTTTTTTTTTGATAATCGGAAAGTTTAAGTAACAGTCGATAGGACTGCGCTGAAAAAAGTAAAAAAAAAAAAAGAAAAACAACAAAATTAAATGTGGTGGTAGTCTGCTTCAGATCTGCCAAAATAACTCTTGTGACATGGAATGTCAGAACCATGCACACCTATGGACACCTGGAAAATGTGAAACTGGAGATGACTAGATTAAGCGTAAACATTTTAGGTATATGTGAAACAAGATGATCAAACAATGGAAACTTCATCAGTGATGGCCAGAAAATTATATACACAGGAATTGAAAATAATGAAAAATGAGTTAGCATTATACTGGATAATGATAAAAAAGAAATGCATTATGGGATACTGCCAAATATCAGAAAGAATTTTAATAGTTAAACTGAAAGAGAGGTTTCTCATTATATTGATAATAATGGTATATGCACTGAAAACACAAAGTACAGATGAAGAAATCAAGTCTTTCTACTTGATGCTTGTTTATGCCAAGACACAGTGCAAATCAAAAGACATCAAAATCATCATGGAAGATCTCAATTCCAAAGAAGACCAAGAGAGAGAAGGTGAAACGGTGGGCAATTTTTGAACAAGGACACCACAATGGCTATGGTGCACAGCAAATGACCAAATAATAATTAACACCTGTTTCCAAGAACACCTAGGAAGGCTATGGACATAGAGATGTCCAGGAGGAAAAATTAAGAACCAAATTGATTATGTTACTATTAACAAGACCACATCCCAGTTTAATGCAAACTAAGAATAAAACTAAGGTGTAAGGTGATTAAAGAAATCTAACACAGCCCTAAGACTGCAGTACAATAGACTTGTGAATGACCCAACCTGCAGGAAATGTACATGGACAATGTGAAAATGAAATACGAAGGACAAATTGAAAATGGAAGCTCAAAATGGGGCGCACTAACAGTGGCTCTCGTGGCATCGGCGAATGGCATCATCCAAAAGGAAAGAACACACAGGAAGAAAAATGAGTGAATAACTGAAGAGATTCTTGGCCTGATGCAAAAAAGACAAAAATGATGCCAAGATATAGAACAGAATACAAGAAACTGTAGTGGATAAGAAATTAATTAAAATCAACCTTTTTCTTCACTTTAAAAAAAAATTCACAATGACATGTGAAATCCTGGTTTCCCAAATAGAAAAAGGATTGACCATGTGCTTAACAAAAAAGTCAAATCCAGATTTCACAAGTTAGTGTTAAAATGATTTTTTGATGAATGTGAGCGACTTGCAAGATCAAAAAGGGCAAAAAATCTAGATTACAATAAAAGGACTTCATCAAAGTGTCAGATGAGAGCGGTGAGACAAACATCTAAAATGTAACTTCAAGCAACTCAGACATTGCTCTCTTTCTCTTTCTCCTTATCTCTTTCAACAATTTACTACTACGAACATTTTGAACAAACTCTTGATATCCTTAGCTTTCTCATCAAACATTAATTTCTATGAATTCTTGTTATTCCTCCTTTAATAAATTTCTATTTTAACATTTAAAATGTATATTTTATTATTCCACTCTTCCATACTATTCCACATATGCCGACAAAAAACCTTCTGATGAAAACCTTCTGATGATAATTCTGCATAAAACTTGTAAGCTGTAGGGAGTTCAGTTAAGTAAGACACAAGGCCGAATCAAAGAAACATTAACCATCTCCCTACACAACAAAACTACACATGGAAATAAGGAGAAAATTCAGACAGGCTATAAAAAGATGGCTCAACGACAAATGTGCCCAAGTAGAGAAACTAAGCACGAGAAATGATAGTGATATGCATGAAAAATAAAGGAGATAAGAGGACAAATAACCTCCCCTCAGGAACAGTGGGGGGGGCATAAAAGCAAAGGACGGTACACTCATCCTAGAAAAAGTAAAAAATATTTCAGAGCTCAGAAGAGTATATTGCTGATCTTTTCCAAGACAAGAGAGAGCAACCAACAATACACAAAAATACGGATGAACCACAAATATGCAAAAAATCAAAGTGGAATCAGTAAAAGACAAAATGAACAGAAATAAAGCAGCAGGACCCGATGGGATTTTTATAGAGATGTTGATGCTCTTTGGCATAGACAGGCTCACAGAAATAATAAACAAAATCTACAACAGCGTCAGTATAGCAGAAGACCTAAGCAGATCAATTTTTATTGCACTACCTAAGAAGCCAGGTGCAAAGGAATGGGAACTCCACCAAACAATCAACTTAATGAGCCACATAACAAAACTTATCATCCAGATTATGATGAACACAATGCGCAGCAGAATTGGCCCAGTGATAGGACAAGAACATTATGGCTTTGTTAAAGATAACAGAACAAGGAATATTCATGCTCAGAATGCTATCTGAAAGAGCAAAGAAATGCAGAAGGACCTTTATCTGTTCTTTATACACTATACAAAGGCATTTGACAAAATATGCCACAAAGACTTTATAGAGATGCTTGACAACCTAGACATGTTAGGATGATCAAGAATATTTAATGGCAGCAACCCGCTTGCATACAGATAGGAAGTGAATTCAGCAGGTATACAAAAATAGAAAGGGGCGTAAGACAAGGATGTGTAGAAAGACTGAGAACAAAAAATAATAGTAATACGCATAAAAAAGTAAAGGATTAATAAGACTTGCTCAGCAAAAGGATGTTTAAAAGCAAATGAATGTACACTCATAATAGAAAAAGAAAAAAACCACTTCAGAGATGGGATGAGTATATTGGTGATCTCTTCCATGACAAGAGAGAGTATGTGGTGATACCGAGCATAGCAAGGGACTGGATGTTTGCACTCTCACGACCAAAAAGCAAATGACCAAAACTCGTCGGTGTGCATCCGGCTTCACACAGATGTTCCGGTTGAAAACTAAAAATTAATTAAATATTAAATTCCAGTTTGCGAGCATACGCAAATTTTATTTATTGGCCAATGGGAAGCCCAGAATCAAATACAAGTGTGAATTCCCAAATGATCTTTTGCGATCCAAAAAGTCGAAATGAAAAGCCGATACAGAAAGCATTGCCAGACAGACAGACCCAGATAGACACACACAGACTGACTCGAGAGAGACGAATGTAATTAGTATCTCCCCTTGACTGAAGTCAAGCGGCTTACTATGCTTATCGCCCTTCCCTCTCTTTTCCTTCTTTGCTGTCTCAAAACTACTTACTGACCAAAGGAGTAGATATATCAAAGACATTTCTTACTTACAACGCTCCCACATGCCTAAGCATTAATTCTCTTTTCAGCATTTTATTGCCATGACCATTTTAACATCCGTTGGACCCATATTTAAAGGATTACTTTAATTGTAAAAACCTTAATTGATATGTGTATATATAAAATGTTATATCTCAACTCAATTTGCTTATCTTGATTTACAATCTTTTTATGACTTATAGTGGGCTATCTACAACGAGGCCAAATTCCGTCAAATTGCAACAATATACAACTACCCTACAAATGAACGCCTTCCCCACTATAAATAACCAACAATACGCAAAAGAAAAAAGAAGTGAATTTAGCAGGGATACAAAAATAGAAAAGGATTTAAGATGAGGATGTGTTTTCTCACCACCGGAGAAATATGCTGTTAAATGGTGTTTTGATATCAAATGGAGCAATTCTGGAAATGATGACAAATGGAGACATTCGACTACATGGAGTGCTGCTAGTAAATTTCTGCTAATACGGAGAAATGAAATAATTCTGCTAAATGGTCCGTTGCTGTCAAATGAAATGCTTTTGCCAAAATAGACAAATGGTGTCATGCTGCTAAATGACATGTTGTTGGCAAAAAATAGTTATTAATACCAAATGGAATAATTCTGTCAAATTATTAGTAGCGTTGATGGAATTGCTTCATTTGTCAGTCATGACAGAAGTACACAAAAATAAGTAATTCTGCCAACCCTAACAAAACAAGCAATTATACCAATGCTACCAAAAAAGCAAGTCTGCCAATGCTACCAAAAAAGCAATTCTGTCAATGCTACCAAAAAAGCAATTTTGTCAATGACACCAAAATAAACAATTCTGCTGATGTGACCAAAAAAGCAATTCTGCCAATGCTGCCAAAAAAACAATCATGCCAAAACTACTCAAGAAAGCAATTCTGCTAATGCCCCTAAAAAAGCAAATCTGACAATGCCACCTAAATTAGCAATTCTGCCAAAATAAGCAATTCTCTCAGCAAAATAAGCAATTTGCCAATGCCACCAAAATAAGCAATTCTACCCATGCTACCAAAAGGAGCAATTCTGCCAATGCCACCAAAAATGAATTCTGGCAATGCTACCAAATAAGCAATTCTGCCAATGCTAAAAACAATCAATTCTTCAAATGCTAACAAAAATAGCAATTCTACCATTTTCACCAAAATAACCAAGTATGAAAATGCTATAAAACAAGCAATTCTTTAAAAAAAAGCAGTTATGCCTAGGTTATAAAAAAAACAAAAACAAAATGAAGTAATTATACCATTATTATTGTTGTCATATTGGCATTGGCAGAATTGCTTATATATGGTTACATTGGTCAAATTGCTTATTTTGGTTACAAAATTGCTCTCAGTTCTCTCCTAGCAATGACAGAATTGCTTATTTTGTTAGGCTGTTTGGTAGTATTGGACAAATTGACTTATATTTTTAGTATTGCCAACAAAAACAGGCAATTCAGCCAATGTTACCAAAAGGGCTATTTTGCAAGCAAAATAAGCAATAAAGCCAATGACACCATATTAAAGCCATTCTGCCTATGCTAATAATTATGGCAAGAAAATAAGCAATTCAGCAAATACTACCAAGAACAGTTTTTGCAATCAAAATAAGCAATTAGGCCAAATGCCACCATAATTTAGCAATTCTGTCAATGCTATCATTTAAGCCAACAAGATTGGCAATTCTGTCAATGTTACCAATTATTCCATCAAACTAGACAATTCTGCACATGCTACCAATTATGCCAACAAAATATAGACAATATACTGCCAATGCTACCAAAAAAAAGCAATTTACAACCAAAATAAGCAATTATGCCAATGCCAGCAAAATTAAGCAATTCTGCAACCAAAATAAGCAATTATGCCAATGCCAGCAAAATTAAGCAATTCTGCCTATGCTAATAATTCTGCTAACAAAATAGACAATTCAGCAAATACTACTAAAAACAGTTTTTGTGACCAAAATAAGCAATTAGGCCAGATGCAACCATAATTTAGCAATTCTGCCAATGCTACCAATTTGGCCAACAAAATAGCCAATTCTGTCAATGCTACCAATTATGCAAACAAACTGGGCAATTCTGCTAATGCTAATAATTATGCCAACAAAATAGACAATTCTACCAATGCTACTAATTATGCCATCAAATTGGGCAATTCTGCTAATGTCACTAATTACGCCAACAAAATATAAACAATATACTGCCAATGCTACCAAAAATAGGAATTTTGTGACCAAAATAAGCAATTATGCCAATGCCATCATAATTAAGCAATTCTGCCAATACAACTAATTATGCCACAACAATTCTACCAATGCTGACAATTATTTCAACAAAACAGACAATTCTGCCAATGCTACCAAAACAGCAATTTGGCAACCAAAATAAGCATTTAGGGCAATGCTACAATAATTTAGCAATTCTGCTAATGCTACCAATTATGCCATTGCTATTAAAACAAGCAATTCTGACAATCCCATTAAAACAATTATGCCAATGCCACAAAAATAAACAAGTCTGTCATTGTCACTAAAACAAGCAAATGTCATTGACATAATTGCTGATTTTTTGTAGCATTAGCACAACTGCTTACTTTTTTAGCATTGGCAGAATTTCTTGTTTTTTTAGCAGTGTCAGAATTGCTTATTTTGATGGCAATGGCATAACTATGTTTTGGTGGAACTGGCAGAATTGCTTTTTTTGCAGTATTGACAGAATGGCTTATTTTCTTGTCATTGACATAATTGCTTGTTCTGGTAGCATTGTTAAAAATTGCCTATTCTGAAGGCGAGTTTAGAATGCGTCTTCTGCCAAGGAACACCACACGTCGACCTGCAGAGGGGAAGTGCATTTTGTGTCAGCTGTGCAAATTTGTTTTTTTAATCATGTCATCCCGAGCAAGGCGTTAACACCACTGATGCGCAGGGGGCTACGTAAGAGTGAAAAGATTGGAAAAGAGAAAGCCAGAAACCACATCCTAAACAGGGAATAAGGGATGAGCTTCTTCACCTGTTCAATAGACGGGGGTGGAGTATGAACCAGGCGATACTTTAGTCTATCTACTCCAATTAAAAAAAGAAAAAAGAAAAGAGTAAAAAGATTGGAAAAGAGAAAGCCGGAAACCACGTTCTAAACAGGGAACAAGGAATGAGCCTCTTCACCTGTTCAATAGAGGTGGGTGGAGTGTGAACCGGGCGATAGTTCAGTCTATCTGCTCCAATTGAAAAGAAAAAGAAAAAAGAGTAAAAAGATTGGAAAAGAGCATTGAGCCGAATCGCCCGCACCATTTAGATGGCGAGCAGAGTACTGCCATCCTTTGGGGTTAAAAAATATAATAAATATATATATATATATATATATAAATGGAATTTATGCATAGATCCACTACAGTTTGATCATATTCTATTTACACTAACTCTATCCAGCAGCAATCAGTCCTGCTTTTCTTCCATTTTTCACATGAGATTTGAAATATATATATATATATATATATATATAAGTAGATTTAGCTAATGGGTATATATATTCCACAGTTTAACATTTATTTCTTATAGAAAGTGCTCAATAAAAAAGTAGAGTATATATAGATATATAGTCATTATTATTGTAATAATAATAGCATACTGCAACTCAAATGCCATTAAGGTTCATTGTTTAATGCATCATCATCATCAGTCAGTGAAATGTGCCTTTTTAAATTTCCTTATCAATTCCTTATCAATCACCTGGTAAATGAAGCACATTTCACTGATAATGGGGTATGGAACGTGCGAGTTTCAGTTTTAATATAATAATAATTAATATTATTATCTATCTACCTATCTATCTATAGATATATCTTGTTAGTCTCTTTGAGATGATGGGTTAAAACAGCAATAGATAGATAGATAGATAGATAGATAGATAGATATGAACAGACTGAGATAGATAGATAGATAGATAGATAGATAGATAGATAGATAGATAATGAACAGACTGAGATAGATAGATAGATAGATAGATAGATAGATAGATAGATAGATATGAACAGACTGAGATAGATAGATAGATAGATAGATAGATAGATAGATAATGAACAGACTGAGATAGATAGATAGATAGATAGATAGATAGATAGATAGATAGATAGATAGATAGATATGAAACAGAATATTAGATAGATAGATAGATAGATAGATAGATAGATAGATAGATAGATAGATAGATAGATATCTTTAAAAGAGGAAAGATAAAGTTGACAATTTCTTTTGTAGATAGATAGATAGATAGATAGATAGATAGATAGATAGATAGATATGAACAGAACATTAGATAGATAGATAGATAGATAGATATGAACAGAATATTAGATAGATAGATAGATAGATAGATAGATAGATAGATATGAACAGAGAGATAGATAGATAGATAGATAGATAGATAGATAGATAGATAGATAGATATGAACAGACTGAGATAGATAGATAGATAGATAGATAGATAGATAGATAGATAGATAGATAATGAACAGAATAAGATAGATAGATAGATAGATAGATAGATAGATAGATAGATAATGAACAGACAGATAGATAGATAGATAGATAGATAGATAGATATGAATGAATATTAGATAGATAGATAGATAGATAGATAGATAGATAGATAGATAGATATTCCTTAAAAGAAGGAAGATAAAGACAATTTCTAGATAGATAGATAGATAGATAGATAGATAGATAGATAGATAGATAGATAAATAACATAGATAGATAGATAGATAGATAGATAGATATGAAACAGAATATTAGATAGATAGATAGATAGATAGATAGATAGATATGAACAGAGAGATAGATAGATAGATAGATAGATAGATAGATAGATAGATAGATAGATAGATAGAACAGACTGAGATAGATAGATAGATAGATAGATAGATAGATAGATAATGAACAGAATAAGATAGATAGATAGATAGATAGATAGATAGATAGATAGATAGATATGGAACAGAATATTAGATAGATAGATAGATAGATAGATAGATAGATAGATATGAACAGAATATTAGATAGATAGATAGATAGATAGATAGATAGATAGATAGATAGATAGATAGATAGATAGATATGAACAGAGAGATAGATAGATAGATAGATAGATAGATAGATAGATAGATAGATATGAACAGACTGAGATAGATAGATAGATAGATAGATAGATAGATAGATAGATAGATAGATAATGAACAGAATAAGATAGATAGATAGATAGATAGATAGATAGATAGATAGATATGAACAGAATATTAGATAGATAGATAGATAGATAGATAGATAGATAGATAGACAGATAGATAGATATGAACAGAATATTAGATAGATAGATAGATAGATAGATAGATAGATAGATAGATAGATAGATAGATATGAACAGAATATTAGATAGATAGATAGATAGATAGATAAATAGATAGATATTCTTTAAAAGAGTGAAAGATAAAGTGGACAATTTCTTTTGATCAAGAAAGAAGTATTTCTTGTCATATTTAATAGAAAATGCTTTCAAACTGGCAAACTGAAAGCAGAAATCACCAACCTCTGACATTTTGAGGATCTTTTGCTTTCTTATGTTTACAGTCTTTTTCACAAGTTGAATAAACTGTTTTACCCTGATTGGTTGACAGGCCACAGTAGAGGATGACATTTTGTGCTGGACAAAAAAAAAAAAAGAAGATACATTTTCTGACAAATAATAAATGCAGTCATGATTTCCTCAGACCAATAGGTTTTCCATTTTTTATCATATCACCTGATTTTTTTTTTTGCCAGAAACAGTATCAAATAAACCCAAACAAAAATTTTTTATCTTTCTTCTTGAGAAATCGTTGGCAAAATGTCTACTGGCTTAACTTTTTTTTTTAATAGAAAATATTTTGGTCAGATTTGTTTGGCTAACTCTTTATTTTGCCAAAAAACTTCCAGTCATTTGTTATTCTTTTGTTAAAGTGCTGAATATACTTGTCAGACTGAAGGAGAAGAATTCAGGGTAAGTATTTCATACTGGGGTTAAAAAAGAACAAATGAAAGAAGTGGAATCCCAGGATGAAAATGTTAGGTCAAAAAAGTTACTGAGAAGACGACAGAAAATGAAGTTCGAGTTGGAGGGTGACTCAAAAATATTTAAGATTAACTCTAAAGCAAAAATATAACATTTTAAAAAATAATGTAGCCTGTGAAATTCGAAATAGTAAAAAATTTACATAAATATATATTGGGAAAAGGCGACTGAGATGAGTACAGAAAATGAAGTTCAAGTTGGAGGGTGGCTCAAAAATATTTAAGATTAACTCTAAAGCAAAAATATAACACTTTAAAAAATAATGTAGCCTGTGAAATTCAATGTAGTAAAATATTTAGATATATATCAAGAAAGAAAGGTAAAGACTGTTATAGAGATGATGTTAAATTTAAATTTTGTTGGGACGAATATGGCAAAAGGACTTGCAATATAAGGGTTGCTCTACTAATCTGAGTGTAATACAAAAGAAATTGACTGTCTATAAAAAATACAATTTAACATAGAGGGTGCCCCAAAAAGCAACAGAACCTACAAAATTTTAATAAAACTGTTAATCCCTGAGTTGACACAGATAGATAGATCAAAATGAGCTGTAGTTCTTGGAAGACAGTGCACCAACAATTACATCAAATGACTCCCTAGCCTGGCTGAGAAAGCGATTTCAGGAGAGACTGATTAACACGAAGTGTGATGTTGAGCGGGCACCACTCTCACCAGACATAAATCCACCAGACTTATAGTTATGGCAATATCTCAGGATGATGTGTACCAGAACAACCCTCAAACGATTGTTAAACTGAAGGTAGTAATGAAGGTAGTAATGAAGGTAGTAATGAAGGTAGTAATCACAGCAAAAATTTTGCACTACATTTGCAAGGTTGCCTCCAACACCACAGAACCTATTTGGAGCAGATTTTGGAAAAACTGTAGTTTTTATGCAAAGCAACCAATTTAACTAAAACTTTAGTGAATGATCAGATACCGACTAAAGTGTAAATCCACCAAGTTTCTTGAAGATAACTGAACCTTTGTAGGATTTATTATAATATTTATGGCAACTGTTTTTTGAGATTTTCTTGGCGATTACCTGTATAAAATTTAAATAGATATAAAAAGATTAAGATTGACAGACTGAGGTAGATTGAATGGATAAGAGAATGAATGAAAATCCACATCAACTGATAAAAGTAGAAATTAAAAAATTGCTAAAATAGATAGATAGATAGATAGATAGATAGATAGATAGATAATGAAGCTGATAGATAGATAATGAAGCTGATAGATAGATAGATAAAGATAGATAGATAGATAGATAGATAGAGAGATAGATACGAACAGAAACGATAAACAAAAAGATAAACAAAAAGAAGATTGAGAGATGAAGAGAGAGAGACAAATATATATGAATGGATAGATAAACAAATATGAAGAGACTGGGATAGAAATGAATAGATAGATAGATAGATAGATAGATAGATAGATAGATAGATAGATAGATAGATAGATAGAAATGAGGCTTACCGCCTATCACGTTGAATACACCGCTCGATCACTGAAGTTAAGCAACATTGAGCCTGGTCAGTACTTAGATGGGTGACCGCTTGGGAATACCAAGTGCTGTAAGCATATAGTGACAGATGTGCGTTGTGGTGCAGTGGATATCAGCTTGGAAAGAGAAATCGGTGAGCCAAGTTTGAATTCCAGTTGAATACCCTGCATTCACTTAAGCACTGGTACCCTTGGTAAAGGTATTAATCTGTCCCTTCCCTCCATTTATAGGTTAAATAACAAGGGTAGGACTTGGGAACCCTGCCCTTAAAAAAACAAATCCCAATGAATCTTGATACTCGAAAAGAAAAATGTATTCTTCTTCTATGTGCCCTGTCCCTTCAGGACGTAGGCGATCATGGCTCTCCATGTCTCCCTATACCTTGTGGCTCTTAGTATGTTTGCTCCTGTTGCTCCTGGCAACCCCCGTTCCATCATCTACCTGATCAGGCCCTGCAAATATGTTATCCGCTGCCTTCCTCTGTCTCTCCTTCCTTCTATCTGACCAGTCAGTATCAGGTTCTCCAGGCTCTCCTTCCTCATTGCATGTCCCAGGAACTTCAGTTGTCTCTTCCTGATGCTCAGCATCAATTTCCTTTTTGTTGCCATTCTTTCTAACACCTCGTCGTTGCTTGTATGCGCAGTCCACGATATCCGTAGCATCCTTCTGTAGAACCACATTTTGGCCGCTTCCAGTTTTGTCCTCATTTTCGATGATATTGTCCAGCATTCACTGCCGTATTGAAGAACTGACATCACGTAGCAGTCTAGCACTCTTTTCTTCATTTCTATTGAGATTTTCCTGTGTGTTAGTATTTTGCTCATCTTCTGGAACGCGTCCTTTGCCATGCCAATTCGCCTTCGGATCTCCGTGTCGCACTTTCCATCTCCTGTTAGAAAACTTCCTAGGTACTTAAATTTTTGTACTTGTTTGATTCTGTTATCCCCCACCTGTATTTGGCATTTTGGGTTGTATCTTTTGCTGATGACCATGCACTCAGTTTTCTTAAAGTGAGTTTAAAGTTAAAGTTTATTTGTAGTCCCTTCTTGTCACTCTCCACTGCAACTTTCTGTATGAGGTCTTGTAGTTTCCTTTCTGTGTCCGTAATCAGCACTGTATCGTCCGCATACCTTATGTTGTTCAGGTTGTGGCCTCCAATAACAAATCCTGGCATGTCATCTAGGGTCCTCAAAATATTCTCGCTGTATAGGTTGAACAAATCCGGTGAAAAGACACATCCTTGTCTTATGCCTTTTACTATCTTTGTGTATCTACTGAGGTTGTTACCTGTCCGTATGCAGGCCATTTGCTGCCAGTAGAGATTCTTGATTATTCTTATGTCTTCGCCGAAAATGTTGAGGTTGCCTAGCATCTCCATCAATTCTTTGTGTCGTACTTTGTCGAATGCTTTCGCGTAACCAATGAGGCATAGGTACAAGTCTTTCTTCATTTGTAATGCCCTTTCAGAGAGCATCCTAATCATGAATATGGCGTTCCTTGTTCCAGTGTCTTTGACAAACCTGCACTGTTCCTGCCCTATCTCTGGCCTAATTCTGCTTCTTGCTCTATTCATCAGGATTCTGACAATCAGTTTTGTAATGTGACTCATTAAGCTGATAGTTCTGTGTAGTTCGCACTCGTTTGCACCAGGTTTCTTCGGCAGCGCTATAAATATCGACTTGCATAGGTTGTCTGGTATTATTCCGCTGCTATAAATTTTGTTTATTATGTCGGTAATCTTTTCTATGCCATATTCTTCTAAGGCTGTCAGCAGCTCTATCACTATGCCATCTGGACCAGGTGCTTTGTTTCTGTTCATTTTAGCCATTGCAGCTTCCACTTCAGATTTTAGTATTTCTGGTCCATCCATCTCCTTGTGTATTCTCGGTTGTCCTCTCTTGTCGCAAAAAAGATCCTTTATGTATTCTTCCCATCGCTGGAGTATTTCCTCTTTCTCTAATATGATTGTCCCTTCCTTGGATTTTATGCATCCTGTTGAGGAGCAGGTTTTTTGTCCTGTCAGTTCTCTTATCTCTTTATGCATCTCTGCTTTGTTGTTCCTGCTCAGTCTCTCTACTTCTGTGCATTTGTTGTTGAGCCATTCCTCTTTGGCTTGTCTGCATTTGTTTCTTATCTCCCTGTGAAGTTTCTTGTACTCTTCTCCGTGTCTTGGCGTTATTTTTTGTCTCCTTTGCATCATGTGGCGGATCTCTTCGGGCATCCACTCGTTTTTTCTTCTGTGTCTGATTTTCTTTGGGGTTATGTTGTTCGCTGAGGTCACCATCGCTTCTTTTAGTGAATCCCATTTTGAGTATCCTTTTCCAATTTGTTCTTCATATTTCTTTCTCATGCTGTTATTGTATTCTTTCTGCAGGGTGAGATCGTCCTCTAGTGTGTCGTATTGCAGCCTTGGTGATATGCTGGGCTTCTTCAGTCTTCGGAGTTTCACTTTTAGTTTGCAGATGACTGGGACATGGTCACTTCCGCAGTCAGCACCTGGGTATGTTTTGCATTGGACTACTGCATTCCGGAATCTCTTGTTTATAGTTATATAATCTATTTGGTTCTTCGTGTCACCTCCTGGACTTCTCCATGTCCATAAACTTCATGGGTGTTCTTGGAACCAGGTTTTAGTGATGACCTGGTCATTGGCTGAGCACCATTGGATCCATTTTTCTCCTCTTTTGTTGTGCTCTCCTAGTCCGAAGTTGCCGTTCGTGTCTCCTTCTCTATCTTTACCTACCTTTGCATTTAAATCCCCCATTATTATCCTAATTTCTTGGCTTTTGCACTGAACCTTAGCACTGTCCAGTATTGAATAGAAAAATGTATTACTAGGCATAAAAACTTATATAAAAACCACAATAAATTGTTGAAAGAAAAATGTGTTACCAACAATAAATAAAACAATAAAGTTTAGCTGGCAATAAATGACCCACCGATGTTGATTTGCCATAAAAACAAAACAACCAACAAACCAACAATATAAATAAAGAGATAGATATGAACATATCAACAGATAAGAACAGATTAAGAAAGAATGTAAGAGGCACAGTTTATGGGGATATGTAGAGAAGATAATGGTTGACCCTAGATTTGAACAGGTTAACATTGTAGTCATTAGGGAATTATCCTCTTAAGAGTCACTGGAAGGTTACAGCATAAGAGGCACAGTTTATGGGGATATGTAGGGGAGATAATGGTTGATTTGAACAGGTTAAGGTTGTAGTGATCAAGAAAGTATTACCTTGGGAGTCATCAAAGGTTGAAGACAACAGTGTAAGAGGCATACTTTGTAGAGATATGTAATGAATGTTAGAACTCACGAAACTAAGGAATTCAATTCATCTGAAGACTTTCCATGAAAATAGTGATAGAGCAGCAACAATTCATATGCAAGTAAGGGGTTGTAGTATGGAAAATAATTCATCACCCACAAGAACATGGACACACTTTTGGAATCTATCAAAACTGGAATGTGAAAATTGGGCAGTTCCTGATCATATTTGGCAACTGTCTCTAATTTTGGTTTGATTTTGTTAAACAAGTTTTTTTGTTTTTTGTTTTTATAATTGTAACACCCCAAGCAAGGTAGTTTACTGCCACTTGTACACACTGGTTTACATAGGAAGAAAGTTATGAGAAAGAGTGACAGGTTATATAAAGGGTGTCAGAAAGTGGGTAAGAGAAAGTTGTTTGTGGCCATAAAGTGAGGGATCAATTTATATATTGATTGTAATGAAGAATTGATCCCTCACTTTATATTTACATCATAATAGTATAGAAATTTTTTTTTATAATCATATTGCCCCAAGCAAGGCATTTTACTGCCACTGTTTTGCAGGGGCTTACGTAGGAGGAAAGTTATGAGAAAGACTGACAGGTTATAGGAGTGTCAGGAAGTGGGTAAGAGAAGGATGCAAATAATAATGTGAGTGGAGTAGACGGAAAAAGGAGCATGAGAGAGAGGATGCAGGTTAGTGAGATAGGAGATGACTATTGACTTTACATGTAAATTCTTGGAGATTGTAGCTGTTGGGGAAGCAAGTAAACAGAAGGGAATTCCACTGGTGGGAAGTGTGAGAAAAGAAGCTTCTGGAGTAGAATTTGCATATACATTTTATTGGTTTCACAGTAAAAGGGGAGTACTTAGTTGCTAATTTAGTAACTTGAGTAAATTCATATATAGGGGGCATGTGAGCTAAGTTCATTGGAGCAGAAGCCGTGAAAGTATTTGTAGAAAGTATTTAAAAAGGAAGGATTTGTTTCACTTGCTTTTTAGAGTTGAATTTGAGCATTGTAACTTTTTTAAAGGGTAACCATTAAAAAAAAAGTCCCCAAATTGATCATCCTTTCTTTTTCTTTTATGTCTCATGTTCCTTCAGAATGTATTCGATTATGGTCCTCCACACCTTCCTGTACCTTGTCCTATTCTACAATCTATTTGCTGAAACTCATCATTCATGTTACAAGCTGCTTTCCTCTGTTCTTTTTTTCTCTTAGTCTGCCTTGGGAGTATTAGATTTTCCAAACCTTCCTTTCGTGCCCCATAAATTTCAACTGACTGATGTTATGTATAAATTTGCTTCTTGTTTTCTATTTTCTCCAAAACCTCATTGTTCATCCCATGTTCAGTCCATGGTATCCTTAGGATCTTTTTGTAGAATCACATTTTTATTGCTTCGAGTCTCTTCTTCATGTGTGACCCTATTTTATTAAGTGCAATGATTAAGTGATGCCTGGGGAATTGTCTTTGTATGAGAATTATTCCATTTTCAATTATTACGCCATTTGTATCAAATTGGACAATGTGAAATGCTGTCTTGACTTTCCAGGTGGAGTTCGCATTCACAGCTCAGTGTCTTCATATTAATCATGTGTCAGTGAATTCAAATCTCGCATCACTGAATCAATGTTCCATTTCTGGGTTTATAAACATTTTCTGGAAAGTTCTATCGCCCGGTTCACATTCCACCTACATTTATTGAACAAGTGAAGAGGCTCATCCCTTGTTTCCTGTTTAGGATGCGGTTTCCAGTTTTCTCTTTTCCAATCTTCTCACATTTTTTTTCAATTGGAGTAGATAGACTAAACTATCACCCGGTTCACACTCCACCCACATCTATTGAACAGGTGAAGAGGCTCATCCCTTGTTTCCTGTTTAGGATGCAGTTTCCGGTTTTCTCTTTTCCAATCTTCTCACATTTTTTTTCAATTGGAGTAGATAGACTAAACTATCGCCCGGTTCACACTCCACCCACATCTATTGAACAGGTGAAGAGGCTCATCCCTTGTTTCCTGTTTCGGATGCGGTTTCCGGCTTTCTCTTTTCCAATCTTCTCACTTTTCTTTTTTTTTTCAATTGGAGTAGATAGACTAAATTATCGCCCGGTTCACACTCCACCCACATCTATTGAACAGGTGAAGAGGCTCATCCCCAGTTCCCTGTTTAGGGTGTGTCTTCCGGTTCTCTTTTTTCCAATCTCTTCACTCTTATATAGCCCCCTGCACATCAGTGGCATTACCGCCTTGCTTGGGGGTGATATGATTAAAAAAAAAAATATACAATGTGTGTGCATCACCATCTGACATTCCCACACACTGACAGTGGACCAACAACATTATAATAATTACTATTATTATATAATTATAATATATTGTTAATAATTTCACCCCAGGATGCATGGGGTTACTGTCTCTGAGAAAATATGAGAAAAAAACTTTATTAACGAGAGGGAACAATAAAAAAAGGAATTAAGAAAACTAAAGATAATGACTGACATTGCATTTAAATTTTTCGACATCAAAGTTGAGTTGAAAGCAAGAAGCTGGAAGAGAGTTCCACAAGTGAGTGAAGAAACTGTTAGCATAGGACTTATAATAATATGAGAAGAAGAAAAAATAATTAAGGAGAGAGAACAATAAAAGAACAGGAATTAAGAAGACAGAAAATAATGATTGATATTGCATTTAAATTATTTAAGATCAAAGTTGAGTGAAAAGCAAGAAGCTGGAAGAGAGTTCCACAAGTGAGAGAAGAAACTGTTAGCATAGGACTTATAATAATATGAGAAGAAGAAAAAATAATTAAGGAGAGAGAACAATAAAAGAACAGGAATTAAGAAGACAGAAAATAATGATTGATATTGCATTTAAATTATTTAAGATCAAAGTTGAGTGAAAAGCAAGAAGCCGGAAGAGAGTTCCACAAGTGAGAGAAGAAACTGTTAGCATAGGACTTATAATAATATGAGAAGAAGAAAAAATAATTAAGGAGAGAGAACAATAAAAGAACAGGAATTAAGAAGACAGAAAATAATGATTGATATTGCATTTAAATTATTTAAGATCAAAGTTGAGTGAAAAGCAAGAAGCCGGAAGAGAGTTCCACAAGTGAGAGAAGAAACTGTTAGCATAGGACTTATAATAATATGAGAAGAAGAAAAAATAATTAAGGAGAGAGAACAATGAAAGAACAGGAATTAAGAAGACAGAAGATAATGATTGATATTGCATTTAAATTATTGAAGATCAAAGTTGAGTGAAAAGCAAGAAGCCGGAAGAGAGTTCCACAAGTGAGAGAAGAAACTGTTAGCATAGGACTTATAATAATATGAGAAGAAGAAAACATAATTAAGGAGAGAGAACAATAAAAGAACAGGAATTAAGAAGACAGAAAATAATGATTGATATTGCATTTAAATTATTTAAGATCAAAGTTGAGTGAAAAGCAAGAAGCCGGAAGAGAGTTCCACAAGTGAGAGAAGAAACTGTTAGCATAGGACTTATAATAATATGAGAAGAAGAAAACATAATTAAGGAGAGAGAACAATAAAAGAACAGGAATTAAGAAGACAGAAAATAATGATTGATATTGCATTTAAATTATTTAAGATCAAAGTTGAGTGAAAAGCAAGAAGCCGGAAGAGAGTTCCACAAGTGAGAGAAGAAACTGTTAGCATAGGACTTATAATAATATGAGAAGAAGAAAACATAATTAAGGAGAGAGAACAATAAAAGAACAGGAATTAAGAAGACAGAAAATAATGATTGATATTGCATTTAAATTTTTGAAGATTAAATTTGACTGGGAAGCTAGAAGTTAGAAAAGATTTCCACAAACGAGAGAAGAAAATATTAGCATAGGACTTATAATAATATGAGAAGAAGAAAGCATAATTAAAAAGAGATAAAATGAAAACAGGAATTAAAAAGACAGAAGATAATGATTGACGTTGCTTTTAAATTTTGAAGACCACATTTGACTCTGAAATAAATAGCAGGAAGCTGCACAAGTGAGAAGTGTGAGAAAAGTAACTGTTGGTATAGAAGTTAGAATTACATCTAGCCATTAGAATTCTAAAAGGTTAAGGTCTTGATGCCAATCAAAAATACTGTGTTTAGATTTTTAACGTCAAGATGCCAAATGGAAAACACATCGGAACAAGTAAATATTTGTAAAAAGATCATAATAAAGCTACACTATGGCCGTGGGAAAGTGACTGAAGCCAAGTTTCATAAGTAATATTATTTTAATTATTATAACAATTATTTATTATTATTATTATTTCTAATCAAATTTTATTTTTATTTTTATTTTTAATCAAATGTTATAATAATTACATCTGTAATCTATTGTGCTGAATAGATTGGTAGTAATTAAAGTGTATTAAAGTATACCCTTTTCTCTTTACTAATAAAGTGACAGAGAAATTCTCTCTCTCTTTCTCTCTCTCTCTCTCTCTCGTTTTCTCTCAGCATATACATCTTTTTTCTCTTCAGATCTAAACTTATTCATAAATGGAACTTTGTCTGTATCTGTGTGTGTGTGTGTGTGTGTGTGTGTGTGTGTGTGTGTGTGTTCGTTAACTATAGACTCCGAAACGGCTGAACCGATTTTCTTGAAAATTTACACAGTTGTACTATAAGCGTCTGCGAGTGTTCTTAGCTAGGTTTTGTGTTGAGGTACCCCCAATAAATATTGATAATCAAAAAAATCGGGTTATAGAAGTGGCCTGATTTTAAACAAATTTGATACACTCACAGACAAAGACATAAGAAACGATATTCAGAAGTTTCAAGATTGCAGTTCTTACAATAGTGCAGAAAATCAATAATATATATATATAAAAAGCAAAATGTTTGTTTGTGTGTCTGTTTATCTGCCTGTATGTCTGTATTTTTTTCAGCCCTTTTATTTTAGTTTTTGCTTTGGGTTTGGCTCTAAGCAGGTATAATTGTAGTTCTTAGTCTCAGCCATGATACCATTTCCTCAGAGAACTTATTTAGGCATTAAAAATACAGTTTACGACAAAAAAAACTTATTTGACATTGATACCAGGAAATCAAAATTTGACTTACATCTATTCAATTTTCTTTCAGTCTACAGTTTCGCTTTAACTGGAAACAACTATTGGTTTTTAATCATTTGTGCCAATGTACAAAGAGACTGAGCTCCAGGGCCATGGATTAGTTTTAAAGCTTTCATTACACCTGAGCAACGCCAGGCTATACTGCTAGTATATATATATATAAAAGGCAAGTTGTATGTGTGTGTGTGTCTATGTTTATCTGCCTGTATGTGTGTATTTTTATCAGCCCTTTTATTTTAGTTTTTGCTTCGGGTTTGGATCTAAGTAGGTATAATTGTAGTTCTTAGTCTCAGCCATGATACCATTTACTCAGAGGACTTATTTAGCCTTCAAAATTCAGTTTACGACGAAAATAATTTATTTGATATCGATACCAGAAAATCAAAATTTGACTTACGTCCATTCATTTTTCTTTCAGTCTACGGTTTCACTTTAACTGGAAACAACTATTGCTTTTTAATCTTTCGTGCCAACGTCCAAAGAGTCTGAGCTCCAGGACCATGGATTGGTTTTAAAACTCTCATTACACCCGAGCAACGCCTGGCTATACGGCTATATTGCTAGTATATATATATATATATATATATATATATAAAAGGCAAGCTGTTTGTGTGTGTGTCTGTTTATCTGCCTGTATGTCTGTATTTTTTCTGCCCTTTTATTTTAGTTTTTGCTTTGGGTTTGGCTCTAAGTAGGTATAATTGTAGTTCTTAGTCTCAGCCATGATACCATTTACTCAGAGAACTTATTTAGCCTTCAAAATTCAGTTTACGACGGAAAAAACCTATTGATATCAATAACAGAAAATCAAAATTTGACTTACATCCATTCATTTTTCTTTCAGTCTACGGTTTCGCTTTAACTGGAAACAACTATTGCTTTTTAGTCTTTACTCTTTTTTTACGATATTTTATGATATATCATCATTATTGTCATATTCCCACTATTTCGACTGCTTTCTAATTATTGGTTTGGTCAATGAAAGAGGCAAAAATATGAATTTACCCATATAGTTCCATGAGGTTCTCATTCAGGTTTTAGTTGTTCGGACTTTGTCTGTGAGATTCTTACGGCTGGACATCGATCCTAGAATTTTTGCCGGAGTTGATATGACAGTAAAATCCTCTTAACAACTCTTTCAAGTTTTAGTTTTTTTCGTAGACTTAGGGATTCTTTCAGCTGGATATACATCCTGAATCTTAACCGGAGCTGTAGAAGTTAACCCATCTTGCTATCAACTGACTACTCACTGTCCAAAACCTATTTTTATAGGGGCTGACACCTAATTTGCATGCTTCTAGAACCTTTCGAACTCTCTGGAACATTCTACAATCTTCCAACCATTCTGATTTCCTTATTTTACGACTACTTTCTGAATTAAAACTTTTTTGTACCAAGAAGTAGGACTCAATAGAGTTCTTTACTACAACTACTTAAACATTATTATTATCATTATTGTATATAAATGCATCCTCATAACACTAGGCATTCAACTAACAACTCTTTGTGTCAACTCAATGGATTACTTCAACCAACACTTTTATCAGCTGGGCCATGAGACTTAGAGCCATTTATCTTATACAAAAAGTCATCTTTATTGCCATATTCTTGTTGTTTTGGCCATTGTATGCTCCGGCCTTCTTGAAATAATATATGATGAAATTTTTATCTTAACATTTTATTTAGTTGATGGGTGTAGATTGTTTGCGTTCTTTTCTGGATTAACTTACATTCAGTTATTTTCCTTAATTAATGCAAATCTCTAAATTTTTCTTCACCTTTGCTGTGAGTGGGTATTGAACTCACAACTTTGTGGGTCAAGTCACTGGATTACTTCAAACCAATACTTTTATCCACTGGACCGTTTATTTTATACAAGTTTAACTAAATAAGAAACTGATGAAGGCCAGAAGGTAAAACTGTTGAAACATTTTGATAATGACAACAAATGTAAGAGCAATAGTCCAAACATAAACAATATTAACTTCTCCTCTAATAAGTTCAGACAGAAACAAATTATTTTCCGGTAGACTGTTTGTTATGAGAAGGGAATGTCAATTGGATATCATAAATTTTTCTGAATATAAAAGTGTTAAAGTGACTCCCCCAGCAAAATTCACAAAACAGGAGAATAACAATTGATTAACGCAATAAGAAAGTTAGACTGGAAAAACTCTTATTTCTTAAATAGGTGCTCATTTATATTTGCCAACACAAAAAAGAAGCCTAACAAAATCTACTTTGTTGAAAATCAAGATGGCTGGAGTTAAACCGATACAAACCAAAACAACAAATCAACAAAGATAAAAAACGTAAAGGCCATTGCAGCAATTAAAGAAAAATCAAAAACAGAATCTCCACAAGTGCCAAACTCTTTATTTGATAAGAGAATTCTCATCAGAATCCATCTTGCACATTTATAAATCTGCCATTCGTCCATGCATTGAATACTGGTGCCATATCTGGTCAGGTGCGCCTGCTATTCATCTTGAGGTTCTTGACAAAATCCAAAGATCTGCAATGTTATTGGTCCTGACCTGGCATCTTGTCTTCTGGTCACTTTCTCACCAATATGATGTAGCTTCCCTTTGTTTTTATTTTTACAAATATTTTCATAGCAACTGTTTTGATGAGCGTTTATTTTTTGTGGTGCCACACCCGAATGAATTTAGGCATGCTACTAGATTAGTATCTGGGTCCCACCCTTTTACTTTTGGAATAATTAAATATAACTGCCTCTTCTAATCCAATAGTTTCTTTTCTCACACTTCCTGCCTGTAGAACTACCTTCTATTTACTTGCTTCCTTGAGAGCTACAATCGCCAAAAAATTTAAATGCAATGTCACTTGCCATCTTCTATCTTCATGAATCCTATTCATCTTTTATCATTTTTTAATCCCCATTGTACCTAGTCTTTTCTCTGATTGTAATTCCCTGCAAACTAGTGGCAGTCCGGCCTACATATATATATATATATATATATATAGTTAAATAAAGATGACAAGAAAACTATTTTTCTTGCCTACGCATTTTGTCCTCTGATGAACTTTATCAAGGCAAAAAGATGAAAGACGATCTACAAATTGCCTACAAATAATATACCACTGGAGTATTTACATTTATAATGTGCCTTTTCTAATTCAGATTTAAACTTACTATTCCATCAGATCCTTATGTATGCATAGAATATTGCTGCCACATATGGTCCAGTGCTCCTGCTATATATTTAGAGTTTCTTGATAAAATAGAAAGAAGAATCAGCAATATTATTTGTCCTGATCTGGCAACTCATAATCATTCACTTTCCCACTGCCATAAATTTGCTTCCCCATGTCTCTTCTGTTAATACTTTCATGGCAATAGTTCGATTAAGATCTTCGCTATGATGCCTAGATATTATGAATTTAACCACAATACTAGATTAGCAACATTGTCTTATCAATTTACAGTTGAAATGGTTAGATGTGAATGTAAGTTCTATGCTAATAGTGTCTTCCTCAGATTATTTCTCTTGTGAAACTCTCTTCTGTCTTCTTGCTTCCTAGTCAAGTTTGATCTTCAAAAATTTAAATTCAATGTCCCTCACTATCTCCTGTCCTCCTTAAAAATATTTCGCTTTTTTCTTATTCTTTTGAAGCTATAGGAAGATGGCTAATGTTTCTTGATTTGGCCTTGTGTCAGACATAACCGAACTCCCTACAGCTTACAAGTTTTATCAAGAATTATCATCAGGTTTTCATTTGGAGGTTGGTTGTTGGAATGTGTGAATTAGTGTGGAAAAATAAAATACATATTTTACATTTTAAAATAGAAATTTAAAGAATGAGTAGCAGTTAAAAGTTGAGGGTATCAAGAAATCTTCGTAGTAGTAATTTGCTGGAAAGAGTTTATGTGTACATAAGTATGTATAAGCGTTTGTTTGATAAGAATTGGGTATAGGAAATGTCAGGAGAAGGGTGAGAGACGAGTTAGGATGGACATAGGGAGAGTGTTAGAGAGAATGGGTGCGAGTTAGTGTGTTAGGAGATGTCTATTGACCTTATATTTTTTTTTTAATCCTGTCACCCCAAGCAAGGCATTCCACTGCCACTACAGCGCAGGGGGTTACACAGGGCGATAGACGAGTTAGGATGTACATAGGGGGAGAGTTGGGGAGAATGGGAGGGTTAGTGTGTTAGGAGGTGTCTATTGACCTTACATTTAAATTCCTGGAGGTTATAGCCATCGGGGAAGCAAGCATGCAGAAGGGAATTCCACAGGCAGGAAGTGTGAGAAAAGAAGCTGTTGGAGTAGAAATTGCTGCTACATTTCATCGGTTTCACTGTAAAAGGGTGGGTCCTAGTTGCCAATCTAGTATCTCGTGCGAACTCACACCTTTCTGTTCTGGAGAGATATTGATGTAGAGGAATATCCTGGTCCTACCCCTCAATGGGTATGGCCCGGGTCATAAAAGACTGCAGCAGGAATTAATTACAGGATAGCGCTAGAGAGCGTTAGAGAGAGAGAGCATCAGAGAGATAGTGTTTTCATGACTATATGAGAGTCTACGTCATTACATGGGAGTGATCAAGATTATCTGTCACTATATGAGAGTCGACAGCCATCGGCCTTAGACGTGAGTTAAACGTCACTAGACGGAAGCTTTTTTCTCAAGACGGATGCATACGTCCTATACAGAGACGTTGCCTTCATAAGTGTTATTTGTGTTAACTGTTCGTTGGTGTACTTGTATTTGGTTTATTGTACTGAGGTATAATAAATCTCTATTTATATATCCTCAGTGTTAAGAATTATTTCTTGCACTATTCTTTCTCTGTTTATCCCCAACTCCGGGATACAACAATTTCCTACCCACCACACTTTACACTCAGTAATTTATTTTCAACAGTGGACAAAATCAAATTTGCTAAAACCACCAACAAATCTACAGCAAAAATTCAGATCAAAAGTATTATCCAAGAGGATAAGGATGGGTAATCATTACAAAATATGAAAATTTCTATCACAAAAATCTAATAAAGGCTTTATACTTAATTTCCCAACCATTTTGATAATATGGAACAAATTAACTTGGACTATTCCACTAAAAAATCTTATAAACTGTCCTTTTTGCATAAGATCAAGAGCATCATAAAAATGGAGGCGGAAAACTCTTCTTTAAACACAAAAATGTGCATAACAACAAAAATGCTGAGCTTTAATAGATTTAAGTCTAAAAAAAACACCACCATGTAAGAAACAAATATTGGATTTCAAGAAAGATCTATTCTTGGTAATAGACAAAATTAAATTTACTAAAATTACCAATGATCTAAGCTAAAATTGCAGAAGGATCTTTTAATAACCAAAAACTCAGATAAAATAATTATTCAAAGCAGACAAGATGGGAAATCATCACAAAATCGATGCCGAAATGTAGCACAAATCTATTAAGAAAGAAGTTAATAAGTTTTATAAAAAGGCGGCCAACACCTTGGAAAATATCAATAGTGAAGCCAAGAAAACAGCCACTGAATTAAAAATTGATGATAGAATTGACAAATTCCACAGACAACAGGTATTCATCACAGTTGCAAACCACAAAGCAAGTGTTCTTATCAACCCACAATACTAATTAATCAACCCGACTAAGAATAATATTAATAAAGTCAACAAAAACATTCTTAAAAGAGCATGGAAATACTTGAAAAAAGCTCGAGAAATTAACCAGTAACAGAAAACAGCTGAAGGCATAGAATGGTTTACAATATTTGCGACTTTTATCCATCCATCACTGAGAATCGACTAATGTCTGCTATCAATTTAGCAAAACATTACTGTTCCTTTTTTTTTTTTTCTTTTATAATTGTGTTGCCCCAAGCAAGACATTTTACTGCCATAGTTTTGCAGAGGGTCACATAGGAGAAAAGTTATGAGAAAGAGTGACAGGTTATAGGGGGTGTCAGGAAGTGACTGAGAAAAGGATAACTGTGGACATAAAGTGAGGGATCAGTTTATAAATAGATTGTAATGTAGAATTAATCCCCCTCTTTATGTCAACATTATGATAGTATAGAAATTTTTTTATAATAGTATAGAAATTTTTTCAGTTGAATTTTAATTTGATGAACCTTGCCAGTCATTAAGTTTTTTTTTTATAATCATATCGATCCAAGCAAGGCATTTTACTGCCACTGTTTTGCAGGGGGTTACATAGGAGAAAAGTTATGAGAAAGAGTGACAGGTTATAGGGGGTGTCAGTAAGTGGGTAAGAGTAGGATGATTGTGGCCATAAGGGAGGGATCAGTTTATATATTGACTGTAATGTAGAATTGATCCTCCACTTTATATTCACATTATAATAGTATAGAAATATTTTTTTTATAATAGTATAGAAATTTTTTTAATTAAATTTTAATTTGATGAACATTGCTTGTCATTAAGTTTTTTTTTTTATAATCATATCGCCCCCAAGCCAGGCATTTTACTGCCACTGTTTTGCAAGGGGTTACATAGGAGGTAAGTTATGAGAAAGAGTGACAGGTTACAGGGAATGTCAGAAAGAGGGTAGGAGAAGGATGAGAATACTGATGAGAAACAGAGAGAGAGAGAGAGAGAGAGAGAGAGGATGCAAGTTAGTGAGATAGGAGATGACTATTGACTTTACATTTGAATTCTTGAAGATTGTAGCTATCAGGAAAGCAAAAAAATGAAAGTGAATTCCACAGGCGGGAAGTGCAAGACAAGAAGCTGCTGAAGTAGAATTTGTATTTACAATTTACTGGTTTCACAAATGGGACCTAGTTGCTAATCTTGTAGCTAGAGCAAATTCATGTATGGGGGGGGGGGGGGGTACAGGTGACCTAAGTTCATCTGAGCAGAAGCCATGAAAGTATTTGTAGAAGAGACACAGAGAAGCCACATTGCACTGGTGAGAAAGTGACTGTATCTGAGCTGCCAATAATAATAATATATATATATATATATATATATATTTATATATATTTATATATATAAATATTTATATATATTTATAATATATATATATATATAGATATAGATATATATATATAATATATATATTTTTATATATTATTATATGTAATATTTGATAATAATAAAATATGAAGGTATTTGATAATAACAAAATATATTTATATATATATATATATTTATACATATATAATATATATATATTTATTATATATTTATATATAATAAATATATATATAAATATATTAGTCAGCCACATACAAGCCTGTTTCGCTGTATCACAGCTCATCAGTGTGGCTAGACGCATCCACTTGCTTCTGGCTGGGATCGAAACTCGACCGATTTGGTGTCAGTCAGAGTCACTACTCCCTAAGTCATCAACGCATGGAATCAAAGGGACATTTTGACATGTTGTATATAAGCAGTGTATACACACGCCAGTCACCGAGAGAACTCGATTCATTTCTGAAGAGTCACACATATAGCAGAAGTGGAAACTGTTTTCAAAATTTTCTTCTCCAGAGAGCTCAATCATAATGAGAGCATAATATATATATATAAATATATATATAATATATATATTTATATATATGAATAGATATATTCATATATATTAATATATATGAATAAAATATATTTATATATGTTATTATATATAATAGTTGATAATAATAAAATATGAAAATATCTGATAATAATAAAATTGCAGGTTTGAATCCTGCCAAATGATGTACATTTTCAAACAAAATTTATCCTAAATAATCAGGTCAGTAGAAATAAATATATAAATATACTGTTTGATTATAAACAGAATATCTACTTAAATACGAGTATTGATCAAAAATAATGTTCAAACAAATCATTTCAAATTGTCGGTTGTTTATAACCAAGTTTCGTTAATCTTCGTTAATTTCCGTAACATGATGATTATCGTAAATAATCAGGCCGGTAGAAATAAATATATAATACTGTTTGATCATAAACAGAATATCTACTTAAATACGAGTATTGATCAAAAATAATGTTCAAACAAATAATTTCAAATTGTCAGTTGTTCAAAACCAAGTTTTGTTAATCTTCATTAATTTCTGTAACATGTTAACATTTGTTGACTTTATGATACATTTCAGAGCAGATATGGTTGTTTGCGATGAATTGAAAATCATGTTATAGGCTTAATTTGATTTTGTTTAGACAGTTGGTCATTCGTGGTCAAGAGGTCTAAGATGTGCTAGATCAATTGGTGGCTTCCCCTATGTGGATAAGGATTGCAGGTTTGAATCCTGCTGAATAACACACATTTTTGTAACAAAAATTTACTTTAAATAATCAGGCTAGTGGAAATAAATATATAAATATACTTTTTGATTATAAACAGAATATCTACTTAAATACGAGTATCGATTAAAAATTATTTTATTTTATTTAAATTATTCAAACAAATAATTTCAATATGTCAGTCGTTAAAACCATTTCGTTAATACGATTAAGTATCTAAAACCTTTAAAACTAAACATCCATTAAGTAAATTTAGAGCATTTATAAAAAAATAAAGCTGTGTTAGTAACATCGATAAATCTAAATTCCAACGAAACAATATTACATTAAACAGATTAGTCAGTTAAGTGCCATACATGATACATGCTTGGGTGATCATGTCTCGAAAGAGACATGACTGACTGGGCAGAAGATTATCCCTCAGTAGGTTGCCATTGCTTTCTGCGGTAGACTGGTTGCCAACCAAGTCTACAGAAACTAATCTGTCATGTTATTTTAACTCATAGCTAGAGGGGGAAGAAATGTATTATATTATTATGTAGTAATTAGTGGGGGATCAGTTTCCTATTGTTATGAAGTAATGAACTGATACCCCACTTTATGACCAGTAGAAGCCTTAATCATTATTCCAACTATTATATTCAGTCAGTCAGTTAAGTGCCATACATGATACATGCTTGGGCGATCATGTCTCGAAAGAGACATGACTGACTGGGCAGAAGATTATCCCCCACTAGGTTGCCATTGCTTTCTGCGGTAGACTGGTTGCTGACCAAGGCTATAGAACCCAATCTGTCCTGCTATTTAACCCATAACTGGAAGGAAGAGACGGATTAATACCTTTCCCAAGGGTATTTGCGCGTAAGTGAATACATTGGATTTAGCTGGAATTCGAACTCGGCTCCCCGGTTTCTCGTTCCGAGCCGATATCCACTGTACCACAACGCACATCCCAGTTGACCTTAAAGCAAAAAGATGAAGAGAGTTCCAAAAATGAGTAATGTGAGAGATGCAAATATCAGCATAAAACTTACACTTACGTCTAGTAATTTCAAGTGTAAAATCATGAGACCTACCATCCAATCTAGTACTTCACTTAGATATTTAAAATTGAGATACCAAAGAGGAAAATTCATCAGAACAATTACCATGAAAATATTTATAGAAAAGGCATAAGAAACCTATTTTATAGCAGTAGGAAAGTAACTAAAGCTGGTATGCAAGGTCAGGACCAATAATATTGCAGAAACTAAACTTTAACTAATTTTAACTCAGTTTTACTTATATTTATTTATATATTTATTTATTATTTTTGATCTTTACTTATCACGGATTGTTCCAGTACTAATTTCCATAGAATGAATGATAAACTAATATAGTTATTTATTAATCATAAAAATTGAAAGTGATATAATCTCTGAATCTCTGTTGATCTTTGCCTCGATAATATCAGTTTTTCTCTAACTAAATCAAAACTGAAACAATGCATGAAACATAAATAAAAAAAAACAAAGTTGAGGTGACGTTAGTTACAATTTTATCTTATAACAAGAAATTTAAAGTAAAAATCAAGCTGAATGCAGATCACGTTTTGTCTGCGGATTTGGATCTTGTGAAATAAAATTTGTTTTTCTGATGACGCCGGTTCATTAGCAAAACATGTCAGAGTAAAAATTACACCAATTTGTCATATACAAAGTCTGATCAAAATGCATCAAAGGACTGGTGCTATAAAAAGGAAATGACAACATATATCAATTCCACATTTAATCTCCTTGAAAGTAGTCCACTTCTGAAGCTAAACATATTATTCAGCTGTTGAAAGGCTTCAACTGAGCTGGTTTCTGTTCTTTGGTGAAGCACTTTGCATTTTGTAAATGTCAAACTATAGTGATTAATAAAGGAGCGTCTTCTTTAATATCTGTAGGATTAATTTGTTTGAAGCAATTTTGGGGGATAGACAAAAAGAGGAATGCATAAATTTTACAGTAAACTAAATTCCCATGTTCAACTTTGTTGAATGGCCATTTCTACAAGAAGTTTCTTGTGTCATCAGCAACAAATTTTTTATTTCATAAAGCCAAATGACAAAATGAGCAGAGATATTTTACCAGCAGAAGTTAAAAAAAGAAATTTTCATCACAGAAAATTAAAGGGGTTGGATTAATAAGAAAGCAGACAGATATCTATATCTATTTTTATTTTTAGAGTTTTTGAAAACCCCTACGCCTTAAGTGAGTTGAGAGTTAAAAGTTGACATTTAGCCTTGTCTGGTCAAAAGAAATGGTAGGGGGAAGAATAAAAAGAAAAAGGAAGTAAAAAAAAAATATATACATATACTAGCAGTATAGCCCGGCGTTGCTCAGGTGTAATGAAAGCTTTAAAACTAATCCATCGTCCTGGAGCTCAGACACTTTGGACATTGGCATGAAAGACTAAAAAGTAATAGTTGTTTCCAGTTAAAGCAAAACCCTAGACTGAAAGAAAAATGAATGGATGTAAGTCAAATTTTGATTTCCTGGTATCGATATCAAATAAGTTTTTTTCATCATAAACTGAATTTTGAAGGCTAAATAAGTTCTCTGAGTAAATGGTATCATGGCTGAGACTAAAAACTACAATTATATCTACTTAGAGCCAAACCTAAAGCAAAAACTAAAATAAAAGGGCTGAAAAAAATACAGACATACAGGCAGATAAACAGACACACACACAAACATCTTGCCTCTTATATATATATATATATATATATATATATATAATCGATTTTCTGCAGTATTGTAAGAACTGCAACCTTGAAACTTCTGAATATCGTTTCTTATGTTTTTGTCTATGAGTGTATTAAATTTGATTAAAATTGGACCACTCCTTCTATAACCCAATTTTTTCGATTATCGATTTTTGATATTTACCAGTGGTACCTCAACATAAAACCTAGCTAAGAACAAAATAAGTTTAGATTTCATGTTAAACTTTTCTCCATGAAATCTAGACTTTATGAAGTACAGTACTGGATTGGCTGCAAGGTCTCAACATTTTTTTCTTTAGGAATGGCTAGATGTAACTGTTAATTCTAGGCTAACAGTTTATTCTATTGCACTTTTTGCTTGTTCTCTTTCCTTAATATTTTCTTTTTCTCTTTTTCTTCTCTCAGCAAGCCCTTGTATCTTAGTGGCCTTATTGCCTTGCCTAAGGTGAACGGATTAAAACAAAGACAAAGAAACATATACATTAGGAATAATTTATGAAAATTTGTACAAACTATAATTTAGTAAACCAAGTAAGTTTTATACTTTTAACTTACAATACTGTTAAACATATTTTATAAGTTAACCAATAATGTCAAATTTACTAAAATATTTTTTACTGGAAATTGCTTCATTTTCAGCAACTGCTGCCCAAAATAAAGATAAATTTTCAATTTACATTTTAAAAGAAACCTTGGATGGCAACCAGTCAAGGAGAAGACTAACTCTGAATTTTTTATGGTTTATCAACAATTTGTGGGTTAATTAAAGCCTGGAAGAGCTGAGTTAAAATTTTAGTTGAATTAATAACATTCACTTCGGTACTAGTACCCTTGAGAAAGATATGAATCCATTTCTTCTAACCCCTCCCCCATCTAAAGGGTAAGTAATAGGATTGACTGAGTTCTATAACCTTGGCTGGGAACCAGTCTAGGGGAAAGATAACACTGAATTAAAAAATCAACCTGGAGGAGATTGAGCTCCGCCGGGCTCTCTTTCCCAAGATACATGACTTCAGATGCAGTACTCAGCTACCCCCCCCATGACTTTCGGAAGTTGATATGATGTTACAAGACTTACAAATTTCTTACATTTTTTCTTTTCATTCAGTAAAAGTTAAAAATATTAAAAAAAGACTTTATTTTTAATATATATATATAATATATCGAGGCAGTAGATAATTTTCTAAACATATACTGTTAAATATAAAAGACAATGAATGTCTATTATGTTTAATGATGAGCCATTCTAAACATTGTATCAACACAAGATAAAATCATCACTGATGGTGTATGCTTTTATGTTATCATCCCTGTAATGTCTCTTGGATATCGGCTCAGAACAAGAAATCGGGGAGCCAAGTTTGAATTCCAGCTGAATTCGTTGCCTTCACTTATGTGCAAATACCCTTGGGAAAGGTATTAATCCATCTATTCCTTCCAGTTATGGGTTAAATAATAGGACAGATTGCGTTCTATAGCCTTGGTTGGTAACCAGTCTACTGCAGAAAGCAATGGCAACCTACTGCGGGATAATCTTCTGCCCAGTCAGTTATGTCTATTTCGAGACATGATTGCCCAAGTGTGTATAACGTATGGCACTAAACTGACTGAATGTCTCTGAAGATGACTCATGTGAGCCGAAAGCTTAGAACCAACTTAATAAAAAGTTATCCAAATGTTGGAGAATTTTTGTCTTTATTTTCACCTGGAATTAAAGCCAAAATATGATGTTTAGAACGGCCCATGATTAAACATAATAGACATTCATTGTCTTTTCTATTTAACAGTATATATATATATATATATATATGTAAACTAAGATATACAACTTTGTATATCAGACTATTATTTCAAAATCTAATAATAGAATGTAAAAAATCATGTCATGTGTTTCATCTTTTGAACGGACTTCTTTAAATTAATGCTGTTTCTATCAATGACATCCTATAAGTAGGAGAGCAAACAAAATACAAAAAACATCGATTTCAATTCTACACCATGATTTTACATTTTTTTCTTTCAAAATAGTTTAAAACGTTGTTTTCAACTTCTTTCTTTCTGAATGTTCAGGTAATTTTCTAGTGATCTAAACAAATAAAAACTGAGTGATCAATCTGAAGTATGTAGGAATAATGATAAGGAAATACATGTAGTTTATAACGAAAAAAGATAAGGAATTTATTTACAAATTTGTACATTTGAAGTTTCACTAGCTTGTTTCTAAACAAGTAATCAAACATTAAATGTTTATAGTTTCAATGAATTGTCAAGAAGAGAAAATGTTCTTATTAAATCATCGGACATAAAGTAATCTTCAGAAATGCTTAAAGCAAATTGATAGAGTTCATTTCTCACATAAAAATTATACGATTGTATTCAACATGAATAAAAAGATATATTTCATGGTACTTAGCTTAGGAGTTGAGTTCTTTGAAATTCCCCAGCTCTCATCAGAGGCTGATAATGTATCAGCATGTAATTTGACACTGGTGTCATTCAGACACATGGAACTCTGATTTTTTCTTTCTCTCTCTCTCTCTTTTTTGTCCTTTCTGCTTGATTCAACTTTCTCTGCCTATTTATATCATAAAGCGATTTGACATCAGCTTGTTACTTTTTCTCAGGCAGTAAGCCACTCCCTTTTTATTGGTGAAAGTAAATTTTCACACAGGCTCACTAAATTTTGCCTTGGTCTTTTCTTCAGCCTGCAGCTAATCTCTTTTTCTATTGGCCAAAATAAATTTTCACACAGGCTCACTAAATTCTGCCTTGGTTTTTTCTTCAGCCTGCAGCTAATCTCTTTTTCTCTTGGTCAAAATAAATTTTCACATAGGCTCACTAAATTTTGCCTTGGTCTTTTCTTCAGCCTGCAGCTAATGTCTTTTTCTATTGGTCAAAATAAATTTTCACACAGGCTCGTGAATTTGAAAATAGTAAAGAAAAAGTGTTATTTTTATTTCATATTCACCATAAATCCGCTTTTTCATAACCAACACCCAAATTTGGCTTATGGACATATAATGAAACACCAGCTCCTGTATGCTCACTAACATTAAGCAACATTGAGCCTGGTCATTAGCTAGATAAGTGAGCGCTTTGGAATACCAGGTGCTGTAAATTTGGATATGTGGGTGGTGTAATGGATAATGACTCGGTATTGTTAATCAGAGAATCAGGTTCCGATTCTAGTTATATATGTTATATCAACTTAAGCACAAATTTCCTTGGAAAAGTCATGAAGCCACCTCTTTCCACAGCTTGGGCTAATTAGTAAGAGTTTTATCACAAAAAATTCTTATAATATAAAATATTTTCTGGCTTTAAATAACCTGAAAATTGTTGATAAGAAAGCAAATCAATCAGTGCAATATTGATTAGCTACAGACACATGTCTTTTAGATTTATTTACATTCTCTGCAAAATAAATGTATAAAAACTAGAATGGCTGCAAATTGAGGGATCAGTTTATATATCTATTGTAATACATAACTGACCCCTACTTTATATCTACATTATAAGTTTTTGTTTGTTTTTAAAATTCTAATTAACTCTAAAATCACCTCTTCTTCCCCAACTATGGATTAATCAGTGAGTTACATCACTAAATCATTATAATCAACAAAAAAATTCTTAGAATCTAAAACTATTTTCTGGCTTTAAATAACCTGTAAAGGGTTCATAAGCTGTAAAAAATTAATCAATGAATCAATCAAAACCTACTTTTCATTATGCATAACAATGAGATGTGAAAATGAAAGGCTACAATTTGCATATTCAAATTAAGGAAGTCAAATAAGTGATGGTGAGAATGATTTATTTAAGATGCCTCATTCTCCATGTAGGTTTTAAGTGTTATAATCGGCTTCTAATTAGAACTCCTTCTGAGTCATTCCACATCAAGACCTACCAGGCAGAAGGAAACACCACAAAAACAAAATCAGAAATCAAAAGTCATTCTCTGGATGGAAACTATAAGTGTAGGGATAAGAAATGAAGAACTAAAAGCATTGCGGAAAACCCAACCAATAAAAAATTCACAAGTCAGTGCGAAAAGCTAATTCTGAATCCTGATTGGATTAAAAACAGCAAATTCATATATGACGTATTTTCATGCCTAGACAGAGGGAAGCCACATCCCATCGGTGAGAAAGTGACTGGTGTCGAGCATCCGTGTCGGTATCTATCACATTACTGATTCTCCTTTGGAGCCTGTCAAGAACACTGAGATGAACAGGTGCGGCTGACCATATATGACAGCAGTATTCCATGCACGGATGGATGGTTGATTTGTATATGTGCAAGATGGCGGCAAAAACATCCTGGTCCGACACAGTGACCCATCCTTCCTAGCAGAGAATTTAGCTATTGACTCAATATAATGGTTCCACTTGAAATCAGAATTGAGGGTAAAGCTGAGGAGGCGCAGTGTTTAAACAGTCAGGTTGGATACATAACTCTGTATTTTTTGTTCTGCATTTGCACTCGTGGCAATGCTTGACATTTAAATTTGATTTTATATTTTTTGAGATTTGTTTTGTGAGCTGCATGTGATGCTTATGTAACATAAGGGGATGGTTAATGTTTCTTTGATTTGGCCTTGTGTCAGACATAACTGAACTCTCTACATCTTACAGGATTTATGCAGGATTGTCATCATCAGAATTAGCAGAAGGTTTTTGTTAGAAGGTTGGTTGTCAGCAGGTAGGTATGTGTGGAATTGTGTTGAATAATAGTGTAAGAATAAAATATACATTTTCCATGTTAAAATAGAAATTTATTAAAAGAAATGAATAACAAGAATTCGTAGAAATTAATGTTCAATGAGAAAGTTAAGGGTATGAAGAGTTTGTACAAAATGTTCGTTGTAGAAAGAGATGAGGAAGAAGAGAAAGAGGACAATATTTGAGTCACTTGAAGTTGAAGTTACATTTTAGATGTTTCGTCTTGTGGCTCCCATCTGACTCTCTGACTGACTGATGCTGATGAAGTCCTTTTATTGTAATCGAGATTTTTCACACTTACTCGCAAAGTTCTTTTTGATCTTGCAAGTCGCTCCCATTTTAACACCTACTTGCAAGATCTGTTTTGTTTTTCATTAAGCACATGGTCAATTCTTTTACTACCTGGGAAAAACAGGATTTCACCCGTCATTGTGAATTTTTGTAAAAGCAAAGAAGAAGGTTGATTTTAATTAATTTCTAATCTGATACAAAGTCAAGTAAGACTTTTTCTGGGGTTCTTTCTGCTTATCCCTTGCAGCTCTTAACACCCTTTTTCTTATTCTTCTTTTCCTTCTAAGGACCATGTCCCTTCAGGACGTAGGCAATCATGGTCTTCCACATCTGCTTATCCCTTGCAGCTCTTAACACCCTTTTTCTTATTCTTCTTTTCCTTCTAAGGACCATGTCCCTTCAGGACGTAGGCAATCATGGCCTTCCACATCTGCTTATCCCTTGCAGCTCTTAACACCCTTTTTCTTATTCTTCTTTTCCTTCTAAGGACCATGTCCCTTCAGGACGTAGGCAATCATGGCCTTCCACATCTGCTTATCCCTTGCAGCTCTTAACACCCTTTTTCTTATTCTTCTTTTCCTTCTAAGTACCATGTCCCTTCAGGACGTAGGCAATCATGGCCTTCCACATCTGCTTATCCTTTGTAGCTCTTAACATCCTTTCTCTTGATCTTGTTCTTGTTCTTGTTCTTGTTCTCTGTGTCATGTCTCTTCAGGATGTAGGTGATCATGGCCTTCCATATCTCCCTATTCCTAATAGCTCTTAACACCCTTTCTCTTCTTCTTCTTCTTCTTCTTCTTCTATGTGCTGTGTCCCTTTGAGAGTAAGGGGTGATCATGGCCTCCCACATTTCCCTACCATTGTTGCTTTTGTTACCCCTTTCTCTTGTTACTCCTTCTCAAATCCTGCTTTGCCATCCACTTGTTGAAGCCTATCAAATATGTTATGCATTGCTTTGCTTTTTTCTCTTTCTCTTTATCTTACCTGTGAGTATCAGATTCTCCAAGCCCTTCTTCCTCATTATATGTTCCAGAAACTTCAGCTGTCTTTTCAGCTGTCTTTATCACTTCTTTTTTCATTTCAGTCTTCACCAAAACTTTATCATTGCTCAAATGTTTGGTCCATGATATCCTCAACATCCTTCTGTAGAACCACATTTTGGTTGCTTTAAGTCTTTCTATCATCTCTGATTGTCCAGCATTTAATGCATTACAGAAAAATCCAGTACTCACTTCTTTGTTTCCAGTGTCTTAGTACACTACTAAGCTTCCAGAATGTAACTTTGGCCTTGCCAATACGTCTTCGAATCTCAGTGTCGCACTTTCTGTCCTCTGTTAGAACACTTTTTAAATTTCTGTGCATGCTTAATTTAATATCCTGTAGTTGGCATTTTGGGCTCCTCTTTTTACCGATGACCATGCATTAAGTTTTCTTGTAGTTTATATATAGTCTTTTCTTCTCGCTTTCTTTTGCTACTTTCTCTAGGTCTTGTAGTTTCCTTTCCGTGTATTGTTTGATTTTAGTATCCCCGACCTGTAGTTGGCATTTTGGGCTCTTCTTTTTACTGATGACCAGGCATTCAGTTTTCTTGTAGTTTATGTTTAGTCCTTTCTTCTCGCTTTCTTTTGCTATCTTCTGTAGGTCTTGTAGTTTCCTTTCCGAGTATTGTTTGATTTTAGTATCCCCGACCTGTAGTTGGCATTTTGGGCTCCTGTTTTTTACTGATGACCAGGCATTCATTTTTCTTGTAGTTTATGTTTAGTCCTTTCTTCTCGCTTTCTTTCACTACTTTCTGTAGGTCTGGTAGTTTCCTTTCCATGTCTGCTATTAGCACTGTATTATCTGTGTATCTTATGTTGTTCAGATTGTGGCTACCAGTAACAAATCTTGAGATGTTTTCTAAGACTCTCAGAATTGTCTCATTGTACAGGCTGAATAATGCATGGTCATCAACAAAAAGAGCAACCCCAAATCCCAAATACGGGTGGGGGATACTTGAATCAAGCAAGTACAAAAATTTAAATACCTAGGAAGTGTTCTAACAGAAGATGGAAAGTACGACACAGAGATCCGAAGGCGAATTGGCATGGCAAAGGACGCATTCCAGAAGCTGAGTTAAGTACTAAGACACAAGAAAATTTCACTCGAAACAAAGAAGAGAGTGCTAGATTGCTATGTGATGTCAGTTCTTCAATATGGCAGTGAATGCTGGACAATATCATCAAACATGAGGAAAAAACTTGAAGCAGCTGAAATGTGGTTCTACAGAGGATGCTACGAATATCATGGACCAAGCATGTGAGCAATGATGAGGTGTTGGAAAGAATGGCAATGAAAAGAATATTAATAGTGAGCATCAAGAAGAGACAACTTAAGTTCTTGGGACATGCAATGAGGAAGGAGGGCTTGGAGAAGCTGATACTGACAGGCTAGATAGAAGGAAAAAGAGACAGCGGAAAGCAGCAGATAACATATTTGAAGGACCTGATCAGGTAGATGACAGAACGGGAGTCACGTGGTGTAACAGGAGAAAATATACTAAGAACCACCAGGCATAGGGAGACGTGAAAGTTCATGGTTGCCAACTGTTTATATGAAATTTGGATGTGGATATAAAATGGGGGATCAATTCTATATTATAATCAGTATATAAACTGATCCCTCATTTTGTCGTCATGCTAGTTTCTATACATTTATATTCTAGATTTATGGTCTTGAGCTAGTGGATGGCAGAGTGGGGTTTGGGTGGTGTAACAGCAGCTTAATGAGTCACATTACAAAACTAATTGTCAGAATCCTGATGAATAGAGCGAGAAGCAGAATCAGGCCAGAGATAGTGCAGGAAAAGTGCGAGTTCGTCAAGGACACTGGAACAAGGAACGCCATATTCATGATTAGGATGCTCTCTGAAAGGGCATTACAAATGAAGAAAGACTTGTACCTGTGCTTCATTGATTACGCGAAGGCATTCAACAAAATACGACACAAAGAATTGATTGAGATGCTGGGCAATCTCGACATTTTCGGCAAAGACATAAGAATAATCAAGAATCTCTACTGGCAGCAAACGGCCTGCATACGGACAGGTAACGACCTCAGTAGATACACAAAGATAGAAAAAGGCGTAAGACAAGGATGTGTCTTTTCACCGGATTTGTTCAACCTATACAGCGAGAATATTTTGAGGACCCTAGATGACATGCCAGGATTTGTTATTGGAGGCCACAACCTGAACAACATAAGATATGTGGACGATACAGTGCTGATTACGGACACGGAAAGGAAACTACAAGACCTCATACAGAAAGTAGCAGTGGAGAGTGACAAGAAGGGATTACAAATAAACTTTAAGAAAACTGAGTGCATGGTCATCAGCAAAAGATACAACCCAAAATGCCAAATACAGGTGGGGGATAACAGAATCAAACAAGTACAAGAATTTAAGTACCTAGGAAGTGTTCTAACAGGAGATGGAAAGTGCAACACGGAGATCCGAAGGCGAATTGGCATGGCAAAGGACGCGTTCCAGAAGATGAGCAAAATACTAACACACAGGAAAATCTCAATAGAAACGAAGAAAAGAGTTCTAGACTGCTACGTGATGTCAGTTCTTCAATACGGCTGTGAATGCTGGACAATATCATCGAAAATGAGGACAAAACTGGAAGCGGCCAAAATGTGGTTCTACAGAAGGATGCTACGGATATCGTGGACTGAGCATACAAGCAACGATGAGGTGTTAGAAAGAATGGCAACAAAAAGGAAATTGATGCTGAGCATCAGGAAGAGACAACTGAAGTTCCTGGGACATGCAATGAGGAAGGAGAGCCTGGAGAACCTGATACTGACTGGTCAGATAGAAGGAAGGAGAGACAGAGGAAGGCAGCGGATAACATATTTGCAGGGACTGACCAGGTGGATGACGGAACGGGGGTTGCCAGGAGCAACAGGAGCAAACATACTAAGAGCAACAAGGGATAGGTAGACGTGGAGAGCCATGATCGCCTACATCCTGAAGGGACAGAGCACATAGAAGAAGAAGAACAGGAGAAAGCATGCTAAGAGCCACCAGGGATAGGGAGACGTGGAAGGCCATGATTGCCTATGTCCTCAGAGGACATGGCACATAGAAGAAGAATATATATGCCAACTGTTTATAAGAAATTATAATGTGGATATAAAATGGGGGATCAATTCTATATTATAATCAATATATAAACTGATCCCTCATTTTGTAGCCATACTATTCTAGAAGAAGAAGATGAAGAATATTTGATAAGAAGACACATTCTTGTCTTACATCCGTTTGCTGAACTCGTTTCTCGTCCGTATGCAGGTTTTTTGCTGCCAGTAAAAGTTCTTGATTACTCTAATGTCTTTTGTAAATATTTTAAGGTTGCTAAGCATCTCTATCATGGCATTCTGGTTTGTTCAGGTAAGAATGCACCTTCTTTTTTGGAGAGTCTCCAACAGAATTAACTCATATAGATTAACAGACTTTCCTGGTTTCCTGCTTTAGATGGAAAATCATATTCAGTTCTCAGATTTCACCCTTTGTCCAATTAAACTCTGAAATTCAACACAAATAACACATCATTAGATTGAAGAGATGAGAAACTAATTCTACATAGTTTCCTACCTTTCAACTTGAGTTAATTGGTTGATCAATCATTCTCTGTGTAGGGCCCGGAAGTTTTTTTCCGTCTAAATCTATCCTGCACATTTATAAATCTACCATCCGCCCGTGCATTGAATACTGCTGCCATATCTGGTCAGGTGCCCCTGCTGTTCTCCTCGGGCTTCTCGATAAGGTTCAGAGGAGGGTCTGTAATGTGATAGATACCAACTTGGCAGACGGCCTGCAGTCTCTCTCCCACCGGCGCGACGTGGCTTCCCTGTGTCTCTTCTACAAATACTTTCATGGCTTCTGCTCCAATGAACTTAGATCACTAGTGCCCCCTAAATACGTATTTGAACAAGATACTAGATTAGCAACTAAATCCCACCCTTTTACAGCGAAACCGATAAAATGCAGCCGTAACTTCTACTCCAACAGTTTCTTTCCTCGCACTTCCCGACTGTGGAATTCTCTTCCAAACGATTGCTTCCCCGACGGCTACAATCTCCAGGAGTTTAAATGTAAGGTCAATAGACACCTCCTAACAAACTAACTGGCTCCCATTCTATCAAGCACTCTTCCCAACCCTCATCCTCGCTATCCTTATTCATCTGTCACCTTCCTCCTGACATTCCCTATGTCTAACTATTCCTTCTCTTTACCTTCCCCTATGAAGCCCCATGTGCAATAGTGGCAGTGGAATGCCTTGCTTGGGGTGAAATGATTAAAAAAAAAAATAACACTGAAATACATAATTATTTTCTAAAAACTCTAAGACGTATTCTTCAGGTAATAACTCCAGATCATTGCAATATTTTTTGATAGCCATTAACTTTTTATGGGTCTTGCAAGTACAGAATAAAATCAGCTGACTGCACTTGGTAGTACTATGCATTAAAATAAATGAGCCGACACCTTTGTCGTGGTTTCATATAATTATAGATAAAGCAGAGTTATTCCCAGGATAGGAACCATTATCTTAAAAGATGTCTCTTGGTAGAATTGCATAATGAATATTGGCTAGAATAAAGCTTTGCGTAGAATTATTTTGTGGGAATTTTTTATCTCTTCTAAATTATCACCGAAGAAGAGAGAACTGATTATTGCATTGTCATAAGCAAGAATTTGCTGTAATAACAAAATGGTGGAATTTTTTTTCATGACTTTTCAACAGGTTAAAACTGGTTGAATTCAATTTATGAAGAAAAAAAATGACAAAAAAGCAGTATACAAAATAGATTAAAAAAATCAAAGTTATTCTTAAATTCTGGAGTTGTATATCAATATATATATATCAATTTCTAGCAAGGATAATGGTATAAGTAATCACAAGTAATTATCATTTTGTACATTTATAAATCTACCATTCATCCATGCATTGAATACGGTTGCCATATTTGGTTGTGTGCTCCTGCTATTCATCTTGAGGTTCTCTTCATAATCCATCTTGTACATTTATGAATCTACCATTCCTCCGTGCATTGAATACTGTTCCCATATATGGTCAGGTGCTCCTGCTATTCATCTCGAGGTTCTCTTCATAATCTATCTTGTACATTTAGTAATCTACCATTCGTCCATACATTGAATACTGTTGCCATATCTGGTCAGGTGCTCCTGCAATTCCTCTCAAGGTTCTCTTCATAACCTGTCTTTCAAATTTATAAATCTACCATTCGTCCATGCATTAAATACTGTTGCCATATTTGATTGGGTGCTCCTGCTATTCATCTCGAGGTTCTCTTCATTATCCATCTTGTACATTTATAAATTTACTATTTGTTCGTGCATTGAATACTGTTGCCATATCTGGTTGGGTGCTCCAGCTATTCATTTCAAGGTTCTCTTCATAATCTATCTTGCACATTTATAAATCTACCATTTGTATTTACTCATACTACTAGATTGGCATCTAGGTCCCACCCTTTTACTATCAAACTGGTTAAATATAACCACCTCTTCTATTCCTTCAGTTTCTTTTCTCGCACTTCCCATTGTGGAGCTCACTTCCATTTGCTAGCTTCCCTGACAGCTACAATCTCCAAAAGTTTAAATGCAACATCAATTGCCATCTTTTATCTACTTGATTCCCATCCATCTCTTATCTTTTCTTTAGCATCCCAATAGCTACAATCTTCAAAAGTTTAAATGCAACGTAAATTGCTATTTTTTATCTATTTCATTCCCATCCATCTCTTATTTTTTCTTCAAAATCCCAATAGCTACAATCTCCAAAAGTTTAAATGCAACGTCAATTGCCATCTTTTATCTACTTGATTCCCATCCATCTCTTATCTTTTCTTCAACATCCCAATAGCTACAATCTCCAAAATTTTAAATGCAACGTTAATTGCCATCTATTATCTACTTGATTCCCATCCATCTCTTATCTTTTCTTCAACATCCCAATAGCTACAATCTCCAAAATTTTAAATGAAACGTCAATTGCCATCTTTTATCTATTTGATTCCCCTCCATCTCTTATCTTTTCTTCGACATCCCAATAGCTACAATCTCCAAAAGTTTAAATGCAACGTCAATTGCCATCTTTTATCTATCTGATTCCCATCCATCTCTTATCTTTTCTTTGACATCCCAATAGCTACAATCTCCAAAAGTTTAAATGCAACGTCAATTGCCATCTTTTATCTACTTGATTCCCATCCATCTCTTACTTTTTCTTCAACATCCCAATAGCTACAATCTCCAAAAGTTTAAATGCAACGTCAATTGCCATCTTTTATCTATTTGATTCCCATCCATCTCTTATCTTTTCTTTGACATCCCAATAGCTACAATCTCCAAAAGTTTAAATGCAACGTCAATTGCCATCTTTTATCTATTTGATTCCCATCCATCTCTTATCTTTTCTTTGACATCCCAATAGCTAAAATCACCAAAAGTTTAAATGCAACGTCAATTGCCATCTTTTATCTATTTGATTCCCATCCATCTCTTATCTTTTCTTCAACATCCCAATACCTACAATCTCCAAAAGTTTAAATGCAACGTCAATTGCCATCTTTTATCTATTTGATTCCCATCCATCTCTTATCTTTTCTTCGACATCCCAATAGCTACAATCTCCAAAATTTTAAACGAAACGTCAATTGCCATCTTTTATCTATTTGATTCCTATCCACCTCTTATCTTTTCTTCAACATCCCAATAGCTACAATCTCCAAAATTTTAAATGCAACGTCAATTGCCATCTTTTATCTATTTGATTCCCATCCATCTCTTATCTTATCTTAAACATCCCAATAGCTACAATCTCCAAAATTTTAAATGAAACGTCAATTGCCATCTTTTATCTATTTGATTCCCCTCCATCTCTTATCTTTTCTTCGACATCCCAATAGCTACAATCTCCAAAAGTTTAAATGCAACGTCAATTGCCATCTTTTATCTATCTGATTCCCATCCATCTCTTATCTTTTCTTTGACATCCCAATAGCTACAATCTCCAAAAGTTTAAATGCAACGTCAATTGCCATCTTTTATCTACTTGATTCCCATCCATCTCTTATCTTTTCTTCAACATCCCAATAGCTACAATCTCCAAAAGTTTAAATGCAACGTCAATTGCCATCTTTTATCTATTTGATTCCCATCCATCTCTTATCTTTTCTTTGACATCCCAATAGCTACATTCTCCAAAAGTTTGAATGCAACGTCAATTGCCATCTTTTATCTATTTGATTCCCATCCATCTCTTATCTTTTCTTTGACATCCCAATAGCTAAAATCACCAAAAGTTTAAATGCAACGTCAATTGCCATCTTTTATCTATTTGATTCCCATCCATCTCTTATCTTTTCTTCAACATCCCAATACCTACAATCTCCAAAAGTTTAAATGCAACGTCAATTGCCATCTTTTATCTATTTGATTCCCATCCATCTCTTATCTTTTCTTCGACATCCCAATAGCTACAATCTCCAAAATTTTAAACGAAACTTCAATTGCCATCTTTTATCTATTTGATTCCTATCCATCTCTTATCTTTTCTTCAACATCCCAATAGCTACAATCTCCAAAAGTTTAAATGCAACGTCAATTGCCATCTTTTATCTATTTGATTCCCATCCATCTCTTATCTTATCTTAAACATCCCAATAGCTACAATCTCCAAAAATTTTAAATTAAACGTCAATTGCCATCTTTTATCTATTTGATTCCCATCCATCTCTTATCTTTTCTTTGACATCCCAATAGCTACAATCTCCAAAAGTTTAAATGCAACGTCAATTGCCATCTTTTATCTATTTGATTCCTATCCATCTCTTATCTTTTCTTCAACATCCCAATAGCTACAATCTCCAAAAGTTTAAATGCAACGTCAATTGCCATCTTTTATCTATTTGATTCCTATCCATCTCTTATCTTTTCTTCAACATCCCAATAGCTACAATCTCCACAAGTTTAAATGCAACGTCAATTGCCATCTTTTATCTATTTGATTCCCATCCATCTCTTATCTTTTCTTCAACATCCCAATAGCTACAATCTCCAAAAGTTTAAATGCAACGTCAATTGCCATCATTTATCTATTTGATTCCCATCCATCTCTTATCTTTTCTTCAACATCCCAATAGCTGCAATCTCCAAAATTTTAAATGAAACGTCAATTGCCATCTTTTATCTATTTGATTCCCATCCATCTCTTATCTTTTCTTCAACATCCCAATAGCTACAATCTCCACAATTTAAATGCAACGTCAATTGCCAACTTTTATCTATTTGATTCCCATCTATCTATTATCTTTTCTTCAACATCCCAATAGCTACAATCTCCACAAGTTTAAATGCAACATCAATTGCCATCTTTTATCTATTTGATTCCCATCCATCTCTTATCTTTTCTTTGACATCCCAATAGCTACAATCTCCAAAAGTTTAAATGCAACGTCAATTGCCATCTTTTATCTATTTGATTCCCATCCATCTCTTATCTTTTCTTTGACACCCCAATAGCTACAATCTCCAAAAGTTTAATTGCAACGTCAATTGCCATCTTTTATCTATTTGATTCCTATCCATCTCTTATCTTTTCTTCAACATCCCAATAGCTACAATCTCCAAAATTTTAAATGAAACGTCAATTGCCATCTTTTATCTATTTGATTCCTATCCATCTCTTATCTTTTCTTCAACATCCCAATAGCTACAATCTCCAAAAGTTTAAATGCAACGTCAATTGCCATCTTTTATCTATTTGATTCCCATCCATCTCTTATCTTTTCTTCGACATTCAATAGCTACAATCTCCACAAGTTTAAATGCAACGTCAATTGCCATCTTTTATCTATTTGATTCCCATCCATCTCTTATCTTTTCTTCAACATCCCAATAGCTACAATCTCCAAAAGTTTAAATGCAACGTCAATTGCCATCATTTATCTATTTGATTCCCATCCATCTCTTATCTTTTCTTCAACATCCCAATAGCTACAATCTCCAAAAGTTTAAATGCAACGTCAATTGCCATCTTTTATCTATTTGATTCCCATCCATCTCTTATCTTTTCTTCAACATCCCAATAGCTACAATCTCCAAAAGTTTAAATGCAACGTCAATTGCCATCTTTTATGTATTTGATTCCTATCCATCTCTTATCTTTTCTTCAACATCCCAATAGCTGCAATCTCCAAAAGTTTAAATGCAACGTCAATTGCCATCTTTTATCTATTTGATTCCTATCCATCTCTTATCTTTTCTTTGACATCCCAATAGCTACAATCTCCAAAAGTTTAAATGCAACGTCAATTTCCATCTTTTATCTATTTGATTCCTATCCATCTCTTATCTTTTCTTCAACATCCCAATAGCTACAATCTCCAAAAGTTTAAATGCAACGTCAATTGCCATCTTTTATCTATTTGATTCCCATCCATCTCTTATCTTTTCTTCAACATCACAATAGCTACAATCTCCAAAATTTTAAATGAAACGTCAATTGCCATCTTTTATCTATTTGATTCCTATCCATCTCTTATCTTTTCTTCAACATCCCAATAGCTACAATCTCCAACAGTTTAAATGCAACGTCAATTGCCATCTTTTATCTATTTGATTCCCATCCATCTCTTATCTTTTCTTTGACATCCCAATAGCTGCAATCTCCAAAAGTTTAAATGCAACGTCAATTGCCATCTTTTATCTATTTGATACCCATCCATCTCTTATCTTTTCTTTGACATCCCAATAGCTACAATCTCCAAAAGTTTAAATGCAACGTCAATTGCCATCTTTTATCTACTTGATTCCCCTCCATCTCTTATCTTTTCTTCAACATCCCAATAGCTACAATCTCCAAAATTTTAAATGAAACGTCAATTGCCATCTTTTATCTATTTGATTCCTATCCATCTCTTATATTTTCTTCAACATCCCAATAGCTACAATCTCCAAAAGTTTAAATGCAACGTCAATTGCCATCTTTTACTATTTGATTCCCATCCATCTTTTATCTTTTCTTCAACATCCCAATAGCAACAATCTACAAAATTTTAAATGAAACGTCAATTGCCATCTTTTATCTATTTGATTCCTATCCATCTCTTATCTTTTCTTCAACATCCCAATAGCTACAATCTCCACAAGTTTAAATGCAACGTCAATTGCCATCTTTTATCTATTTGATTCCCATCCATCTCTTATCTTTTCTTCAACATCCCAATAGCTACAATCTCCAAAAGTTTAAATGCAACGTCAATTGCCATCTTTTATCTATTTGATTCCCATCCATCTCTTATCTTTTCTTCAACATCCCAATAGCTACAATCTCCAAAAGTTTAAATGCAACGTCAATTGCCATCTTTTATCTATTTGATTCCCATCCATCTCATATCTTTTCTTTGACATCCCAATAGCTACAATCTCCAAAAGTTTAAATGCAACGTCAATTGCCATCTTTTATCTATTTGATTCCTATCCATCTCTTATCTTTTCTTCGACATCCCAATAGCTACAATCTCCAAAAGTTTAAATGAAACGTCAATTGCCATCTTTTATCTATTTGATTCCCATCCATCTCTTATCTTTTCTTCAACATCCCAATAGCTACAATCTCCAAAAGTTTAAATGCAACGTCAATTGCCATCTTTTATCTATTTTATTCCCATCCATCTCTCATCTTTTCTTTGACATCCCAATAGCTACAATCTCCAAAATTTTAAATGAAACGTCAATTGCCATCTTTTATCTATTTGATTCCCATCCATCTCTTATCTTTTCTTCAACATCCCAATAGCTACAATCTCCACAAGTTTAAATGCAACGTCAATTGCCATCTTTTATCTATTTGATTCCCATCCATCTCTTATCTTTTCTTCAACATCCCAATAGCTACAATCTCCACAAGTTTAAATGCAACGTCAATTGCCATCTTTTATCTATTTGATTCCCATCCATCTCTTATCTTTTCTTCAACATCCCAATAGCTACAATCTCCAAAATTTTAAATGAAACGTCAATTGCCATCTTTTATCTATTTGATTCCCATCCATCTCTTATCTTTTCTTCAACATCCCAATAGCTACAATCTCCAAAAGTTTAAATGCAACGTCAATTGCCATCTTTTATCTATTTGATTCCCATCCATCTCTTATCTTTTCTTCAACATCCCAATAGCTACAATCTCCAAAAGTTTAAATGCAACGTCAATTGCCATCTTTTATCTATTTGATTCCCATCCATCTCTTATCTTTTCTTCAACATCCCAATAGCTACAATCTCCAAAATTTTAAATGCAACGTCAATTGCCATCTTTTATCTATTTGATTCCTATCCATCTCTTATCTTTTCTTCAACATCCCAATAGCTACAATCTCCAAAAGTTTAAATGCAACGTCAATTGCCATCTTTTATCTATTTGATTCCTATCCATCTCTTATCTTTTCTTCAACATCCCAATAGCTACAATCTCCACAAGTTTAAATGCAACGTCAATTGCCATCTTTTATCTATTTGATTCCCATCCATCTCTTATCTTTTCTTCAACATCCCAATAGCTACAATCTCCAAAATTTTAAATGAAACGTCAATTGCCATCTTTTATCTATTTGATTCCCATCCATCTCTTATCTTTTCTTCAACATCCCAATAGCTACAATCTCCAAAAGTTTAAATGCAACGTCAATTGCCATCTTTTATCAATTTGATTCCTATCCATCTCTTATCTTTTCTTCAACATCCCAATAGCTACAATCTCCAAAATTTTAAATGAAACGTCAATTGCCATCTTTTATCTATTTGATTCCTATCCATCTCTTTTCTTTTCTTCGACATACCAATAGCTACAATCTCCAAAAGTTTAAATGCAACGACAATTGCCATCTTTTATCTATTTGATTCCCATCCATCTCTTATCTTTTCTTCAACATCCCAATAGCTACAATCTCCAAAATTTTAAATGCAACGTCAATTGCCATCTTTTATCTATTTGATTCCTATCCATCTCTTATCTTTTCTTCAACATCCCAATAGCTACAATCTCCAAAAGTTTAAATGCAACGTCAATTGCCATCTTTGATCTATTTGATTCCCATCCATCTCTTATCTTTTCTTCAACATCACAATAGCTACAATCTCCAAAATTTTAAATGAAACGTCAATTGCCATCTTTTATCTATTTGATTCCTATCCATCTCTTATCTTTTCTTCAACATCCCAATAGCTACAATCTCCAACAGTTTAAATGCAACGTCAATTGCCATCTTTTATCTATTTGATTCCCATCCATCTCTTATCTTTTCTTTGACATCCCAATAGCTGCAATCTCCAAAAGTTTAAATGCAACGTCAATTGCCATCTTTTATCTATTTGATACCCATCCATCTCTTATCTTTTCTTTGACATCCCAATAGCTACAATCTCCAAAAGTTTAAATGCAACGTCAATTGCCATCTTTTATCTATTTGATTCCTATCCATCTCTTATCTTTTCTTCGACATCCCAATAGCTACAATCTCCAAAAGTTTAAATGAAACGTCAATTGCCATCTTTTATCTATTTGATTCCTATCCATCTCTTATATTTTCTTCAACATCCCAATAGCTACAATCTCCAAAAGTTTAAATGCAACGTCAATTGCCATCTTTTACTATTTGATTCCCATCCATCTTTTATCTTTTCTTCAACATCCCAATAGCAACAATCTACAAAATTTTAAATGAAACGTCAATTGCCATCTTTTATCTATTTGATTCCTATCCATCTCTTATCTTTTCTTCAACATCCCAATAGCTACAATCTCCACAAGTTTAAATGCAACGTCAATTGCCATCTTTTATCTATTTGATTCCCATCCATCTCTTATCTTTTCTTCAACATCCCAATAGCTACAATCTCCAAAAGTTTAAATGCAACGTCAATTGCCATCTTTTATCTATTTGATTCCCATCCATCTCTTATCTTTTCTTCAACATCCCAATAGCTACAATCTCCAAAAGTTTAAATGCAACGTCAATTGCCATCTTTTATCTATTTGATTCCCATCCATCTCATATCTTTTCTTTGACATCCCAATAGCTACAATCTCCAAAAGTTTAAATGCAATGTCAATTGCCATCTTTTATCTATTTGATTCCTATCCATCTCTTATCTTTTCTTCGACATCCCAATAGCTACAATCTCCAAAAGTTTAAATGAAACGTCAATTGCCATCTTTTATCTATTTGATTCCCATCCATCTCTTATCTTTTCTTCAACATCCCAATAGCTACAATCTCCAAAAGTATAAATGCAACGTCAATTGCCATCTTTTATCTATTTTATTCCCATCCATCTCTCATCTTTTCTTTGACATCCCAATAGCTACAATCTCCAAAATTTTGAATGAAACGTCAATTGCCATCTTTTATCTATTTGATTCCCATCCATCTCTTATCTTTTCTTCAACATCCCAATAGCTACAATCTCCACAAGTTTAAATGCAACGTCAATTGCCATCTTTTATCTATTTGATTCCCATCCATCTCTTATCTTTTCTTCAACATCCCAATAGCTACAATCTCCACAAGTTTAAATGCAACGTCAATTGCCATCTTTTATCTATTTGATTCCCATCCATCTCTTATCTTTTCTTCAACATCCCAATAGCTACAATCTCCAAAATTTTAAATGAAACGTCAATTGCCATCTTTTATCTATTTGATTCCCATCCATCTCTTATCTTTTCTTCAACATCCCAATAGCTACAATCTCCAAAATTTTAAATGCAACGTCAATTGCCATCTTTTATCTATTTGATTCCTATCCATCTCTTATCTTTTCTTCAACATCCCAATAGCTACAATCTCCAAAAGTTTAAATGCAACGTCAATTGCCATCTTTTATCTATTTGATTCCTATCCATCTCTTATCTTTTCTTCAACATCCCAATAGCTACAATCTCCACAAGTTTAAATGCAACGTCAATTGCCATCTTTTATCTATTTGATTCCTATCCATCTCTTATCTTTTCTTCAACATCCCAATAGCTACAATCTCCAAAATTTTAAATGCAACGTCAATTGCCATCTTTTATCTATTTGATTCCTATCCATCTCTTATCTTTTCTTCAACATCCCAATAGCTACAATCTCCAAAAGTTTAAATGCAACGTCAATTACCATCTTTTATCTATTTGATTCCCATCCATCTCTTATCTTTTCTTCAACATCCCAATAGCTACAATCTCCACAAGTTTAAATGCAACGTCAATTGCCATCTTTTATCTATTTGATTCCCATCCATCTCTTATCTTTTCTTCAACATCCCAATAGCTACAATCTCCACAAGTTTAAATGCAACGTCAATTGCCATCTTTTATCTATTTGATTCCCATCCATCTCTTATCTTTTCTTCAACATCCCAATAGCTACAATCTCCAAAATTTTAAATGAAACGTCAATTGCCATCTTTTATCTATTTGATTCCCATCCATCTCTTATCTTTTCTTCAACATCCCAATAGCTACAATCTCCAAAAGTTTAAATGCAACGTCAATTGCCATCTTTTATCTATTTGATTCCCATCCATCTCTTATCTTTTCTTCAACATCCCAATAGCTACAATCTCCAAAAGTTTAAATGCAACGTCAATTGCCATCTTTTATCTATTTGATTCCCATCCATCTCTTATCTTTTCTTCAACATCCCAATAGCTACAATCTCCAAAATTTTAAATGCAACGTCAATTGCCATCTTTTATCTATTTGATTCCTATCCATCTCTTATCTTTTCTTCAACATCCCAATAGCTACAATCTCCAAAAGTTTAAATGCAACGTCAATTGCCATCTTTTATCTATTTGATTCCTATCCATCTCTTATCTTTTCTTCAACATCCCAATAGCTACAATCTCCACAAGTTTAAATGCAACGTCAATTGCCATCTTTTATCTATTTGATTCCCATCCATCTCTTATCTTTTCTTCAACATCCCAATAGCTACAATCTCCAAAATTTTAAATGAAACGTCAATTGCCATCTTTTATCTATTTGATTCCCATCCATCTCTTATCTTTTCTTCAACATCCCAATAGCTACAATCTCCAAAAGTTTAAATGCAACGTCAATTGCCATCTTTTATCAATTTGATTCCTATCCATCTCTTATCTTTTCTTCAACATCCCAATAGCTACAATCTCCAAAATTTTAAATGAAACGTCAATTGCCATCTTTTATCTATTTGATTCCTATCCATCTCTTTTCTTTTCTTCGACATACCAATAGCTACAATCTCCAAAAGTTTAAATGCAACGACAATTGCCATCTTTTATCTATTTGATTCCCATCCATCTCTTATCTTTTCTTCAACATCCCAATAGCTACAATCTCCAAAATTTTAAATGCAACGTCAATTGCCATCTTTTATCTATTTGATTCCTATCCATCTCTTATCTTTTCTTCAACATCCCAATAGCTACAATCTCCAAAAGTTTAAATGCAACGTCAATTGCCATCTTTGATCTATTTGATTCCCATCCATCTCTTATCTTTTCTTCAACATCACAATAGCTACAATCTCCAAAATTTTAAATGAAACGTCAATTGCCATCTTTTATCTATTTGATTCCTATCCATCTCTTATCTTTTCTTCAACATCCCAATAGCTACAATCTCCAACAGTTTAAATGCAACGTCAATTGCCATCTTTTATCTATTTGATTCCCATCCATCTCTTATCTTTTCTTTGACATCCCAATAGCTGCAATCTCCAAAAGTTTAAATGCAACGTCAATTGCCATCTTTTATCTATTTGATACCCATCCATCTCTTATCTTTTCTTTGACATCCCAATAGCTACAATCTCCAAAAGTTTAAATGCAACGTCAATTGCCATCTTTTATCTATTTGATTCCTATCCATCTCTTATCTTTTCTTCGACATCCCAATAGCTACAATCTCCAAAAGTTTAAATGAAACGTCAATTGCCATCTTTTATCTATTTGATTCCTATCCATCTCTTATATTTTCTTCAACATCCCAATAGCTACAATCTCCAAAAGTTTAAATGCAACGTCAATTGCCATCTTTTACTATTTGATTCCCATCCATCTTTTATCTTTTCTTCAACATCCCAATAGCAACAATCTACAAAATTTTAAATGAAACGTCAATTGCCATCTTTTATCTATTTGATTCCTATCCATCTCTTATCTTTTCTTCAACATCCCAATAGCTACAATCTCCACAAGTTTAAATGCAACGTCAATTGCCATCTTTTATCTATTTGATTCCCATCCATCTCTTATCTTTTCTTCAACATCCCAATAGCTACAATCTCCAAAAGTTTAAATGCAACGTCAATTGCCATCTTTTATCTATTTGATTCCCATCCATCTCTTATCTTTTCTTCAACATCCCAATAGCTACAATCTCCAAAAGTTTAAATGCAACGTCAATTGCCATCTTTTATCTATTTGATTCCCATCCATCTCATATCTTTTCTTTGACATCCCAATAGCTACAATCTCCAAAAGTTTAAATGCAATGTCAATTGCCATCTTTTATCTATTTGATTCCTATCCATCTCTTATCTTTTCTTCGACATCCCAATAGCTACAATCTCCAAAAGTTTAAATGAAACGTCAATTGCCATCTTTTATCTATTTGATTCCCATCCATCTCTTATCTTTTCTTCAACATCCCAATAGCTACAATCTCCAAAAGTATAAATGCAACGTCAATTGCCATCTTTTATCTATTTTATTCCCATCCATCTCTCATCTTTTCTTTGACATCCCAATAGCTACAATCTCCAAAATTTTGAATGAAACGTCAATTGCCATCTTTTATCTATTTGATTCCCATCCATCTCTTATCTTTTCTTCAACATCCCAATAGCTACAATCTCCACAAGTTTAAATGCAACGTCAATTGCCATCTTTTATCTATTTGATTCCCATCCATCTCTTATCTTTTCTTCAACATCCCAATAGCTACAATCTCCACAAGTTTAAATGCAACGTCAATTGCCATCTTTTATCTATTTGATTCCCATCCATCTCTTATCTTTTCTTCAACATCCCAATAGCTACAATCTCCAAAATTTTAAATGAAACGTCAATTGCCATCTTTTATCTATTTGATTCCCATCCATCTCTTATCTTTTCTTCAACATCCCAATAGCTACAATCTCCAAAATTTTAAATGCAACGTCAATTGCCATCTTTTATCTATTTGATTCCTATCCATCTCTTATCTTTTCTTCAACATCCCAATAGCTACAATCTCCAAAAGTTTAAATGCAACGTCAATTGCCATCTTTTATCTATTTGATTCCTATCCATCTCTTATCTTTTCTTCAACATCCCAATAGCTACAATCTCCACAAGTTTAAATGCAACGTCAATTGCCATCTTTTATCTATTTGATTCCTATCCATCTCTTATCTTTTCTTCAACATCCCAATAGCTACAATCTCCAAAATTTTAAATGCAACGTCAATTGCCATCTTTTATCTATTTGATTCCTATCCATCTCTTATCTTTTCTTCAACATCCCAATAGCTACAATCTCCAAAAGTTTAAATGCAACGTCAATTACCATCTTTTATCTATTTGATTCCCATCCATCTCTTATCTTTTCTTCAACATCCCAATAGCTACAATCTCCACAAGTTTAAATGCAACGTCAATTGCCATCTTTTATCTATTTGATTCCCATCCATCTCTTATCTTTTCTTCAACATCCCAATAGCTACAATCTCCACAAGTTTAAATGCAACGTCAATTGCCATCTTTTATCTATTTGATTCCCATCCATCTCTTATCTTTTCTTCAACATCCCAATAGCTACAATCTCCAAAATTTTAAATGAAACGTCAATTGCCATCTTTTATCTATTTGATTCCCATCCATCTCTTATCTTTTCTTCAACATCCCAATAGCTACAATCTCCAAAATTTTAAATGCAACGTCAATTGCCATCTTTTATCTATTTGATTCCTATCCATCTCTTATCTTTTCTTCAACATCCCAATAGCTACAATCTCCACAAGTTTAAATGCAACGTCTATTGCCATCTTTTATCTATTTGATTCCCATCTATCTCTTATCTTTTCTTCAACATCCCAATAGCTACAATCTCCAAAAGTTTAAATGCAACATCAATTGCCATCTTTTATCTATTTGATTCCCATCCATCTCTCATCTTTTCTTCGACATCCCAATAGCTACAATCTCCAAAAGTTTAAATGCAACGTCAATTGCCATCTTTTATCTATTTGATTCCCATCCATCTCTCATCTTTTCTTCGACATCCCAATAGCTACAATCTCCAAAAGTTTAAATGCAACGTCAATAGCCATCTTTTATCTATTTGATTCCCATCCATCTCTCATCTTTTCTTCGACATCCCAATAGCTACATCTCCACAAGTTTAAATGCAACGTCAATTGCCATCTTTTATCTACTTGACTCCCATCCATCTCTTATCTTTTCTTTAACATCCCAATAGCTACAATATCCAAAAGTTTAAACGCAACGTCAATTGCCATCTTTTATCTACTTGATTCCCATCCATCTCTTATCTTTTCTTCAACATCCCAATAGCTACAATCTCCAAAAGTTTAAATGCAACGTCAATTGCCATCTTTTATCTACTTGATTCCCATCCATCTCTTATCTTTTCTTCAACATCCCAATAGCTACAATCTCCAAAATTTTAAATGAAACGTCAATTGCCATCTTTTATCTACTTGATTCCCATCCATCTCTTATCTTTTCTTCAACATCCCAATAGCTACAATCTCCAAAATTTTAAATGAAACGTCAATTGCCATCTTTTATCTATTTGATTCCCATCCATCTCTTATCTTTTCTTTGACATCCCAATAGCTACAATCTCCACAAGTTTAAATGCAACGTCAATTGCCATCTTTTATCTATTTGATTCCCATCCATCTCTTATCTTTTCTTTGGCATTCACTGTACCTTGTTTTTTCTCTCACTGTAACCGCCAGCACACCAGTGGGAGTACTGCCTTGCTTGTAGTGAAATGATTATAAAATTAAATTCTAAAATAGATAAGAAGCGAGTTATTTTTTTAAGACAATGGGTTACTGAGTGTATGAGAATATGAGACAAATATTAAAATATTAAAGAGAGGAATCAATAAAACGATAACAATTAAAAAAAACAGAAGATAACGAATGATATTGGATTTAAAATTTTACTCTGTATAGATGGTGGGAATTAAAGTATTGTCTATTGAAAACTGTTTTTAGATATATCAATTTCTTGAATCCTTTCTCTGTGCTAGTAAATTAGTATATCCAGGAAAGTTTGCTGAATTTTTTGAATCATTTCACCCCAATCCAGGCAATAAAGCCACTAGAACGCAAGAGATTATTGTAACTACACTGGTCAACAAAATAAGGTCCACACTTCATACTGATGTTTTCATGACTTTATTCGGGAGTTTCGTAACAGCGTGAAAATGACATAAAACAAAACAAACAACAAACAAGACAGTTACAGACAGCTTTAAGGAAAATAACAGATTTTGAATAAAATATGAGGAAACATGAAACGTACAATGTTTTTAATTTATAGTCAATTTTATGGATTCAGGTAGATATATTTTGATACAATTTTATTCCTTCAACCGCATATATTGTAAACATAAATTTCTACTTTCAGCGTAAATATACAGTACTGTGCAAAAGTATTAGGACAAGAACTCTTTTATCTTTTATGAGTTAACAAAACAAAGTTTAAAATTCCCCCTGTCCTAACACTTTTGCACACTACTGGTAGTGTGCAAAAGTATTAAGACAGGGGTGATTTTCCTAAAAGCCTCACTGAAATTCAAATACAAGGTGAAAAGCCAAGTAATTAGCTAATAAATATTGATTATTTAAAACTAGGTGTAAAAAATGTATTAAAAAGAAGTTATATTTAATTTTTTCTATTTTCTATTAAAAAGGTTATTTTGTAACTACTCATTATTCTATCATCCTTGGATATGACTGACTTTTTTTCTTATTCCCCCCTCTCGAATTGATAAATCTAATGTTACTTCGCAAGACACACTTTGGGAACAAATACAAGCTGCTTGGCAGGAGATACCATTAGATACATTGAAGAAGCTTGTGATGTCAATGCTTGACAGAATGAAGGCTGTGATCAAAGCAAAAGGCTACTAAATATTAAATTTATTTTGTAACAAGTATTTTTCTTGATAAAGCATTTGTTAAGTAAATCAAATAAAATTGCTTTCATTAAATTGTTTATTTTCTGTCAGTATGCCTCATAAAAGATGAAATAGTTCTTGTCCTAATACTTTTGCACAGTACTGTATATATATATATATATATATATATATATATATATATATACTAGGTGTGATTGGTAAATTGTCGCAATTATTTTATTATTTCAAAGCAAAAGGCTATTATACTAATATGAAATTTATTTTGTAACAAGTATTTTTTTCTAGTTAAAGAATTTGTTGAGGAAATCAAAGAAAGTTACTTTAATTAAATTGTTTATTTTCTGTCAATATGCCTCATAAAAGATAAAATAGTTCTTGTCCTAATACTTTTGCACAGTACTGTGTGTATATACACACACACACACACATACAGAAGTATGGATCTGACCCACATCCCAAAATGTCACTAAATGATTGCACACTTTATATGTAAAGGACTTTTTGTTTTGGCTGAGAACATGCTGTATATATATATATATGGGTCATAGAAATTTGGTTACATTAGTGATACTTAATCTTTTACTGTCCACAAAATTCATCCTGTGACTCATTAAATATAACAAATAATTTATGTAAAATATTTTATATATTTACTTTCAGCATATTTCTTTGCATTTCATGCCTTCACACATTGTCTGTTTTATAAGTATAAAATTTATAAACGATATCCTATAACTTCATTTAACAAAAGACATTAGATATTTTGAATATACAAGGGTCATTCAATAAATAAGGTGAATTTTTTGGTATAAGAACTTCTAATACAGATATAAGCTTACTATTTTTTTAATTTTCAACATAGTCTCCCAGCAGTGTCACACACTTTTCTCATCTGTGCACAAGCTTCCGTATTCCCTCAGCGTAAAAGTCGTATGACTGATGTCTCAGTCAATCGCTCACAGCACTTTTGACTTCATCATCACTTTCAAACTTCGTGCCTCTCGTGAATTCTTTCAAGGGACCAAACAGATGAAAGTCTGAAGGGGCAAAGTCTGGGCTGTAAGGGCGATGAGGGAGCAGTTCCTAGCCCAGCTCATTGAAGGGCTGTACCATTTGGGCTTCTGTGTGAGGCCACCGGCAGCTGACCTTTCAGTAGGCAAGGTCACCATGGACAATTTTTTGTGCTGTTGCAAAAGATAGGCTCAAATTCCTTGCAATGTCATCCACTGTGACTCTTCTATCAGCCTAAATGAGGTCATTGACTGATTTGATCACCTCAGGAGACCACACTTCTGCAGGCCTCCCAGGCCTGTCTTCATCCTCAACACTGCTTCGTCCTTCTTTAAACAATTTAGCCCACTTGTAGACATTTTTTTGGCTGAAACATGTGGTACCATACACAGTTGACATTTTCCTATGAATTTCAACTGGTTTGCACTCTTCAGCAACCAAAACTTGATAACTGACCTTAGTTCAATCCTGGAGCATGCTTCTTGGTTGGCCATCTTTGTTAATTTCCAAAACTCTCAAAGTTTTTTTCAATCTGCAAAAAATTAAATCCCTTTGAAAGAGAAGTAAAAGAAAAAAAAAAAAAAGGAAGCTTCTATCTGTATTAGAAGTCCTTATATCGAAAAATTCACCTTATTTATTGAATGATCCTCGTATAAGTCCTTATATCGAAAAATTCACCTTATTTATTGAATGACCCTCGTAGAAGTACTTATACCGAAAAATTCACCTTATTTATTGAATGACCCTCGTAGGAGGCCTTATAGCGAAAAATTCACCTTATTTATTGAATGACCCTCGTAGAAGTCCTTATACCGAAAAATTCACCTTATTTATTGAATGACCCTCGTAGAAGTCCTTATACCGAAAAATTCACCTTATTTATTGAATGACCCTCGTAGAAGTCCTTATACCGAAAAATTCACCTTATTTATTGAATGACCCTCGTAGAAGTCCTCATACCGAAAAATTCACCTTATTTATTGAATGACCCTCGTAGAAGTCCTTATACCGACAAATTCCCCTTATTTATTGAATGACCCTCGTAGAAGTCCTTATACCGAAAAATTCACCTTATTTATTGAATGACCCTCGTAGAAGTCCTTATATCGAAAAATTCACCTTATTTATTGAATGACCCTCGTAGAAGTCCTTATACCGAAAAATTCACCTTATTTATTGAATGACCCTCGTAGAAGTCCTTATACCGAAAAAGTCACCTTATTTATTGAATGACCCTCGTAGAAGTCCTTATACCGAAAAATTCACCTTATTTATTGAATGACCCTCATAGAAGTCCTTATACTGACAAATTCCCCTTATTTATTGAATGACTCTCGTAGAAGTCCTTATATCGAAAAATTCACCTTATTTATTGAATGACCCTCGTAGAAGTCCTTATAGCGAAAAATTCACCTTATTTATTGAATGACACTCGTAGAAGTCCTTATACCGAAAAATTCACCTTATTTATTGAATGACCCTCGTAGAAGTCCTTATACCGACAAATTCCCCTTATTTATTGAATGACCCTCGTAGAAGTCCTTATACCGAAAAATTCACCTTATTTATTGAATGACCCTCGTAGAAGTCCTTATACCGAAAAATTCCCCTTATTTATTGAATGACCCTCGTAGAAATCCTTATACCAAAAAATTCACCTTATTTATTGAATGACCCTCGAAGAAGTCCTTATACCGACAAATTCACCTTATTTATTGGATGACCCTCGTAGAAGTCCTTATACCGAAAAATTCACCTTATTTATTGGATGACCCTCGTAGAAGTCCTTATACCGAAAAATTCACCTTATTTATTGAATGACCCTCGTAGAAGTCCTTATACCGAAAAATTCACCTTATTTATTGAATGACCCTCGTAGAAGTCCTTATACCGAAAAATTCACCTTATTTATTGAATGACCCTCGTAGAAGTCCTTATACCGAAAAATTCACCTTATTTATTGAATGACCCTCGTAGAAGTCCTTATACCGAAAAATTCACCTTATTTATTGAATGACCCTCGTAGAAGTCCTTATACCGACAAATTCCCCTTATTTATTGAATGACCCTCGTAGAAGTCCTTATACCGAAAAATTCACCTTATTTATTGAATGACCCTCGTAGAAGTCCTTTTACCGAAAAATTCACCTTATTTATTGAATGACCCTCGTAGAAGTCCTTATACCGAAAAATTCACCTTATTTATTGAATGACCCTCGTAGAAGTCCTTATATCGAAAAATTCACCTTATTTATTGAATGATCCTCGTAGAAGTCCTCATACCGAAAAATTCACCTTATTTATTGAATGACCCTCGTAGAAGTCCTTATACCGAAAAATTCATCTTATTTATTGAATGACCCTCGTAGAAGTCCTTATATCGAAATATTCACCTTATTTATTGAATGACCCTCGTAGAAGTCCTTATACCGAAAAATTCACCTTATTTATTGAATGACCCTCGTAGAAGTCCTTATACCGACAAATTCCCCTTATTTATTGAATGACCCTCATAGAAGTCCTTATACCGAAAAATTCACCTTATTTATTGAATGAGTCTCGTAGAAGTCCTTATACCGACAAATTCCCCTTATTTATTGAATGACCCTTGTAGAAGTCCTTATACCGAAAATTTCACCTTATTTATTGAATGACCCTTGTTTAAATACATTGTCCTGCTCAATCTCAAAACACTAACTGCATTGTTAATATGAAACAAAGAACCACTCAAAGGACAAAATTGATGACATAAGCTAACAACATCCTCTAACTCTTTCTCTTCATTTTAAGTAGCATTAGGCTTCCTGTACAGCAGTGGTTCTCAAATGATATGGTGCACCTCATAGTTGCAGCAAAAGAAGATAGCAGGAGAAGCAAAACGTTTGAAAGACAATCAAAGATTTAGAAACAGTTTCAGTTAAGTGCCATATGTGATGCACACTTTGGGCAATCATGTCTCAAAAGAGACTTGACTGACTAGGCAGAAGATTATCCCGCAGTAGGTCGCAATTGCTTTCTGCGGTAGACTGGTTGCCAGCCAAGGCTATAGAACCCAATCTGTCCTGTTAGTTGAACTCATAGCTAGAGGGGGAAAATATGTATTATATTATTAAGTATAACTAATGGGGGATCAGTTTATTACTTCATAACAATAGAAAACCGATCCCTCTCTTTATGGTTAGTGGAAATTTTAATTATGTTTCTAACTATTATATTCAGTCAGTCAGTTAAGTGTCATACGGGATACACACTTTGGGCGATCATGCCTCAAAAGAGACTTGACTGACTGGGCAGAAGATTATCCCACAGTAGGTTGCCATTGCTTTCTGCGGTAGACTGGCTGCCAGCCAAGACTGTAGAACCCAATCTGTCCTACCATTTAATTCATACCTGGAGGGAGAAGAGATAGCTTATATTACATTATTATATTAAGTATAATTAGTAAGGGATCAGTTTATTACTTCATAACAATAGAAAACCGATCCCCCACTTTATGACCAGTGGAAATTTTATTTATGTTTCCAACTATTATATTTAGTCAGTCAGTTAAGTGCCATACGTGATGCACACTTTGGGCAATCATGTCTCAAAAGAGACATGACTGACTGGGCAGAAGATCATCCTGCAGTAGGTAGCAATTGCTTTCTGCGGTAGACTGGTTGCCAGCCAAGGTTATAGAACCCAATCTGTCCAATTAGTTAACTCATAACTGGAGGGAAGAGATGATTAATACCATTCCCAAGGGTATTTGTGCGTAAATGAATGCAAGGAATTCAACTAGAATTCGAACTCGGCTCCCTGATTTGTTGTTCCAAGTCGATATCCACTGTACCACAAAATAGTTATAAATAATTATTGACTGATTTTATTGATGTGATATTTTTGCCTTATATAAAGTATTAAGAATATAGAAATCTGCAAATTGTAGGAGAGAGTTATCAATGAGAATGTTCTGCAGTTATTTCACTTAAAACCACTCCCTGTGCTTTATTTTTAAATGCAATTATTATATAATTTTTATCACATAAAATTTGGAAAGACACAACCAAATTTTTATTCTGAAAATGTGGCCTAGAGAAAAAAGTTATGGAACCACTGCTGTAGAGCCTCGGGCCATAGCCTCAACATGCTCAGGCCACAGTAGTATGCTTCAGTAGTTTCCAATATATGAGGGCACAGCAACTCAGAATGAACAGTCAAACTACTTGCATATATAATTTACTTCATAGTTAGCCTTACCGTTTACTCCATAGCTTGGGGGAAAGATAGATTCATAAATTTGCTGATTCCATTTCTTGCACTGATAACTACTACGCTACATCCAATTCATGATATCAGTTGACCTTAATTCAGTTTTGAACATGAGTGAGTGATTTTAGTCAGAATTCTAATGATTTAAAACACCAATTATACTCTCCTTGGACATTGTTTTAAGTGAATGCTTTGAAATTAGCATCTCTAAGAAAAGTCACAAATCTGGGCTGATCAAATTAATTTGCCAAAAGTACAAACATAATAATGGAAGCATTTGATTTGTTAGTGTATTTTTCTGCCGAACAAGTGACAGTCAGTGAGACCAAAATGAACTTCGCAGTGTTGCTTTTTTTTTTTTGTTTATGGCATTTCAAAAATATATTTTAGACTACAGGAGGTCGTAAACCCCCATCTGACTATTGACTGGATTTGACGCTTCTTAACTCTAGTGATTGAACAGGTGTTTTCAGCATGATATGACTGTTAAACCTCACAGTTTCAAATTAATGAATTTCATGCACTTTATTTCGGAACATCTGTCTCAAAAATATTGGTCAAAGAAACATTCTTCTAAAGAATATTGGGCAAAGAAACATTCTTCTAAAGAATATTGGTCTAAGGAAAACCTGTCTAAAGATATTTTCTCAAGAATACTCATCTAAGGACATTGGTCTATGGAACACACTGCTAAGGATCATCATCATCATCATCATTGTTTAACGTTCATTTCCATGTTAGTATTGATGGACAGGGTTTTCATTATGGTTCCGTTATGGAACCATGAAATTTTGGTGCAAGTTTTACAGCTGTATGCCCTTACTGACACCAACCAGTTTAGAAGATGCAAAACTCAGTGCTTTTATTCAGACACCATTTCTAGGTAGATTACCTACCAAGGTTAGAGAGTTCAGTTTACCCTATTCTACACAGAGTAGATTCAGAGGTTTTTATTTAAGAGATTTCTTTCTCTTAGACAAGCCACTATCCAAAGTTAAAGACTCTTACCCAGCCTAACTTTTTCCCTTTTCTTTTAAATCAGCTCAGTTTGGAGGTTAACTATTTACCCATAGCTGGGACCCATCATGAAATATTGGAGCATGCTTTACAGCTGTGTGCCTTTACTGACACCAACCAGTTTGTGAGACTGGAAATTCAGTGCTTTTATATAGACACCATTTCTAAGAAGATGACCTACCAAGATTAGACAGTTCAGTCTACCCTATTCTACACAGAGTAGGTGTAGAGGTTTTTATTTCAGAGATTTCTTTCTCTTAGGCAAGTTGCCATCCAAAGCTAAAAACTCTTACCCAGCCTAACTTTTCATTTTTCTCTTGAATGAGCTCAGTTTGGAGGTTAACTATTTGCCCATAGCTGGGACCCTAACAGGTGCTACCACCCTAGGTCAGGATGTAGCTGGGAACAATAGCAATTACAAGATGGTTCTATGCTCTTCAAAACTTTCCAATTAGAGACCTTGCTGCCAGATGTAGTTTACCATCATACCCAGAACATACCATTAGTTTATAATATTTTTTAATAAATTAATACTTTATTCATGTTAAAATACTCAATTTTATTGATATTCACTTTATTACAGAATAATATTCAAGCCGCTTATAGCAACGTCTAGTTTAGAAGCGTTTATTGGTATGAATTAACACAGCCCACATTAGACCGTGATTTTATTTTTTAGACAAGTGTTCCTTACATTCTCCTTCTTCCCTTCAAAATGTGAGAAATCATGGCTCTCCACAATGTCCTGTCCTTTGCATCAGTTAGTAAAGTTTGTCTCTTTTGCTATGTCTCTTAATCCTTGTTTTTGCCTTCATTGTATCTTGTAAGTATTAAAATTTCTAAGTCCTCTTTCCTCATTGCTTGCCCTAGAAAATTCAACTGTTCTTTTTTTTTCTAGTGCTAGGTTTCAATCTGTGAAGAGAAAAAATTTTATTTGTTAATCCAATGCATCATCTCTACAATAATAAAGATTGTTTTGTATTCATATATATATATATATAAAAAATATATATATATATATATATTTTTTTTTTTATAAGCGTTTCACCCCGAGCAAGGCATGTCACTGCCACTACTGTGCAGGGGGCTACGTAGAGTGGAGAAAGGCTGATTAAATATAGGAAATAACAGAGGGTGGGTGATAGGCGGGTAAGGATACCGAGAATGAGGGTTGGGTAGATGAGAGTGTTGTGAGAATAGTTGGGAGTTAGTGTGATAGGAGGTGTCTATTGACCCTACATTTAAACACCAGTTAGTGTGATAGGAGGTGTCTATTGACCCTACAGGTGTCTATTGACCCTACAAATTTTAATCATATCACCCCGAGCAAGGCGGTAACGCCACTGATGTGCTGGGGGCTACGTAAGAGTGAAAAGATTAGAAGAGAGAAAGCCAGAAACCACATCCTAAACAGGGAACAAGGGATGAGCCTCTACACCTGTTCAATAGACGTGGGTGGAGTGTGAACCGGGTGATACATATATATATATATATATATTTTCCATTTGTAAATGAGTTATTATGCGACCCTGGTTTCAACCATGAGTTATTGAAAATTGCCTGAAGACACCACTCATGGTAGAAACCTGGGTCGCATTATAACTTGTTTACAAATAGAAAATATTCAAAAGTTCTACAATATAGTTGTATTGAACACTTTTTAATACAAATGTGCACTGGCCTAATTTTATTATGACCAAACACTAAGTAATTAAACAATCAATTTCCCTCTTGTCACACTCAGAGAGAGAGAGAAACAGTAGCACGTCAGCTTCTGCTCAGTTCATTCTCTTTACTACCAGTTATTAAACTTTACGACCAGTTATGAAAGCTTTTGCTGCATCTTTAACAGAGCCCTATTATTTTATTTTTTTGCAATAACTATGCCGTTGAATAGTGAAGAATATCTATAAATATCTTCTCTATTTTAATAAAGACAGTTGAATGCTTATATATATATATATATATATATATATATATATATATATATATATCTGTGGAACTGATTCTCAAGGGAATGTTTTCCCAATCACTTCAATCTTGATGTTTAACACACTGCATTATTCACTACTTTCCTTTCCACAAGTTGGTTTTTCAAATCTCTACGTAATTTCAGTCAAGGTTATTTTCTGCTGCCATAGCAGGACATGACAACACAACTGCAATATTCAAACATGCTATCATTCATTCATCTGATCCACTTGCAATGGCAGGATGAAATGTTTGCTTTGCAAACGAAATCGCCTCCAGAATGTTAAAGATTTAAGAGTCACTTTACATGATTAATTAAAACCAGCCAATCATTTCGTTTCATAATGAAAATATGGAGAAGTATTTATCTTTTAATCATTGCCGCTTTGATTTCTGCTATAGAAAATAAACTAAATAATTAAAGTTATGTTGACATATGTCAATTACCAACCAATATGGCCAACATGAAAATTCACTAGCTATCATTACTACATTTCTCTATTTTGATATTGAAAACTTTGAAATTTCTATGTGTAAGTAAATGAAGTTTTTTGCTTCAGTTTTTGTTCAGTGATAGAATGTAACTAAATTGGATAAAGAAAAGCTTCTCATAAAGTCATTTTTATAACTTAATATAGTATAAGGTCCTGGGCATGACGGTAAACTGCATCTGGCAGCAAGAACTCTGATTGAGAGGTTGTGAGGAGCATGGAACCACCTCTTAATTACTGTTGTTCTCAGGTACACCCTGACCTGGAGTGGTAGCACCTGTTAAGGTCTCAGCTATGTGCAAATAATTAACCCCACAAACTGGGGTCAAAATACTATGAAAGTATAAAAATATACTTTTACAAAAATATATACATAAAAATAGATTTTATAGAAAAATATACATTTTTGAAGGAAAAAATTATTCTCAGCAAAACATTTTTTAATACAAAACTAAAAGACATTTTCAGTTTTCTAAAATAAAAAAGAATAAAAACAAAAAATTTTCATTAAAATCTGAGTAAATCAACATTCTTACTATAACCAAAGATTAAAATAAAACAAAACTTAAAACCCTACATTTTTGGCATTAAATAACCCACAGAGGTGTTGGTATGCCATTAAAAAAAAATCAAACTCGAACTAATATAGTATAAGAAAACTGGTTCATGTTTCTCATTCATTTAGTTACTATCTGTATAGCCCGGTGTTGCTCAGGTGTAATGAAAGCTTTAAAACTAATCCATGGTCCTGGAGCTCAGACTCTTTGGACGTTGGCATGAAAGATTAAAAAGCAATAGTTGTTTCCAGTTAAAGCGAAACCGTAGACTGAAAGAAAAATGAATGGATGTAAGTCAAATTTTGATTTCCTGGTATCGATATCAAATAAGTTTTTTTCGTCGTAAACTGAATTTTGAAGGCTAAATAAGTCCTCTGAGTAAATGGTATCATGGCTGAGACTAAGAACTACAATTATACCTACTTAGAGCCAAACCCAAAGCAAAAACTAAAATAAAAGGGCTGAAAAAAATAAAGACATACACTGCATTATTCACTATTTTCTTTTCCACTGAGTTGTTTTTCAAGACTCCTCTACTGCACTAATTAAGTTCAGTCATGGTCAATTTCTGTTGCCATAGCAGAATATGACAACACAACTGCAATATTCAAACATACTATCACTTATTCCTCTGAGCCACTTGCAGTAGCAGGATAAAATGTTTACTTTTCAAGCAAAATCACCTCCAGGAAGTTAAAATTTCTCTCATGTTTCTTGCTTTGCAAAGAAAATCACATCTAGGATGTTAAATGTTAACCTGATAAAGTCTAGGGTTAACCATTATCTTTCCTACCTATTCATGTAAACAGTGCCTCTTACTCTGTAAAACCAACTACCTCAAGTGGCTCCCAGGCACTGTACAGGGTGAATTAAAGCAATAGAGAGATAGTTAATGTTTGTTGATTCAGCCTTGTGTCATACATAACTGAACTCCCTACAGCTTACAGATTTATTCATTGTCATCATGAGAAGGTTGTCGTCAATAGGTTTGAGATTGGATTTGTGTGGATGTGTATGGAATAGTGGAAGAATAATGTTGTGGTCCTGTTTAAGGGATCACAATTATAAGGTGAGAGTCCTGTGTTCATTGTGAGCGGCTAAACTACAAGTGTACTCCTCTGCTTGAAGGTAGAAATGTCTGGCATTATATAAACCAGATGAATCCATATTGTCCATGGACATAGGGGTGTTAACTACCCCAGAACAAATAAAAATATACATTTTGCATGTTAGAATAGAAATTTATTAAAGACAAACTATAATAAGAATTGTAGAAGTTAATGTTCAATGAGAAAGTTAAGGGTATCAAGAATTCATAGTAGTAACTTGTTGGAAAGAGTTTATGAGTACCTATGATTGTTATCATTGAATAGGAATCTTGAGAATGGAGAAGAAGATGGAAAAGGAATCAGAACCTGAGAAAGAAGGAGAAAGAGGACGAATTTGTTATGCAACCTTACGCCCAGGTCAACTTTAAATTTCTCCTGTTACATTTTAGTTTATAGTCTTGCTGCTCCCATCTGACTCTCTGACTGACACTGACTGAAGCCTTTTATAGCATTTAGTTTTTCCGCACTGAATTGCTAATTCTTCTTAAGTCTTGCAAATCACTTCCATTGGTCAGAAAATTAATTTAGCATCTACTCGCAAAATCTGGTTTTAACTTTTTTCTTTAAGCACATGGTCAATCCTTTTTCTTTTTGTCAAAACCAAGATTTCACATGTCATTTTGAATTTTTGTAAAAGTGAAGAAGGAAGTTGCTTTTAATTCTTAATTTCCTATCCAACACAGAATCACACCGTAAAAAACTATGTTGTTAAAATAGTGTCCACCATTAAATAAATATATGGTAGGGAATTCATTTTAGATTGCTTCACTGTTAATGTTAGATAAATCTTATGAGAAGATGCATCCTTGTCTTACACCCCTTTCTTTTTTGTGTACTTGCTCAATTTATTTTCTCTATATTTAGATTGTTTGTTCTGTTTACATTATATGGATTATGTTGGAGTTTTTGGATAACCTTGTATACTAGTGAGCCAGCCATGAGCTGACTCATTTGATAGTTCATCAATAAAAGAGTTAACCAATCAGAAGACTCAAAATATTCAATGCGACGTCTATAAAGGCGATCATATTTTCCCGAGTATTGGCGATATAGTCAGATTCAGTAGAGTGTCTGGCTCGTGAGTGTTAATCTTTGACGTTGTTTCATTGAACAGAGTAAGTACTGCACTGTATTCTATATTCATAAACTATGGTGGACATGGTCAACAGATTATTCCAGAATTTTTCACAAATAATCATGTTGTGGATTCCGGGAATGGGGTCAGCACAAATAAATGAACAATGGCCAGTAATTGAGATAGAAAATAAGTGCATTTATGTAAGGATACAGACTTGAATGAAGATTAGTAGTCCAGGTTAGTAAAAAGTATATGTACAAGTCTCTGGAAGTGAAGCCGTAGTATATTGAGTATGTGGTGATACTGACCGAGATCAAAAGCAGCTCGTTTGGGATTTCACACTTGTATTTGATTCTGGGATTCCTATTGGCTGGTAAATAAAATTTGCATTGGCTCGCGAAATGGAAATTTGATATTTGATTAATTTTTATTTTTCAACTGGAACATCTGCGCGAACTCGGGTGTGCAATGATGAGTTTCGGTCATTTGCTTTCTGGTCATTAAAGTGCAAACATCCGGTCCCTCGTTTTTGTTCAGTCAGTATCACCACATATATCCGCATTGTAAGCTGACAGGTACTGCGTAATAATCTTCTCAATGAGTGGAGCCTGAAGCTGCTATGAGCTATTGTATACTGACTGCTAATCTCTCTCTGGACTCTCATATTCTCTGGTTAACTCACTGTGAAAACGCGGTATTCTCCTGTCTCTCTTCTATAGCAGTAGTATAAGTATACTATGGACGAGTCTATCTTTATGAAAAGGGAGAACCCCACAACAAAACAAAAGTTTCCTAGCAGTTCAAATAGATCTTTGGATCATATAACAATATTTAAATATTAGCTATACCACCTCAGAATCAGTAGGGATGCAAATTTATACAAACTTTGTTTATAACCTAAAATAAAACAGATTTTAGAAGAATTTTAAATTAATACTGTGCTTTATTCTTTTATTTATTTGTTATTTTTTGTATGTTTTGTTCTGTTTTTTATGTTGGCAAATTAATGTTTTTTAGTCACTGGCAAATTTTCAATGTCTTCTTACTAATGGGCTTGCAGTCAGTAAAATCTTGCAAAAATAATTTCTTTTTCTTGGATGTGGAAGTTTTCATTGAAATATGGAGACCAAAACTAACAACTAATTAGTGTGTCTGGACACAAAATGAAAAAATAAAAAGCCACATTCTCTCTAATCAGCGCATCCATATTTCTCTCAGAGATGCCCCAGTTTTGTTTGGAATATATTGAACCATTTTAATTGACCTTTGATGTCATGTGGCAACCAGGCATGTTTAAAAAAGCACTCTCCCATGAGGTTACTCTGTCAACAGTGAAACAAGAGTGAGTCTGTGTTCTATGCAACAGTGACTTAGTGAGAAGATTCTTTTTTTTTTTTTTTTTTTATAAGCGTTTCACCCCGAGCAAGGCATGTCACTGCCACTACTGCGCAGGGGGCTACGTAGAGTGGAGAAAGGCTGATTAAATATAGGAAATAACAGAGGGTGGGTGATAGGCGGGTGAGGATACCGAGAATGAGGGTTGGGTAGATGAGAGTGTTGTGAGAATAGTTGGGAGTTAGTGTGATAGGAGGTGTCTATTGACCCTACATTTAAACACCTGGAGATTGTAACTGTCGGGAAAGCAGACTTGTGGAAGGGAGTTCCACAGGCGGGAAGCGCAAGAAAAGAAGCTGTTGGAGTAGAATTTACGGTTACATCTTATTTGTTTAACTGTAAAAGGGTGGGACCTAGTTGCTAATCTAGTATCTCGTGTAAATTCGTGCTTAGGCGGCACCAGTGATCTAAGCTCATCGGAGCAGAAGCCATGAAAGTACTTGTAGAAGAGGCACAGGGAAGCTACATCACGCCGGTGTGAGAGCGGCTGCAGCCAGTCTGCCAAGTCAGTATCAACCACGTTACAGATCCTCCTTTGTATTTTGTCAAGAAGCCCAAGGAGAGCAGCAGGGGCACCCAACCAGATATGGCAGCAATATTCAATACACGGGCGGATGGTAGATTTGTATATGTGCAGAATAGTTTCAGGTGGGAAAAATTTCCGGGCCCTGCACAGGGAGCCGACATTCATAGCAGCAGATTTGGCAATGGATTCAATATAGTCATTCCATTTGAGGTCCGCCGAGAGTGTAAGGCCAAGGAGGCGTAGTATTTTACTCTCTGGGAGGCTAGGAGGGACACTACACCCTTGTGCAAATTATGTGATGCAGTTTCTTTTATTACTGGAGATCTTTGTGATCTGATAATGCTCGTCTATGAAATCCAATAGAGAACTGTCCTTTACAAGGCCTATAGAGTTTCTTCACACAAGTTCATCGACTTGATGTAAAATAGAAAGCAATGAGAGAATTTTAATGAATTCATTAAAAAACTTACAATATCTGCAGTACAAATAATAAAAAAAAACAAGGCACTCATATCTTAATCAAATTATAGAATACCTGTTTAATGATGAGTTTTGGGGTTGTAGTTTTAGGAAATTTGGGTTTTTTTGCATGTCTTAGATTAGAGCATTTATTTCTCAAAATAATTTGTATAAATTGGAAGATAATTCCAGTGAATAACTTTCTTGAACCTTTTTTTTAATCATTTAACCCCAAGCAAGGCAGTACAGCCACTGATATGCAGGGAGCTACATAAGAGTAAAAGTTTAGTCAGGAGGAGAATGAAGAGAAAGATGAAGCAGTTACAGAGAGTGTCAGAGAAAGGGCAAGAGAAGGATGGGAATAAGGTGATGACAGTTGCAAAGATAGAGAGAAAGGAAAAGAACAAGATACCCGGGGTGATGTAGAAAGAACTAGAGTCAAGTGGATAAGAGATGGGAATTGACTTTGCATTTAAATTCCTGGAAGTTGTAGCCGTCAGGAAAGCAAGTATTTGGAAGGGAGTTTCACAGGTGGGAAGTGCAAGAAAAGAAGCTGCTGGAGTAAAATACATCCATGTGCAAATTAACTGAGACAAAATGATTAATGTCTTCCTAGGAGCTTTCACACTTTCCCTGATCACGTACACATCATCTCTTGGCATTGTTTTAATTTTTTGACTGCATCTTCTTTTATATTTTGGACTGATGGATCCAGTTTGTTTCTTCGCTTTGATGACACGACTGACAGTTGAAAGGCTGACACCAACAATATCCACGATCTCTCTGTAAGGTTTGCCAGTGTATTTGTGCAGCATTACGATTTTTGTATGCATCCTTGGAGTAATACCCATTGCAGACAATAGCTCTAGGACAACTAATCAACAGTTGAGACAATAGTGTCTGGGAACAATAAAAATATGATGCAATCATGGATGACGCAATATTTTTTAAGGCTAAACAAATTTTGTCATACACTCCGAAAATAGATTCATATGATCGACCCCGACTTGGCAGCTACGATATAGTTGCTTTCTCACCGACGCAGTGTGGCTTCTCTGTGTCTCTTCTACAAATACTTTCACGGCTTCTGCTCTGATGAACTTAGCTCACTGGTACCCCCTATATACGAATTTCCTTGAGCCACAAAATTAGCAACTAGGTCCCATCCTTTTACTCTGAAACCAATAAATTGTAAATACAAATTCTACTCCAGCAGCTTCTTTTCTCACACTTCCCGTTTGTGGAATTCTCTTCCGCATACTTGCTTTCCTGACAGTTACAATCTCCAAGAATTTAAATGTAAAGTCAATAGTCATCTCCTGTCACACTAAATACATCCTCTCTCTCATGCTTTTCTATATCCACCCCACTCTCATCAGTACTCTCTTCTCTCTTCTACTCTCTACCTGACACCCCCTGCAACCTCTAACTCCTCAACATTCCTCCTATGTAACCCCCTGCACAACAGTGACAGTAAAATGCCTTGCTTGGGGTGACATGATTATAAAAAAAAAAAATATTACTGCACACCCCTTCAATTAACCTAATCTGAGGGAAAAATAGAAATCGATTACACCCTATCACTCCAGTGGGTCTAAAAATGACTATGGTGAAAGAAAGGAAACTAAAGCCGTTGTTTCAATTAATTTGCACTAAGGTCTATATATTGCTTGGATATTTTCTTCTTTGACAAAATAAATCTCTTCTAGATGTGGACAATCATTGCTTTTCACAAAGCTCAAAGCAATGTTTGTTTTTTACTATCCTTCCCACTTCCTAAGCTCAAATGTAGAAAAAGGGGGAAGGAAAGATTGTATAGTGTCAATATTCCAAGAAGAGAGAGTCTACCAAACAAAAACTAAGCTGTCTATATTTCTGAGCTAAGCTTTTTTAAATATTCATACGATTTAAGTTGGTCAGGCTGTTGTCTTCATCTTTGTTGCCATATTCACCTTCAATATCTGTCTATATTTCTGAGATGAGGTATTGTAACTATTTACACTATTTACATTGTTCAGGCTGTTGTCTTCATCTTTGTTGCCACATTCCCCTTCAATATCTGTCTATATTTCTGAGATGAGGTATTATTGTGGTGCACTGGATATCGGCTCGGAACGAGAAATCAGGGAGCCGAGTTCGAATTCCAGCTGAATTCATTGCCTTCACTTACGCGTAAATAATCTTGGGAATGTTATTAATCCATCTATTCCTTCCAGTTATGGGTTAAATAACAGGACAGATTGGGTTCTATAGCCTTGGTTGGCAACCAGTCTACCGCAGAAAGCAATGGCAACCTACTGCGGGATAATCTCCTGCCCAGTCAGTCATGTCTCTTTTGAGACATGATCGCCCAAGTGTGTATCACGTATGGCACTTAACTGACTGATCCTCATTTTTGTTGCCATATTCACCTTCAATAACTGTCTATATTTCTGAGATGAGGTATTGTAACTATTTACACTATTTACATTTTTCAAGACATGGAAAGGAAACTACAAGACCTAGAGAAAGTACCGAAAGAAAGCGAGAAGAAAGGACTAAACATAAACTACAAGAAAACTGAATGCCTGGTCATCAGTAAAAAGCGGAGGCCAAGATGCCAACTACAGAACGGGGATACTAAAATCAAACAAGACATGGAAAGGAAACTACAAGACCTAGAGAAATTACCGAAAGAAAGCGAGAAGAAAGGACTAAACATAAACTACAAGAAAACTGAATGCCTGGTCATCAGTAAAAAGAGGAGCCCAAAATGCCAACTACAGGCCGGGGATACTAAAATCAAACAAGACACGGAAAGGAAACTACAAGACATACAGAAAATAGCGAAAGAAAGCGAGAAGAAAGGACTAAACATAAACTACAAGAAAACTGAATGCCTGGTCATCAGTAAAAAGAAGAGCCCAAAATGCCAACTATAGGCTGGGGATACTAAAATCAAACAAGACACGGAAAGGAAACTACAAGACCTAGAGAAAGTAGCGAAAGAAAGTGAGAAGAAAGGACTAAACATAAGCTACAAGAAAACTGAATGCCTGGTGATCAGTAAAAAGAAGAGCCCAAAATGCCAACTACAATTTGGGGATAGTAAAATCAAGCGGGTGTAGTGCAGTGAATATCAGCTCGGAATGAGAAATCAGAGAGCCAAGTTCAAATTCCAGTTGAATTCCATGCATTTATTTACACGCAAATACCCTTGGAAAAGGTATTAATCTATCTTTTCCCTCTAGTTATTGGTTAAATAACAGGACAGATTGGGTTCTATAGCCTTGGTTGGCAACCAGTCTACCGCAGAAAGTAATGGCAACGTACTGTGGGATAATCTTTTGCCCAGTCAGTTATGTCTCTTTTAAGACATGATTGCCCAAGCATGTATTGTGTATGGCACTTAACTGACTGACAGAAATTTAAATAACTGGGAAGTGTTCTAACAGAGGACAGAAAGTGTGACACTGAGATCCATTTATGCTAAGGATGCATTCCAAAGGCCTTGTAGAACTTTGAGAGAAAAGAGAATTTAATTAGAAACAAAGAAGACAGTCCTGGACTGTTATGTGATGTCTGTCCTTCAATATGGCAGTGAATGTTGGACAATCTCATCAAAGATGAAGGAAAGACTTGAAACAACCGAAATGTGGTTCTACAGAAGCATACTGGATATAAAATGGGAGATCAATTCCATATTACAATCAATACATAAACTGACCCTTCACATTGTGGTCACAGCAATTTCTATACATTTATATTCCTGAGATCCAAAAGCACAAAGATGCATTCCAGAAGCTGAGTAAAGTATTAAGAGATAGGAAAATTTTTTAGAAACAAAGAAGAGAGTACTGGATTGCTATGTGATGTCTGTTCTTCAATATAACAGTGAATGTTTGACAATCTAATTAGAGATTAAGGAAAACTTTGAAGTAAATGTGGTTCTACAGTAGGATGCTGATAATACCATGGACTGAACATCTTAGCAACGATGAGGTTTTGGAGAGGATAGAAATGAAAAGGAAACTTATACTTAACATCAGGAAAAGAGTAAAGTTTCTTGGACATATAATGAGGAAGAATGGCTTGGAGAATCTGATACTCATAGGTCAGATAGAGGGAAAGAGAAACAAGGGAAAGCAGTGTGTAACATACTTGAGGGGCATGAGAAAATGAATGGTAGAGCAGGGCTTGGGAGATTTAACAGGAGAAAGGGTGTTAAGAGGTACTAGAGATATGGAGATGTGGAGGGCCATGATTGCCTATGTTCTCAAGGGACACGGCAAATAAAAGAAGAGTTATAGATAACTAATCAGTATTGAGAAGAGGGGAATTCATACCAACCCAGAATTTGATAAACGAATAAGAAATTATAGTATGGATATAAAGAGGGGGATCAATTCTCTATTATAATAATATATAAACTGATCCCTCACTTTGTGATCATTAATATGTAACTTCTTATTTTTTATCATCCTTCTTCTATGCTATGCACATAAAAGAAGAAATCAAAACCAGCTATTGTAACTTTATCTTGGTTGGACATGCTCACCAACGTCCTAAAGGGACATGGCATATTGAAGAAGAAGAATTATAAATAACTAATTAGTATTGAGAAGAGGTGGATTCATACCTAATCAGAAATTGATAAACGAATAAGAAATTATAATGTGGATATAAAGTGGGGGATCAATTCTGTATTATAATCAATAATAAATTATAAATTATAAACTGATCCCTCACTTTGGGGCCAAGCTAGTTTCTATACATTTATATTCTAGATTTATGGGCTTGTGCAAATGGAAGACAGAGCAGGGTTTGGGAAGAGAATGGATGTTAAGAGCTACAAAAGATAGTAAGATGTGGAGAGCCATGATCGCCTGCATCCTGGAAAGACACAGCACATACAATAAAAAGTTCTAAATAACTAATCAGTATTGAGAAGAGGTGGATTCATACCTAATCAGAATTTGATAAACAAATAAGAAATTATAATATGGATATAAAGAGGGGGATCCATTTTATATTATAATCAATATATAAACTGATCCCTCACTTTGTGTTCATGATAGATTCTATACATTTATATTCTAGATTTATGAGCTTGAGCAAATGGATGGCAGAGCAGGTTTTGGGAGGAGTAACAAGAGAAATGGTGCTACAAGGGATAGGGAGATGTGGAGAGCCATGATCGTCTACATCCTGAAAGAACACAAGACATTAAAAAGAAAAATTGAAATGAGCTGTTGCACTTTTATCTGTTCACCATCACAACCCATTGCCCCAACAGAATTCAGGAAAAAAAGTCTTCTGTTAGAACACTTCACAGATATTTAAATTTCTGTCATTGATACTAAAAAAAATCTATATGATAGGTTATTAATGGGATCTGTCAGTCAGTTGAGTTCCATACGTGATACATGCTTGGGTGATCATGTCACGAAAGAGACATGACTGACTGGGTAGAAGATTATCCCGCAGTAGGTTGCCATTGCTTTCTGCAGTAGACTGGTTGCCGACCAAGGCTATAGAACCAAATCTGTCCTGTTATTTAACCCATAACTGAAAGAAATAGGCAGATTAATACCTTTCCCAAGGGTATTTGTGCGTAAGTGAATGCAATGAATTCAACTGGAATTCAAACTCGGCTCCCCGATTTCTTGTTCTGAGCCGATATCCAATGCACCACAACGCACATCCTTCTGGCAGGAAACATGGCATATTGAAGAAGAAGAGGAATTATAAATAACTAATTAGTATTGAGAAGAGGTGAATTCATACCTAACCAGAATTTGATAAGAAATAATAAATTATGATGTGGATATAAAGTGGGGGATCAATTATATATATATATATATATATATATATATATATTTTTTTTAATCATGTCACTCCAAGCAAGGCATTCCACTTTTCCTGGCAGGGATGAATGCATCAATGCCAGCCTTAACCTAGGAGGAAACCTCTGATGCACAGTCTTCAATGGGAAGACTAAAAACATTGTTCCAAGGGACGTCACAGAGGAAGTCACGGAACGAATTCCAGTCTGCTCTTTGATAGAAGTAGGATAATCTGTTGGTCTGCTTTTTATATCTTTGAAGTTAGGTTTTAAATTCTATATTTCTTTGCCTAAAATCATTCATTTGATCTGAAATTGTCCACAATTTTTGGTTAGAATATGTGCGAATTCTGCCTTTTATATATTTGAAGTTAGGTCTTAAATTATCATGGATGTCTTTATAGAAAAGGTACAGGCATGACAATATATATATATATATATATATATATATATATATATATATATATATATTAGAAGGATGTGCGTTGTGGTGAAGTGGATATCGGCTCGGAACGAGAAATCGAGGAGCTGAGTTCGAATTCCAGTTGAATTCATTGCATTCACTTACGCACAAATACCCTTGGGAAAGGTATGAATCCATCTCTTCCTTCCAGTTATGGGTTAAATAACAGGACAGACTGGGTTCTATAGTCTTGGTTGGCAACCAGTCTACCGCAGAAAGCAATGGCAACCTACTGCAGGATGATCTTCTGCCCAGTCAGTCATGTCTCTTTCGAGACATGATCGCCCCAGCGTGTTTCACATATGGCACTTAACTGACTGACTGACAGGGAAGTTATGCTACAGTGGTGGGAAAGTGCCTGAAGAAACCAATGTCAGGACAAATAACATTGCAGATTCTTCTTTGGATTTTATCAAGAATCTAAATATATAGCAAAAGCACTAGGCCAGAGGTCACAGTAGTATTCAAAGTATGGTCAAATGGTCGACTTATAAATATGTAAGATAGATTCTAGATTGTGTCTAGCCTGATATAGTGAACCGACTTCCTTAGCAGCTGGTCTTGCAATTTGATATTATTATCTTTCCTCTTCATGTCAATGGAAAATGTTTTCCCGATATGAAAGAATTCTGACACCATCAGAAAAGCGGATGGTAAATGATTTATCTGAGTTTAAAGAGTCTGGTGTTTTTATGACTAACAGTAAAGTCTGTGATGTAAGATCTTCGCAACAAACACCCACTGACTAAAAGGGAATAAAATAAATCAATAAATGAATAAATTTCGAGAACAATTGTCACTTGTCTTGAAACTATAATTTTTTTCTGTTCCTGGACATTGCCACAAAGTTTTGTTCCTTGTTTTCATCAAGGTTCATCCCTGTAGAAAGATGTCTGAAAATGAAGCCTTCACAGCCAATTGTACATTTCAGGTGCAGGTAGTTTATCCACCAACCACACTTTTAAATTTCTTTCTCATTATTTGTTTGTTATAAATTATTTTCTGTGTAGCTCACAATGAAAGATTCGGTTTTCTTGACTGATTGTATCCAGTTTCTCATGATTTGCCTTTTCTCTTTATTTCCCTCCAAATCTGTTTTTTACAATGACTATTATTAATGGAAATGGCAAATGGGAAGATCACTTTTTACTTTCAGGCAGTATAACCAGGTATCTTTTTTTTAATGTAGTTTAGGGAGTTACCTTTAAAAGGTTTATTCTTTAACACTCTGCATTATTAATATTATTTCCTTTTCCATTGCATTCTTTTTCAAGGCCTCTCAATTGCAATTTGTTAATTCCAAAATTGTTTTTTGTTGCCATAACAGGATATGACAACACAACTCTGAAATTCTTACACACTTTTGTTCAGATATCAGAGTCACATTCAATAACAGGATAAACTTTTTGTATACCAAATAAACCCACATACAAAGTGATAAATTTTAAAGCATATTACACGCAACACTATCTCTGCTTTCTTTGATGATTGGATTTAAGATGTTAATATTGAATAATTCTTTTTGGATTATCCAAAATATAAATTATCAAAATTTTGAGTTATCTTGTTTGATTATTCAAAATTCTTTAGGGATTATTCTGATTTTACATTTGTCTAAGTCTGTAAGATGTGATATTTTTACGTTTAATGAATAGTTTTTATGAAATGGTAAGTTGTCAACTGAATCTATTTGATAAATATTTTGACTTTGATAGCTGTCAGGGTTTTTTTATCTTATTTTAAAAATTCTTCTCAAAATTTGGCAAAACTTTATCTGAAACGTTGAAGAAAACAATGAGTCTAATCTAAAAAAATCAATGAATATTTATGCCAACTCATCACAAAATCTCACACAAAAATTATTATTTGCAAAACACTATTTACTGTATAAAAATAATTATGGACATACAATTAGATAAAAAATACAATTTATTATGAAACAAATCATTTAAATAATAATAACAGCCATCAAGCTAAAAATTCTGTCTTCTTCTTCTATATGTTGGGTTTGTTCAGAAAATGTAGTGGATCATGTCTCTCCACCACATCCTATTCGTTGTTGCTCTTAGTAAGTTTCATAACTTAACCATCTTTCTCACTTCTTGTTCATGCATCTATTTACGCAAGTTTGATTGTTTGGTTGCATGCAATTACCGTTTGCACAGATTGTCTTCAATATGTTCTGCCAGTGTCCAGTTCTTTAAGCCCTATTTTTTAATTATGTGCCCGAGAAATTTTAACAGTCTCTTTGTCATTTTTCACAGGTTTAGTCCATGGTAATCCTAGCTTGCTTCTGTTAAACCAGATTTCTCGTGCCTCTAGCCTCTTTATCTGTGAAGAGAATGGCCAGCCATCACTGCCATATAGAAGGATTGATATTACATAACAGTTCAGTACGCTTTTCTTTGTTTCTTTTGCCTCAAGTCTTTTCTTCATCTGTCAGGAAATTGTCCAGCATTCACTGTCATATCAGTCAGTCAGTTAAGTGCCATACGTGATACACGCTTGGGCGATCATGTCTCGAAAGAGACATGACTGACTGGGCAGAAGATTATCCCGCAGTAGGTTGCCATTGCTTTCTGCGGTAGACTGGTTGCCAACCAAGGCTATAGAACCCAATCTGTCCTGTTATTTAACCCATAACTGGAAGGAAGAAATGGATTAATACCTTTCCCAAGGGTATTTATACGTAAGTGAATGCAATGAATTCGGCTGGAATTCGAACTCGGCTCCCCGAGTTCTCGTTCCGAGCCGATATCCAATGCACCACATAATACATTGCAGTTCAGCACACTTTTCGTTGTTTTTAATAAAAGATTTTGTGATTTAATACTTTATATTTTTCCGGATAATGGCTCGTAACGAGAAATCAGGCAGCTGAGTTTGAATTCCAGTTGAACTTTCTGCATTCATTTATGCACAAATACCCTTGTGAAAAGTATTAATACATCTCTTCCCTCCAGTTATGGGTTAAATAATATGACTGATTGGGTTCTATAGCCTTGGCTGGCATCCAGTCTATCGCAGAAAGTAATGACAACCTACTGCAGGATAATCTTCTGCCCAGTCAGTCATGTCTCTTTCAAGACATAATTACCCAAACGTATATCACTTATGGCAATTAACTGACTGACTGAATATAATAGTTGGAAACATAATTAAAACCTCTACTGGGTATAAAGTGAGGGATCGGTTTTATATTGTTATGAAGTAATAAACTGATCCCGCACTAATTATACTTAATATAATAATGTAGTATAATCTGTCTCTTCTCCCTCTAATTATGGGTTAAATAACAGGACAAATTGGGTTCTATAGCCTTGGCTGGCAACCAGTCTACCACAGAAAGCAATGGCGCCCTACTGCAGGATAATCTTCTGCCCAGTCAGTCATGTCTCTTTCGAGACATGATCGCCCAAGCATGTATCACGTATGGCACTTAACTGACTAACTGAATATAATAGTTGGAAAGATAATTAAAACTTCTATTGGGCATAAAGTGGGGGATCGGTTTTCTATTGTCATGAAGTAATAAACTGATCCCCCACTAATTATACTTAATATAATAATGTAATATAATCTATCTCTTCTCCTTCCAGTTATGAGTTAAATGGCAGGACAGATTGGGTTCTATAGCCTTGGTCAGCAACCTGTCTACCACAAAAAGTAATGACAACCTACTGTGGGATAATTTTCTGCTCAGTCCTTCATGTCTCTAAATTGTAGAAATTAAAATATAAAAGTTGGTGACTGTTCAAAAAAGAGAAGAAATTTACAGGAAATGTCAGTCAGTTAAGTGCCAGATGTGATACATGCTTTGGGTGATCATGTCTCAAAAGAGACATGACTGACTGGGCAGAAGTTTATCTCACAGTAGGTTGCCATTGCTTTCTGTGGTAGACTGGTTGCCAGCCAAGGCTGTAGAACCCAATCTGTCCTGTTATTTAACCCATAACTGGAGGGAAGAGAAATACCTTTCCTAAGAGTATTTGCATGTAAGTGAATGCAAGGAATGGAAGGAGTTCAGCAGGAAAAGTAGTTTGTAGAAATAAAAAAATGATTAAGAGTTTGCAGAAATTAAAGAAATAGTTTCAGAATCTGTAGAAATTTTTAAAATTATTTAAGGTGAATGTAGAACTAAACAAAAATATTTTCCGAAAGTACATATTTTTCAAGATTTTGTAGACAACATATACTTACAAAATCTGAAATTTGAAGTATTCTTCATCTGACTGTCTAACCAATACATACTTGTCTTCCATTGCAGAACTTCCGATAAATAACCATAATTGTGTCGCTACTTTCAGTGTGGGCTCATTTACCATTCTTAGTCAGTCTCACTCAACTTACCATCTTAAAATGTTGAAAGCCATATATGTATTCAGCCTTAAAACTTTCATTATGTAAACAGAAGAACTACGTACTTGAACTAATTTCAATCTAACCAAATTATGTTTTTTTTCCATTTCCTTTTTATTGATAATTATTACTATTTAGCTCTGTTGAGCGAGGTTTCAAACTGATTAGCTAGTTTTCATTTTTCAGCTTTATTTTTTTTACTTATTTTCATGAGTGGTAATAAAAATATTCATCTTTTTATGGCCATCATGAAATTTTGTACTACAAACCAAATCTTTTCAATTTTTGTACTTTTTAAAATAAATATATGGAGAAAAATCTTATGAACAAATGTTTTTTTTGTTTTTTTATAAGCGTTTCACCCCGAGCAAGGCATGTCACTGCCACTACTGCGCAGGGGGCTACGTAGAGTGGAGAAAGGATGATTAAATATAGGAAATGTCAGAGGGTGGGTGATAGGCGGGTGAGGATACCGAGAATGAGGGTTGGATAGATGAGAGTGTTCTGAGAATAATTGGGAGTTATTGTGATAGGAGGTGTCTATTGACCCTACATTTAAACACCTGGAGATTGCAGCTGTCGAGAAAGCAGACTTGTGGAAGGGAGTTCCACAGGTTGGAAGCGCGAGAAAAGAAGCTGTTGGAGTAGAATTTATGGTTACATCTTATTTGTTTAACTGTAAAAGGGTGGGACCTAGTTGCTAATCTATTATCTCATGTAAATTCGTGCTTAGGCGGCACCAGTGATCTAAGCTCATCGGAGCAGAAGCCATGAAAGTACTTGTAGAAGAGGCACAGGGAAGCCACATCGCACCGGTGAGAGAGTGGTTGCAGCCGGTCTGCCAAGTCAGTATCAACCACGTTACAGATCCTCCTTTGTATTTTGTCAAGAAGCCCAAGGAGAGCAGCAGGGGCACCTGACCAGATATGGCAGCAATATTAAATACACGGGCGGATGGTAGATTTGTATATGTGCAGAATAGATTCAGGTGGGAAAAACTTCCGGGACCTGCACAGAGAACCGACTTTCATAGCAGCAGATTTGGCAATGGATTCGATATAGTCATTCCATTTGAGGTCCGCCGAAAGTGTAAGGCCAAGGAGGCGTAGTATTTTACTCTCTGGGAGGCTAGCCTGTCCCATGCTGATGTAACAATTGCAATGGAAACAAAGTTCAAATTTAGAAGAGTTTATTATAAGGCTGATGCTAACCTCTAGGAAAGTGGCTTGTTGTGCCTTCTTAGGCTAATGTCCTTAGCTAACATGAGTGGAAAGATTATATTGAATCCATTGCTAAGTCAGCTACTAAGAAACTTAGTACACTGTGTCATGCTAGACAATGTTCTCTCCAGAATCTACTATTCATCAATGCTTTGAATATTGCTACCACATATGACCCAGTGCTCCTGCTATTTATTTAGAGCTGCTTGATAAGAATCAGCAATATTAATGGTCTTGATCTAGCAGCTCAGCTTCAGTTACATTCCTACTGCTGCAAGGTTAACTCCCTTTCTTTTTTCTATAAACACTTTCATGGTAATTGTTCAGATGAGCTCTTTGCTAGGGTGTCCGGACACTTTGAATTTAAGCACAGTACTAGACTTTCTTGCAGATGTGCATTGTGGCACATTGGATATCAGCTTAGAACAAAAAATTGGGGAGCCGAATTCGAATTCCAGCTGAATTCATTGCATTCACTTACGTGCAAATACCTTTGGGAAAGGTATTAATCCGTCGATTCCTACCAGTTATGGGTTAAATAACAGGACAGATTGGGTTCTATAGCCTTGGCCAGCAACCAGTCTACCGCAGAAAGCAATGACAACCTACTGTGGGATAATCTTCTGCCCAGTCATGTTTCTTTTGAGACATGATCGCGTGTATCACTTATGGCACTTGACTGACTAACTGAATATAATAGTTGGAAACAATTAAACCTACTGGGCATAAAGTGGGGGGTCGGATTTTTATTGTTATGAAGTAGTAAACTGATCCCCCACTAATTATACTTAATATAATAGTGTAATATAATCTATCTCTTCTCCCTCCTGATATGAGTTAAATGGCAGGACAGACTGGATTCTATAGCCTTGGTTGGCAACCAGTCTACCACAGAAAGCAATGGCAACCTACTGCGGGATAATCTTCTGCCCAGTCAGTAATGTCTCGAAAGAGACATGATCGCCCCAGTGTGTTTCACGTATGGCACTTAACTGACTGACTAGACTGATGATGTGCATTGTGATGCAGTGGATATTGACTCGGAATGACAAATCAGGAAGCCGAGTTCGAATTCCTCGTCTTCCCTTATGCACAAATACCTTTAGGAAAGGTATTAATCAATCTCTTCCCTCAAGTTATGGGTTAAATAATAGAACAGACTGGGTTCTATAGCCTTGGCTGGCAACCAATCTACATGGAAAGCAATGGCAACCTACTGCCCAGTCAGTCATGTCTCTTTCAAGACATGATCGCCCAAAGCATGTCTCACGTGTGTCACTTAACTGACTGACTAGACTAGTGATGAGACCTCACTGATATACAGTTGAGCTGGTTAGATGTAGCCATACATTCTATGCTAACAGTTTCTTTTCTAACATTTCTCACAAGTGGAACTTTCTTCTGTTTTCTTGCTTCCCTGGCAAGATCTCATCATTTTACAATTGAAATGCCAAGATGTAACCATAATTTCTATGCTAACAGTTTCTTCTCTCACACTTCTCACTTGTGGATCCGTCTTCTGGCTTCTTGCTTTCCTGGCAAGATCTCATCATTTTACAATTGAAATGGCTAGATGTAACCATAATTTCTATACTAACAGTTTCTTTTCTCACACTTCTCACTTGTGGACCCCTCTTCTGTTTTCTTGCTTCCTTGGCAAGATCTCATCATTTTACAATTGAAATGCCAAGATGTAACCTTAATTTCTATGCTAACAGTTTCTTCTCTCACACTTCTCACTTGTGGATCCGTCTTCTGGCTTCTTGCTTTCCTGGCAAGATCTCATCATTTTACAATTGAAATGGCTAGATGTAACCATAATTTCTATACTAACAGTTTCTTTTCTCACACTTCTCACTTGTGGACCCCTCTTCTGTTTTCTTGCTTCCTTGGCAAGATCTCATCATTTTCCAATTGAAATGGCTAGATGTAACCATAATTTCTATACTAACAGTTTGTTTTCTCACCCTCCTCACTTGGGTATCTTCCTAAAAGCTTCATGCTTTCCAGCAAACTTTAATCTGTAAAAATCTATATGCAATATTAATCTCTATTTAATGTCCTCCTGATTAATCTTGTTTTGTTCTTGCTTCTTAGCAACATCTCCATTTTCAAATTATCCTACACTCAGTAACCCCTTGTGTCTCAGTGGCTTTACTGCCTTGCATGGGGTAAATTTGATTAAATAAAAACTGAACTCATTTACTGTGTAATATTTCAGATTGAAAAAAAATGATGGATTTCACTTATTGAAAAAAATGATGGATTTCACTTAGAATCTATAATGAAAATTAAAAAAATCATTAAGAGCAAACAACACTTCCAATGATCATTAATTTAAAAATTTGCAATAAAATATCCAATTAAATATCCGATATAAATTAGAAAAATGTCTTGACTTTGTTTTTTAAAGATCTGCTTGATATATTTAATGTGGCAGTTGACTTGACTTCACTTTATCTTCTAAGAATCCATCCAAAATAATTTCACATAGCAGTTGGATTTCTTTTCTGTTCTCTTTAAAGATATTTTTTCAAAATTTTCTTTTCTTCTTTGTTATTAAATATTTCAGTTTGATAAACAAAGGATAAAGACTGGCTTTTCAAACTTCCAAAACAAGTAAAGGAAATTCAAAATACATATCTTCAAAAGTAAACATATTATGTACACAAGGAAACCCATTCATCATTCACCATAAATCTAGAATATAAATGTATAGAAACTAGCATGTTCACAAAATGAGGGATCAGTTTATATATTGATTATAATATAGAATTGATCCCCCATTTTATATCCACATTATAATTTCTTATAAACAGTTGGCATGTATATTCTTCTTCTATGTGCCTTGTTCTTTCAGGATGTACGCGATCATGGCCTTCCATGTCTCCCTATCCCTGGTGGCTCTTAGCATGCTTTCTTATGTTACCCCACCCAAACCCTGCTCTGCCATCCACTTGCTCAGGCCTGTCAAATATGTTATCTACTGCTTTTTCCTGTTTCTCTTTCCCCTCTATCTGACCTGTGAGTATCAGATTCTCCAAGCCTTCCTTCCTCATCACATGTCCCAAGAACTTCAGCTGTCTTTTCCTGTTGTTCAGTATTAATTTCCTTTTCATTTCCATCCTTTCTAAAACCGCATCATTGCTCACATTCTTGATCTATGATATCTGCAGCATCCTTCTGTCGAAACACATTTCATTTGCTTCAGGTTTTTCCTTCATCTTTGATGATATAGTCCAGCATTCACTGCCATGTTGAAGAACTGACATCACATAGCAATCCAGTATTCCCTTCTTTGTTTCTAGCAAAATTTTCCGGTCTCTTAATACGCTTTTTTTTTTTTTTGGTCAGTAGCAACGTCTGTTCATTGTGATGGTAACGGGTTGGCAGCTTTTTGGCTCCTTAGTTGCTTTATCTTATTTAACTTGTCAGAAATATTTGTTGCAGTTTGGACCTTAATTCCACTTTTTTTTCCCTTTATAACCCGGATAAAAAAAACCCTTACCCCTCTGCGTTGTGGTGCAGTGGATATCGGCTCAGAACAAAAAAATCAGGAGGCCGAGTTCGAATTCCAGTCGAATTCCTTGCATTCACTTACCTTGGGAATGGTATTAATCTGTCTCTTCCCTCCAGTTATGGGTTAAATAATAGGACAGACTGGGTTCTGTAGCCTTGGTCAGCAACCAGTCTACCGCAGAAAACCAATGACAACCTACTGCGGGATAATCTTCTGCCCAGTCAGTCATGTCTCTTTCGAGACATAATCGCCCAAGCGTGTATCACATATGGCACTTAACTGACTGACTTATGCTGGCAGTTTCTTCTTTCGCTTGTGGAACTCTCTCTCTCTCTCTCTCTCTCTCTCTCTCTCTCTCTCGGTTTCATGCTTCCTAGTCCAGTTTAATCTTCTTCTCATATTATTATAAGTCCTATGCTAACAGTTTCTTCTCTCACTTGTGAAACTCTCTTCCGGCTTCTTGCTTTTCACTCAACTTTGATCTTTAATAATTTAAATGCAATATCAATCATTATCTTCTGTCTTCTTAATTCCTGTTCTTTTATTGTTCTCTCTTCTTAATTATGTTTTCTTCTTCTCATATTATTATAAGTCCTATGCTAACAGTTTCTTCTCTTGCTTGTGGAACTCTCTTCCGGCTTCTTGCTTTTCACTCAACTTTGATCTTAAATAATTTAAATGCAATATCAATCATTATTTTCTGTCTTCTTAATTCCTGTTCTTTGATTGTTCTCTCCCCTTAATTATGTTTTCTTCTTTTCATATTATTATAAGTCCTATGCTAACAGTTTCTTCTCTCACTTGTGGAACTCTCTTCCGGCTTCTTGCTTTTCACTCAACTTTGATCTTCAAAAATTTTAATGCAAAGTCAGTTGTTATCTTCCGTCTTCTTAATTCCTGTTCTGTTATTGTTCTCTCTTCTTAATTATCTCATTTTCCTGCGACGTCCCCTGGGGAAAAGTGTTTGACCTATCAGTTGATGACTGTGCCTCTGAGGTCTCGTCATGGGTGAAAGCTGGCATTGATGCCTTCATACCCACCAGGAAGTATTGCTTAAAACCTCATTCCTCTCCGTGGTTCTCTCCGGCCTGCTCAGCCGCCATTGCCCACAGGAACCATTACTTCCATCTATTCCAGAGACAGCCAACTGATCACAATAGGCGCCTGTTCACATCCGCTCGCAGTGAGTGCAAGAGAACCCTAAATGACGCCAAACAGTTGTTTGCGGAGAGAATGCGACAGCACATAGCTGACCGCAAGTTCGGCTCCAAGGACTATTGGAGGATTTGTAAACGGGTGCTCAACAATAGGAAATCCTCAATACCTCCCTTAATCCATGGATTTGACGTTCTCACGTCATCTGCTGAGAAAGCTGAGTGCTTTGCCCGCAGATTCTCATCCAACTCCACACTCGACTCGTCCGGAGTGCACCCACCCGACTTCCCTATTAGAACTGAGGCCAAACTGCATGACGTATATATTACCCCGACAATAGTATCCAGAGTAATTTCAAAACTCGACCCCCATAAGGCGTGTGGAGACGATGGAATCCCGGTGATAGTCCTTAAGAGGTGTGTCCCTGAACTTTCCCCTGTCCTCTCTAAACTGTTTAACTACTGCCTTTCTGCTTCCTGCTTTCCTGCATGCTGGAAATTCTCCTCAGTCGTTCCTGTCTTTAAGAACTGTGGTGAACCCTCGGACCCATCCAACTATCGCCCGATCAGTCTTCTACCAATATTCGGGAAAGTGTTCGAGGCTATAATAAATGCTGAAATAGTTCATCATCTCACCGCCCACAAACTGTTCTCCGACAGGCAATATGGATTCCGATTTGACAGGTCCACAGCCGACCTGCTAACTACTGTAACGGAGTACATGCTACAGGCCCTTGATGAGTCTGACGAGGCTCGCGCGGTTGCTCTGGATATCTCCAAGGCTTTCGACAGGGTTTGGCACCCTGGCCTCCTATGCAAACTACGCGGTTATGGTATTACCGGTCGCCTGCTTGACCTAATCCAATCTTTCTTAAATAACCGCAAAATGAAGGTCGTTCTGAATGGGCGTGCCTCTTCGTCCTACAGCACGAATGCTGGTGTCCCACAAGGCTCTATCCTGGGCCCAACGCTCTTCCTTATTTTCATCAACGACCTCCCAGATGAGATCAGGTCCCAAGTAGGCATCTACGCAGATGACACTACAATATACTCCCGCTCCAGTAAGAAACCTGTCGTGGCGGACAGACAAAATCTCGCTGCTGACCTTGAGCGGGATCTACACTCTGTGGTGAACTGGGGCAAGAAGTGGCTTGTCAACTTCAATTCCTCGAAGACCAAGCTGTTGTCTGTCAACCATTACAGGCAACCTCTTCTGCCTCCCATAAGCATGGACCAGATGATTCTCCCGGAGAGTAATACACTACGCCTCCTCGGACTTACCCTGTCCTCAGACCTCAAATGGAAGCACTATATTGAATCCATAGCAAAATCTACTGCTAAGAAGATTGGGTCACTATGTCGATCCAGGATGTTTTTTCCACCTGAATCCATCCTGCATATATACAAGTCAACCATCCGTCCGTGCATGGAGTACTGCTGCCATTTATGGTCAGGTGCCCCTGCCGTTCTCCTCAGTGTTCTCGACAAGCTCCAAAGGAGAGTCTGTAATGTGATAGGTTCTGATCTGGCGACTCGTCTGCAGCCACTTTCCCATCGTCGAAATGTGGCCTCCCTCTGTCTCTTCTATAAATACCTTCATGGCTTCTGCTCGGATGAGCTTAAGTCACTGATGCCTCCTCAACAGGTGTTTACCCGTTCAACCAGACTGGCAACTGGGTCCCACCCATTCACAGTCAGGTTAGCCAAACGCAGACGACAATTCTACTCCAGCAGCTTCCTCTCTCGCACTTCCCGCCTGTGGAACTCACTCCCGTATTCTTGCTTTCCTGACGGCTACGACCTCCAGAAATTTAAAAGCAAAGTTAATACTCACCTACTAACCACTGGCCTCTAGCTCTCTCCCCTCCCCTGTATAACCTTCCCTTTCTCTCCGCCCATGTACCTGTCATTGCACCTGCTTTCTCAGTTTTCTATTGTTCCTTTCTAACTAGCTTGTACTCCTCACTCTTTTCTAATTAATCTTTCTACATTTATGTAACCCCCTGCACATCAGTGGCGTTTCTGCCTTGCTCGGGGTGAAATGATTAAAAAAAAAAAAAAAAAAAAAAAAAAAGTCTTATGCTGGTCGCAGAAAGCAATGGCAACCTACTGCAGGATAATTTTCTGCCCAGTCAGTCATGTCTCTTTCGAGACATGATCGCCCCAAGCGTGTATCACGTATGGCACTTAACTGACTGATTGAATATAATAGTTGGAATAATGATTAAGGCTTATACTGGTCATAAAGTGGGGGATCAGTTTATTACTTCATAACAATAGGAAACCGATCCCCCACTAATTACTACATAATAATATAATACATTTTTTCCCCTGTAGCTATGAGTCAAATAAAAGGACAGATTGGGTTCTATAGCCTTGGTCGGTAACCAGTCTACCGCAGAAAGCAATGGCAACCTACTGCAGGATAATCTTATGCCCAGTCAGTCATGTCTCTTTCGAGACATGATCGCCCAAGCGTGCATCACATATGGCACTTAACTGATTGATTTGGGTCGTAAGATATTTGGTTCCTCAGTCCTGTCTGATTATTGGCATCTGCTAAAAAGTTAAAAATTGTCTAATATCGCAAAGCATTTTTACTTAACTAGCCGTCCCAATTATGTGGGCTGTGTGTTGAATATTATTTTACTACTCCTCCCCACCTCTTAAAAATCACAACTTTTTCTTGCATGTCCAGTGAGGTAGATTTCATTCAGAGTTGAATTTAAATGTAATTTGTTTGAATTTGTCTATGAATATATTTACTTTTCTTTGCTAAATTGAACGTTCTCCTTAGTTGGTTTATCATTTTTTTACTCAGCTTTTGGAAGGCATCCTTCGCCATGCCAATTCGCCTTCGGATCTCAGTGTCGCACTTTCCATCTTCTGTTAGAACATTTCCCAAGTACTTAAATTTTTGTACTTACTTGATTTTAGTACCCTGATCCCAAAAGAATATACATTCTAAGTGAATACTTGCTGGCCAAGCATAAACCCTACCAACGTTTACCTATAGACTCAAATATAAATATGACAAGTGTATAATACCTAAAGACTCAAGTATAAACCTGAACAACGTTTAACTATAGACTCAAGTATAAACTCAGACAATGAATATTTGAGTATAAACTCAACCAATGTCTACCGAAATGAGTAAGTATAAAAAGACTATTTATCTATAGACCCAATTATAAACTCAAACGATACTTGCCTGAAGACTTGAGTATAAACTCAACCAATGTCCACTGAAATGAGTAAGTATAAAAAGACTCTTTACCTATAGACCCAATTATAAACTCAAACGATACGTACCTCAAGACTTGAGTATAAACTCAACCAATGTCTACTGAAATGAGTAAGTATAAAAAGACTCTTTACCTATAGACCCAATTATAAACTCAAACGATACGTGCCTGAAGACTTGAGTATAAACTCAACGAATGTCTACCTAAATACGCAAGTACAAAAAGATTAATGTTTACCTACAGAGTCCAGTATAAACCTAAACAATATTTTCATATAGACTCAAGCATAAATGTGACAAGTTTATACCTAAAGGCTCAAGTATAAACCTGAACAACTTTTACATATAGACTTATAGACTCAAGTATAAATATGACCAATTTTTATGTATTGACTCAACTACAAATATAACCCATTTTTACCAACAGACTCAAGTATAAACCTAACCTATACTTACTTATAGACTCAAGTATATACATATGACCAGTGTTTACCTTTAGAATCAAGTATAAACCTGAACAATATTTTCATATTGACTCAAGTATAAATATGCTAAATGTCTGCCTAAAATCTAAATTATAAACCTGACCAGTGTTTTAGCTATACTCTCAAGTATAAACTTGACTCATTTTTACATATAGAGACAAGTGTAAATATGACTAATTTTTATCAATAGTCTCAAGTAAAAATATAACCCAACAGACTTAAGTATAAACCTGACCCATACATACCTATAGACACAAGTATATACATATGAATAATGTTTACCTATAGGATCAAGAATAAATCTAAACAATACTTTCATATAGACTCAAGTATAAACATGCCAACTGTTTACATAATGTCTAAAATTATAAACTTGACCAGTGTTTACTTGAAGGCTCAATTATAAACCTGACCAATTTTTACATATAGACTCAAGTATAAATATGACCAACATTGATCTACAGACTCAAGTATAAGCCTGACTAATGTTTACCAAAGTGTTTACGTTATGGAATGTTATGGCTATTACTTGTTGAATGGCTTTTGCCGCTGAAATAAATAGGCAAAGAGCAAAGGAAAGATACAGAGACACTAGAGGGACAGTATGGACACTGATTTTATTTTTTCAGTTCCGACCTTTTGTTGGGGAAATTCCTTCCCGAACAGTTTGGCATGTCTTTACTAAACAAAGTTCAACAGAGAAAGAGATCGAGTTTATTTTTGGCACCAGGAGGCCTCTCTTTTTGTGCATACGTCAATTGTCTTTCTTGTCAGAGGACTCCTGGGAGATTTTTATGTTTATTTTATTTTGTACTTTTATTTTGTTTTGTATTTTTATTTTATTTCGTAGTTTGTATTTTATTTTGTATTTTTATTTTATTTAGTGTTTTTTATTTTATTTCGCATTTTTATTTCATCCCTACAAAGTACAATAATGTAGAGATTTTGCCCTGAAATAATCCAAGAAAGTTTGATATACTGAAAAATCTACTAAGCCAAACCTTATTCTTTTTGGTTTAAAAATGAAAAAAAGTCAGAAAACTCAGCTCATGCCTTTGAAATAAGAGAAGTGAAAAAGATATAAAAATACTTATATTGGGAGCATAGAGTAGCAACCATACATAATGATGTTGTGCAATTTTAGTGGCAATGGAAATTTTAAGAATTGCTACCCAACACAGGATAAACCACACTAAAAGTCAAGAACACCCAAAATGTCCTAGATTTTAACCCATATTTGGGGGGAAAGTGGATTGATGACTTTCTCAAGAGCATTGTTAGTCTGTGAAATATTTGCACAACTGTACCACACAAAATTGTTATCTACTAAAACTTGATGGTCAAATGGAAAAAACAGCAGAATTATTATCAGAAATATCAACAGAGATATCAGTCGTAATATCAATAGTGTTATCAGCAGTAGTATCACTAGTATGGTCAGTAGTAGTGTCCACAATATTATCAGCATTAGTATTACTAGTATGGTCAGTAATAGTGTTTACAATGTTATCAGCATTAGTATTACTTATATGGTCAGTAGTCATGCCCACAGTGTTACCAGCATTAGTATGACTGGTATACTCCAGTAGTAGCATCTACAATTGTGGTCAACGGTAGTGTTACTAGTATGATCGTGGTAGCATCTACAATGTTGTCAACAATGTTGCTGGTAACCATAGTAGTAGCATCTACAGTGTTGTCGGCGGTGGTACTAGTATGTCAGTAGTAGCACTCTTTGGTGGTGTCAACGGTATTGTTACTACAATATGGTCAGTAGTAGCATCTACAGTGTTGTCAACAGTAGTGTTACAAGTATGATCGGTGGTAGCATCTACAGTGTTGTCAGCAGTAGTATTTTTAGTGTGGTCGGTAAATGACATCTACCGAACATTTGTCAACGGTAGTATTTTAGTATGGTCCAGTAGTAGCATCTTTAGCGTTGTCAACGATAGTATTAATAGCATGGTCGGTAGTAGCATCTACGGTGTTGTCAGCATTGGTATGACTAGTATGATCAGTAGTGGCATCTACAGTGTTGTCAGCAGTAGTATTTCTAGTATGGTCGGTAGTAGCATCTGCAGTGTTGTCAGCAGTAGTATTTCTAGTATGATCAGTAGTAGCATCTACCGTTGTCGGCAGTGGTATTACTAGTATGATCAGTAGTAACATCTACAGTGTTGTCAACGGTAGTGTTACTAGTGTAGTCGGTAGTAGCATCTCCATTCATCAGCAGTGGTGTTACTAGTATGATCAGTGGTAGCATCTGCAAGTATTTTGTCGGCATTAGTATTACTGGTGTGCTCGGTAGTGGCATCTACAGTGTTGTCAGCAGTAGTATTACTGGTATGCTCAGTAGTAGCATCTACAGTGTTGTCAGCAGTAGTATTTCTAGTATAGTCGGTAGTGGCATCTACAGTGTTATGTTGGTGGTATTACCGGTATGATCAGTGGTAGCATCTACAGTGTTGTCCCAGCAGTAGTATTTTTAGTGGTCAGTAGTAGCACTTGTTGTCAACAGTAGTATTTTTAGTATGGTCGGTAGTAGCATCTTTACAAGCGTTGTCCAGCAGTAGTATTAATAGCATGGTCAGTAGTAGCATCTACCACAAAAGTGTTGTCAGCATTAGTATGACTAGTATGATCAGTGGTAGCATCACAGTGTTGTTGACATTAGTGTTTCTAGTATGGTCAGTAGTAGCATCTACAGTGTTGTCAACAGTAGTGTTTCTGGTATGATCGGTAGCATCTACGGTGTTGTCAACGGTATTGTTACTAGTATGATCAGTAGTAACATCTACAGTGTTGTCAACGGTAGTATTACTAGTACCGGTGGTAGTAGCATCTGCAGTGTTGTCAACGGTAGTATTTCTAGTATGATCGGTAGTAGCATCTACAGTGTTGTCCAACGGTAGTAGTACTGGTAGTATGATCGGTAGTAGCATCTACAGTGTTGTCGGCAATGGTGTTACTAGTATGATCGGTAGTAGCATCTGCAGTGTTGTCGGCATTAGTATGACTAGTATGCTCAGTAGTAGCATCTGCAGTGTTGTCAGCAGTAGTATGACTAGTATGCTCAGTAGTAGCATCTACTGTGTTGTCAGCAGTAGTATTACTAGTATGATCAGTAGTAACATCTACAGTGTTGTCATGGTAGTATTTCTAGTATGGTCAGTAGTAGCATCTACAGTGTTGTCGGCAGTAGTATTTCTAGTATGATCAGTAGTAGCATCTACAGTGTTGTCAGCAGTAGTATGGCTATATGATCAGTAGTATCTGTGTGTTGTCAGCAGTAGTATTTCTATATGATCAGTAGTAGCATCTGCTACTGCAGTAGTATTTCTGTATGATCAGTAGTAGCATCTACAGTGTTGTCAGCAGTAGTATTTCTAGTATGGTCAGTAGTAGACCACAGGCAAGTAGTATTTTAGCATGTATCAGTAGTAGCATCTACAGTGTTGTCAAAAAAAGTAGTAGTATTTCTAGTATGATCAGTAGTAGCATCTACAGTGTTGTCAGCAGTAGTATTTCTAGTATGATCAGTAGTAGCATCTACAGTGTTGTCAGCAGTAGTATTACTAGTATGATCAGTAGTATATCTACAGTGTTGTCAGCAGTAGTATTACTAGTATGATCAGTAGTAGCATCTACAGTGTTGTCAGTGGTAGTATTTATATGACTGTAGCATCTACAGTGTTGTCAGCAGTAGTATTTCTAGTATGGTCAGTAGTATGATTCTACAGTGTTGTCACAAGTAGTAGTATTACTAGTATGATCAGTAGTAACATCTAAGGCAGTGTTGTTGTAGCAGTAGTATTACTAGTATGATCAGTAGTATATCACAGGCTATTGCAGTAGTATTACTAGTATGATCAGTAGTAGCATCTACAGGGTTACAAGCAGTAGTGGTTTCTAGTATGGTCAGTAGTAGCATTCACAGTGTTGTCAGCAGTAGTATTTCTAGTATGGTCAGTAGTAGCATTCATGTGCAAGTTGTTGCAGGTATTTCTAGTATGGTCAGTAGTAGTATCTACAGTGTTGTCAGCAGTAGTATTTAGTATGGTCAGTAGCATCTACAGTGCTGTCAGTAGTATTTCTAGTATGATCAGTAGTAATACTCAGGTGTTGTCAGTGGTGGTATTTCAGTGGTCAGTAGTACTACAGTGTTGTCAGCAATAGTAATACTAGTATGACTGCAGTAGCATCTACAGTGTTGCCAGCAGTAGTATTACTAGTATGACTGCAGTAGCATCTTGCTATGTTGTCAGCAGTAGTATTACTAGTATATCAGTAGTAGCCTACAGTGTTATCAGTAGTAGTATTACTTAGTATGGTCAAGAAGGTAGCATCTACAGTGTTGTCAGCAGTAGTATTACTAGTATGATCAGTAGTATCTACAGTGTTGTCAGTAGTAGTATTTCTAGTATGATCAGTAGTAACATCTACAGTGTTGTCAGCAGTAGTATTATTGGTATGGTCAGGTGGTAGTAACATCTACAGTGTTGTCAGTGGTAGTATTACTAGTATGATCAGTAGTAGCATCTACAGTGTTGTTAGCAGTAGTATTACTAGTACATCAGTAGTAGCATCTACATTGTTGTCAATGGTAGTATTACTAGTATGATCAGTAGTAGCATCTACAGTGTTAATGGCAGTAGTATTTAGTATGGCTGTGTAGCATCTACAGTGTTGTCAGCAGTAGTATTAGTATGATCAGCAGTAGCATCTACATTGTTGTCAGTAGTATTACTAGTATGATCAGTAGCAGTAGCATCTACAGTGTTGTCAGCAGTAGTATTTCTAGTATGATCAGTAGTAACATTCATGTACAATGGCAGTAGTATTACTAGTATGGCTATAGTAGCATTCATGGTGTTGTTAGTAGTAGTATTACTAGGTATGACCAGTAGTAACATCTACAGTGTTGCTTGTGCATTACTAGTATGATCAGTAGTAGTATCTACATTGTTGTCAGCAGTATTACTTAGTATGATCAGTAGTAATATCACAGTACAATGGCAGTAGTAGTTTCTAGTATGATCAGTAGTAATATCTGTGTATACGTTATGGTATTTCTAGTATGGTCAGTAGTAGTATCTACAGTTGTTGCAGTAGACATTGTAAGTATGACTGTAGTAGCATCTACATTGTTGTCAGCAGTAGTATTACTAGTATGATCAGTAGTAGTATCTACAGTGTACTGCAGTAGTATTACTAGTATGATCAGTAGTAGCATCTACTACGTCAGTGTAAAAGCTACTAGTGATCAGTAGTAGCATCTACAGTGTTGTCAGTAGTAGTATTTTTAGTATGGTCAGTAGTAGTACTACAGTGTTGTCAGCAGTAGTATTACTAGTATGATCAGTAGTAACACTACAGTGTTGCTTTGGCAGTAGTATTACTAGTATGATCAGTAGTAGTACTTTACATTGTTGTCAGCAGTAGTATTTCTAGTATATCAGTAGTAGCATCTACAGTGTTGTCAGCAGTAGTATTACTAGTATGATTAGTAGTAGCATCTACATTGTTGTCAGCAGTATTTCTAGTATGGTCACAGTAGCATCTACATTGCTTGCAGGTATTTTTAGCATGTGTCAGTAGTAACATCTACAGGCTACTGGCAGTAGTATTTCTAGTATGGCTGGTAACATCTGTTGTGTTGTCAGCAGTAGTATTTCTAGTGTCAGTAGTAGCATCTACAATGTTGTCAGCAGGTATTTTTAGTATGGTCGGTAGTAGCATCTATGCGTTATCGTTAGTATGACTAGTATACTAGTAATAGCATCTACAGTGTTGTCAGCAGTAGTATGACTAGTATTACCAGTAGTAGCATCTACAGTGTTGTCAGCATTAGTATGACTAGTATACCAGTAGTAGCATCTACCGTGGTTGTCAGCAGTAGTATTACTAGTATGATCAGTAGTATCTACAGTGTTGTCAGCAGTAGTATTACTAGTATGCTCAGTAGTAGCATCTACATTGTTGTCAGCAGTAGTATGACTAGTATGCTCAGTAGTAGCATCTACCGGGGCAGTAGTATTAATAGCAGTGACAGTAGTAGCATCTACAGTGTTGTCAGCATTAGTATGACTAGTATGCCTAGTAGTAGTATCTACAGTGTTGTCAAAGGCAGTAGTATTAATAGCATGGTCAGTAGTAGCATCTACAGTGTTGTCAGCAGTAGTATTACTAGCAGGATCAGTAGTAGCATCTACAGTGTTGTCAGCAGTAGTATTACTAGTATGATCAGTAGTAGCATCTACAGTGTTGTCAGCAGTAGTATTTCTAGTATGATCAGTAGTAGCATCTACAGGGTTGTCAGCAGTAGTATTACTAGTATGGTTTAGTAGTAGCATCTAGAGTGTTGTCAGCAGTAGTATTAATAGCATGGTCAGTAGTAGCTTCTACAGTGTTGTCAGCATTAGTATGACTAGTATGCTCAGTAGCATCTACCGTGTTGTCAGCAGTAGTATTACTAGTATGATCAGTAGTAGCATCTACAGTGTTGTCAGCAGTAGTATTACTAGTATGCTCAGTAGTAGCATCTACATTGTTGTCAGCAGTAGTATTAATAGCATGGTCAGTAGTAGCATCTACAGTAAGTGTTAATAATAGCAGTAGTATTACTAGTATGCTCAGTAGTAGCATCTGTGGTTGTCAGTGTAGTATTACTAGTATGATTAGTAGTAGCATCTACAGTGTTGTTGCAGTAGTATTAATAGCATGGTCAGTAGTAGTAGTCTTATGCAAGCACAGCAGTAGTATTACTATTATACTAGTAGTAGTATCCACATTGTTGTCAGCAGTAGTATTACTAGTATGCTCAGTAGTAGCATCTGCATTGTTGTCAGCAGTATTATTGCGCATGGTCAGTAGTGGCATCTACAGTGTTGTCAGCATTAGTATTACTAGTATGTTCAGTATGGCATCTACAGGGTTGTCAGCAGTAGTATTTAGCATGGTCAGTAGTAGCATCTACATTGTTGCCGCAGTAGTATCGGTATGGTCAGTAGTAGTATCTACAGTGTTGTCAGCAGTAGTATTTCTAGTATGGTCAGTAGTAGCATCTACAGTGTTGTCAGCAGTAGTATTTAGCAGCATCAGTAGTAGCATCTACAGTGGCCATTAGCAGTAGTATTTCTAGTATGGTCAGTAGTAGCATCTAATGTTGTCAGCAGTAGTATTTTTAGTATGGTCAGTAGTATATCTACAGTGTTATCAGCAGTAGTATGACTAGTATGCCTGCAATAGTATCTATAGTGTTGTCAGTAGTAGTATATCAGTACAGCCTGCAGTAGCATCTACAGTGTTGTCAAAGGCATTAGTATGACTAGTATGCTCAGTAGTAGCATCTACCGTGTTGTCAGCAGTAGTATTACTAGTATGATCAGTAGTAGTATCTACAGTGTTGTCAGCAGTAGTATTACTAGTATGCTCAGTAGTAGCATCTACATTGTTGTCAGCAGTAGTATGACTAGTATGCTCAGTAGTAGCATCTACCGTGGTTGCTGTGGCAGTAGTATTAATAGCATGGTCAGTAGTAGCATCTACAGTGTTGTCAGCATTAGTATGACTAGTAGTACCAGTAGCAGTTGGTACTTACAGTGTTGTCAGCAGTAGTATTAATAGTGATGGTCAGTAGTAGTATCTACAGTGTTGTCTGCATTAGTATGACTAGTATGCCTGCAGTAGCATCTACCGTGTTGCCAGCAGTAGTATTACTAGTATGATCAGTAGTAGCATCTACAGTGTTGTCAGCAGTAGTATTACTAGTATGATCAGTAGTAGCATCTTACAGTGTTGTCACAGTAGTATTACTAGTATGATCAGCAGGTGCATTCCAGCAGTGGTTGTCAGCAGTAGTATTTCTAGTATGATCAGTAGTAGCATCTACAGGGTTGTCAGTAGTAGTATTACTAGTATGATTAGTAGTAGCATCTACAGTGTTGTCAGCAGTAGTATTAGCAGCATCAGTAGTAGTTTCTACAGTGTTGTCAGCATTAGTATGACTAGTATGCTCAGTAGTAGCATCTACCGTGTTGTCAGCAGTAGTATTAATAAGATCAGTAGTAGCATCTACAAAGTTGTCAGCAGTAGTATTACTAGTATGCTCAGTAGTAGCATCTACATTGCTGTCAGCAGTAGTATTAGCATGGTCAGTAGTAGCATCTACAGTGTTGTCAGCAGTAGTATTACTAGTATGCTCAGTAGTAGCATCTACAGGGTTGTCAGCAGTAGTATTACTAGTATGATTAGTAGGTGTGGCATCTACAGTGTTGTCAGTAGTATTAATAGCATGGTCAGTAGTAGCATCTACAGTGTTGTCAGCAGTAGTATTACTATTATGCTCAGTAGTAGCATCTACATTGTTGTCAGCAGTAGTATTACTAGTAAAGTTCAGTGGCAGTATCTACATTGTTGTCAAAGTGGTAGCATTAATAGCATGGTCAGTAGTAGCATCTTACAGTGTTGTCAGCATTAGTATTACTAGTATACCTAGTAGTAGCATCTATGTGGCTGTCAGCAGTAGCATTTTTAGTATAGTCAGTAGTAGCATCTACAGTGTTGTCAGCAGTAGTATTTAGTATGATCAGTAGTAGCATCTACAGGCTATTTGGGCAGTAGTATTTCTAGTATGGTCAGTAGGTATCATCTATTGTTGTCAGCAGTATTTCTAGTATGGTCAGTAGTAGCATCTACATTGTTGTCAGCAGTAGTATTTCTAGTATGGTCAGTAGTAGTATCTACAGTGTTGTCAAAGTAGTATTTAGTATGATCAGTAGTAGCATCTACAGTGTTGTCAGCAGTAGTATTTCTAGGTATATTGCAGGTAGCATCTACAGGGTTGTCAGCAGTAGTATTTCTAGTATAGATCAGTAGTAGCATCTACAGTGTTGTCAGCAGTAGTATTTCTAGTGGTCAGTAGTAGCATCTACATTGTTGTCAGCAGTAGTATTTCTAGTATGGTCAGTAGTAGCATCTACAGTGTTGTCAGCAGTAGTATTTCTAGTATGGTCAGTAGTAGCATCTACAGTGTTGTCAGCAGTAGTATTCTAGTATGGTCAGTAGTATATCTACATTGTTGTCAGCAGTAGTATTTCTATGTTGGTCAGTAGTAGCATCTACAGTGTTGTCAGCAGTAGCGACTAGCATGCTCAGTAGTAGCATTCACAGTGTTGTCAGCAGTAGTATTTCTAGTATGGTCAGTAGTAGCATCTACATTGTTGTCAGCAGTAGTATTTCTAGTATGGTCAGTAGTAGTAGTATCTACAGTGTTGTCAGCAGTAGTATTTCTAGTATGATCAGTAGTAGCATCTACAGTGTTGTCAGCAGTAGTATTTCTAGTATGGTCAGTAGTAGCATCTACAGGTTGTCAGGCAGTAGTATTTAGTATGAACAGTAGTAGCATCTACATTGTTGTCAGCAGTAGTATTTCTAGTATGGTCAGTAGTAGTATCTACATTGTTGTCAGCAGTAGTATTTCTAGTGTCAGTAGTAGCATCTACATTGTTGTCAGCAGTAGTATTTCTAGTATGATCAGTAGCATCTACAGGGTTGTCAGCAGGTATTTCTAGTATGGTCAGTAGTAGCATCTACATTGTTGTCAGCAGTAGATTAGTATGGTCAGTAGTAGCATCTACAGTGTTGTCAGCAGTATTATTTCTAGTATGATCAGTAGTAGCATCTACAGTGTTGTCAGCAGTAGTATTTCTAGTATGGTCAGTAGTAGCATCTACAGTGTTGTCAGCAGTAGTATTACTTAATTACTAGTATGATCAGTTGTAGTGTTCACAATGTTATTAGCATTAGTATGACTAGTATGGCCAGTAGTAGTGTCCAAAGTGTTATAGGCATTAGTATTACTAGTATGGTTAGTAGTAATGTCCACAGTGTCAACATTATTGGTATTACTACTATGGTTAGTAGTAGCGTCTATAGTGTTGTCCACATTAGTATTACTAGTATGGTCAGTAGTAGTATCCACAATCAGCAAACAGAGCAGCCCAAAATGCCAAATAATGTTGTGGCATCAATCAAGCAGGTACAAAAATTTAAATATCTGGGCAGTGTTCTAAGGAAATAGGGAAAGTGCGACACAGAAATCCAAAGGTGAATTAGCATGGCAAAGGGGCACAACCCAGAAGCTGAGTAAAGTATTAAGGCACAGGAATCTTTTACTAGAAACAATGAAATGATGGAAACCAAAAGAAAATTAATACTGAGCATCAGGATGAGACAGCTAAAGTTCCTGGGACATGCAATGAGGAAAGAGGGCTTGGAGAACCTGATACTAACAGGTTAGATAGAGGGGAAAAGAGACAGAGGGAAGCAGTGGATAACATATTTGAAGGGCCTGAGCAGGTGGAAGGCAGTACGGGGGCTGTGAGATGTTACAGGATAAATGTGCTAAGAGCCACCGGGGGAAAGGGAGCCATGGAAGGCCATGATTGCCCATGTCCTGAGAGGACAAGGCACATAGAACAAAAAGTATCACTAGTATAATCAGCAGCTGCATCCACTATGCTACAGCAACAGTATGAATAGTATGCTCAGTGGTAGTATCCACAGTTAGCAGCAGGATTTCACTAATATGGCCAGCAGTAGTATCCACATTGTTATTAGCAGTAGTATCACTAGTATGGCCAGCAGTAGTATCCACACTATTATTAGCAGTAGTATCACTAGTATGGCCAGCATTAGTATCTACATTGTTATTAGCAGTAGTATCACTAGTATGGCCAGCAGTAGTATCCACATTGTTATTAGCAGTAGTATCACTAGTATGGTCAATAGTAGCACCCACAGTGTTGTCAGCAGTAGTATCACTATTATGGCTAGCAGTAATATGTTATCAGCAATAGTATCTTTAGTATTGCCAACAGTATTATCCACAGAGATATCAGCAGTAGTATCACTAGTATGGCTAGCAGTAATATGTTATCAGCAATAGTATCTTTAGTATTGCCAACAGTATTATCCACAGAGGTATCAGCTGTAGTATCACTAGTATGTCCAGTAGTAGTAGGGACAATGTTATCAGCAGTAACAGTATATCCATCCTCTCACAATATTTGTCTATATCTCTGAGATGAGCTCACAGTAACTCACCGTACTGAATTCATCTGACACATTTATCCACAGGGTCATGTGACACACAGCCAAGTGGATAAACACATTGGTTGGATCCAGTGACTTGACCCAAAGAGTTGTGAGTTCAATACCTTGCTACAGCAGATGTAAAGACAAAAAAATTCTAGAGGTGAGTTGCAGGAAGATAACTGATACTGAGACATCTGGATGAGGCATGAATAATGGAACTAGAACAATCTAACCTGATGAAAAAAATAAAGTATTCAATACAAATTTTCAATCATCTGAATAAAGGCAGAGTGTACAATGGCTGAAGCATTATGAATATGGGCAACACAGATGAGGACACCAGTCTGAACAATGTAACTAATGTAAACTGCCTCTCACAAGTTTGGTTCTGGAGACGACTGGCAACTCTACGAGTGTGTGCTGAACAAAACACAGTTCCTTGATCCCTCCTCCTTTCAATCAATTTGAAGTACTGCCATCTACAGCAGATGAAGCAGAGTGCTATGCTCATAAATTCAATCTCCCCTCACAGCCCATCCCACGTAATTCTGCTGAATTTTCCTCCGGAACAGACTCACTACAGAGTGATATGTGCATAATTCTGTCCATGGTTTTTGATATCATTTGTAAACTTGATCCCCAAAGAGCTATGTCTATTGAAATATGTGGTTTCTTATCTTCATAAACAACTTTCCCCATTTCATCAGTTCCAACCGGGTATTAGTGCAGATGATACAGCTATCTACAATTGCCTTAATAGCAGGGTCAGACAAAGTAAAATTGGAAGCCATTATCCATGCAAATCCAGCCTTAGAGCATCTGGTATTCCCAAGCAGTCACCCATTTATGTACTATGATTGGAAGCTAGCTCACCAATTTCTAGTTCCAAGATATTATCCATTATACCACCTGTACATCCAAGCTAACGGCATCTTGTATCCTTAAGCAGTTACTCATTGGATTAATGGAGTTGGAAGTTGGTTCACCAATTTCCAGTGCCAAGATATTATCCATTGTACCACCTGTATATCCGAACTTTCAGAATTTGGTATTCATAAACTGTCACTGATCTAGGTACTGTCCAGGTTTGATGTCAATTTATTTTTTTTTTAATTGCATCACCCCAAGCAAGGCGGTAATGCCACTGATGAGCAGGGTGCTACAGAAGAGTAAAAAGATTAATTAGAAGAGAGTGAAGAGGAGGACGAACCAGTTAGAAAGGAGCAAGAGAAGGATGGGAATACAGGCGTGATGACAGTTGCAAAGGTGGAGAGAAAGGAAAGGATATACGGGGTGGGGAAAGAACTAGAGTCAAGTGGTTAATAGATGAGGATTGACATTGCATTTAAATTCTTGGAGGTTGTAGCCATCAGGAAAGCAAGAATATGGAAGCGAGTTCCACAGGCAGGAAGTGCGAGAGAAGAAACTGCAGGAGTAGAATTGTCGTCTGCATTTGGTTAATCTAACTGTGAATGGGTGTGACCCAGTTGCCAATCTGGTTACATGAGAATTAACTTCAGAGATATTATAAGAGCAAGTGTTTCAATGTGATATGGCTTTAAACCTATTACTATTTAGGAGTGAGTTTTAGCTCCCCTATCTATGTAGTCTTGTGCCAATCTAAACAAAACAAATAAAACCTATTGTAGGCTCTCAATTATTTATGAAACCTAGAACAATATCAAAAGAGAGAAAATAATTTAAGAAGATTGTATTGCACCAATCTTCCAATTGGATAGAGTTCATTTACCTTGAGAATCAGAGTTCAAATTCCTGGCTTTTACTGGGCTTGAAAACAAACCATTAGCACTGGTGAAAACTGTGTAACTCTTTCACTCACAAAAATGGCTGGCTGACATCATTAAAAATATATGGTCGATGATTTTGTCCAGTTTCTTTGATGCCTAATTGGGTTAAGAAAACACAGCAAAAAAAATTTCAATTTTTTAATTTTCAAACAATAAATAAAAAACGAGATCATCAAAAACTGTGTCATAAAACTTTTAATTGGCCATTTTAAACAACTAAAGTTGAACTTGAAAAGAAACAGACCCTTTGAGAATAAAGCTATGCAGGATATCAAACATTTTTTTAAAAAAATACTTCAGTCAATTTCCATGATTTTCAAGAGGGTTGAAAAAGATTTCTTTCTCCTTTTCGTGGATCTCTCAAAACTTCAAGTTAGTTAGATGGTCTCATACTTTTATATTTACTCACTTAAATACCATCTGACGTTAAGCTCAATATTAATTTATTTAGGATTTATACAATTTCTATAACTAAAACAGCAGTAATATTTAAATAATTTTACAATTGCATTGGTTATATTTTTTTATGTGAGTAGTTAAAAATTCTTATTTATACAATTAACTCTGAAAAAAATCTGCTTTTTAAATCATTGAAAATAAAATGTCTAAATATGGCTAATACAAAATTTGGTATCTCCACAGAATCTCTAAAAAATGAGCACACCATGATGAAAAAATGCCCGAAACTTAATAAAAAGTAAGTTTCATTGTCAATATCTTTGTTATTATTAAGGGGGAAAAAAAAAACAAAGAGATTTTTGATAATTAAATTATATTTTTTGATCTTTTCAGAACATTCAAAATATTTTTTTTAAATTTTGGTTTTCTATCGTCAGTAGAGATGGTCCAAAGATTAGTATAGGAAGTTTTAGCACCTCTTTTTGACAGTAAAAAACCACAATGATTTGGAAATTCTTGAAAAAATCAAATGATTGTCAGATTTTAATGAAACTTTCAGGACTTCTTTACAAATGAATGAAATTGTTCGAGAAATGTTTCTTTTTTAGAAAATTTTGATAAAAACATTTTCTTTTTCCATGTTAACCTCCTCCCCTATTCAATTGAATTCTATAAAATTTAAAGAAATTCATTTTTGTACAACTTAATGTTTATGTAAGTTATATGCAGAAGTCTTCGGAGATTATAAATCACTAATTCTTTTTATAAAAAAGGACCCCCAGTTACCAAAAATCTGATCTGAATTTCAAAATAAACAATGCAATATAACAAAGACATTATTTAATTTGAAAAGCTTTTAATTGCTTTTATGAATTAGATATATTAAAGATACTTATAGGATACAAATCCTATATCATCTAACAATTAACTCAAATGAGAAAAGTAAAATTGCACATCCACAAAATCGAATCAAATTGACTAAAAACATTTTGAAAAACCCAGACCAAGGCAAATTTCACAAGTCAGTTTGAAAAGTAAAATTCTCGATTCTTGGATAAGAAATAGCAAATTGATCTATGACCCAGGTCAATTTTTTTTTCACTAGAAAATAGGTATACTGCTCGGAGTCGATCGCATGACTAAAATCTACTAATTATTCATGTCTCTTGACCGGTCAAGTCAGTCCGACATGGGAGGGAATCTGAAGGACCTCGTCGCAATGTGCCTAAAGAAAATTTAATTTGCCAACCGGGACATAAGGGTGCATCACAAATTCGTTCGACCTCTCCTTCCAATTTTATTTTCTTTGTCTTCACCCGCACACCGTCAAAGAAAACAACAACAAAAAGATAACTGACTTCGATAAGTACAGTCTTCTTTATTGCCTGACTTTCCTTTTCACTTTTTCTCCTATCATAAAAAGGAAAAGAACACAGACTTTTATAAGCAACCTTTTTAATCTTTTTACATACACACATTCCGCTACTATCAACTATGAACTCTGAATTTCTGTGAGACATTTAAATACTTACATTTTTCTTTGAACAATTAACTGCATGCATTTTCGGTATGAACGTTTTATTTTTCTTCTCACAATTTTGTTATTCTGTTAACAAAAAATTACTTTAATGTACAAACGAAATATTTTATCCTTTCACATTTCAACATCCAACCATCAACATTCTGGTATTTTAAATTATGGGGACTTTGGTTGTGTTTGGCAAAAGGCCAATTTGACAATCATAGATGAGGCCTCTACATACTATGGTAAATTTTCATTTTAGGTGCCGACGGCTTTTCTCCCTTCAAACTTATCCAAAATAGCATTATCTCTGTGCAAATGTATATGCTGAACTCAAATCAACAATTAGTTATTGAAGAAACTTCCCATTTTTGATTTGAAAGTCTTTAAAAAAACGAACTATATCTCGCACTTTTTCTCTCCCGTAACTCTCATGAAGTCATGTAATTAACTGCAGAATGACGTACTGCGTAGGACAACAAATTTTGGTCGATTTCCTTCCTTTACTGAAACTTCCAGGGATGTACTTCCTGTAATGAAAGTAATAAACGTAGAAATACAATAGCACATTACTTTCATAACAGGAAGTACATTGCAGGAAGTTTCAGTAAAGGAAGAAAATCGACCAAAAATCAACCGAAATTTGTTGCCCTACACCGAAAGACATTCAACAGTTAATTACATGACTGCGTTAGAGTTACAGGAGAGAAAAAGTATGAGATATAGTTCATTTTTTTATGGATTTCAAATAAAAAAAGTTAGGTTTCTTCAATAACAATAATTCGAACTATTCACAGAACTATCAAAAATAATAGGTTTCCACAGATTACGAAGAACGGTGTACCATCCGCAAATGAATGGATTAGCTGAGCGAGCACACAGAACGCTAAAAACGGCTATCATAGCCAGGAAAGAATCATGGTTATCAGCTCTATCTATCGTCCTTCTAGGAATGAGGAAAACTCCTAATGAATCAAACTATTCTCCATTTACTGCAGTAACAGGGAGTCATGCACAAATTCTCCGATTATTAATCGACCTGACCAAGAAAGAGAAGAGCAAAATAACAAACTTGAACGTTAAAATTATAACCGACGAAATGCGAAAATTTGACATGGACAAATTATCCACGGGACACTGGAATTCAATACCTAATCCCTACATTCCAAAATACTTACAAACATGTAAAAGTATCTGGCTAAGAACTGAGTAAGAAAACCGTTAGAAGCTCCGTACACAGGTCCATTCCAGGTATTAAGTCGTAACGAAAAATATTTTACTATAAAAAGATCAGACGACGTCCATAGTAATGTTTCAATAGATAGACTAAAACCTGCATATATTTCTGAAAATATAAAATCAAAAACTTTCATCAAATCAAGACAGGATTTGGATAACTCCCTATCTTGTACCGAGGAAACTAATGACAACAAACCAAAACTGAGAACGAAGTCCGGTAGAATGGCTAAATGGAAGAAAGAAAACATATTATTATTAATAACAAAAAAATAAAACAAAAACAAAAAAAAAATTTAAAAAAAAAACAGCAGAACAAAAGGAAAACTACTATAAAAAAGCGACAACAGATACCAAAAACAACTCCGTTTACTGGGGCAAAAGTTATGTGGTGATACCGAGCTAAGCAAGGGACCGGATGTTTGCCCTCTGAGATCCAGAAAGCAAATGACGAAAACTGGTCTTTGCGCACCCGGCTCCACGCATATGTTCCGGCAGAAAACCAAAAATTAATAAATATCAAATTCCTGTTCGCGAGCCTATGCAAATTTTATTTATTATCCAATAGGAAACCCAGAATTAAATATGGGTGTGAATTCCCAAATGACTTGCTGGGACCCACAAAGACGAAATAAAAAGCCGACACAAAAAGCATCGCCAGTTGAGAAAGTACGAGCATAATAGAACGTCCCTTGACCTCATCAAGCGATCCAGTTTGGTCGCCTTCTTTCCCTCTCATCTTCTTTGCTGTCACTGAGCTACTTACCCGACCAAAGGAGCGGAGACAGCAAAGACATTCCTAACTGACAAACGCTCCCACATACATGCACACAAACTCTCTTTTCAGCATTTATTGCTATGAACATTTTAACGTCCTTTGAACTCATCCAAATGACATTACTTTATTTCTAAAAAAACTTAATTGATATCTGTGTATGTATAAATGTTGTTTCTATACTCAATTTGATTTTCTTGTTTTATAACCCCTTTTATAACTTATAGTGGGCAATCTACTAATGAGGTCAAATTCAGTTAATCTGTTTCAATGTACAACTACGTTTCACTGGAACGGATAACCCACTATAAACTGGTGACCCCGGCATGATTTCAACACACACACACACACACACACACACACACACACACACACACACATATATATATATATATACACACAAAAAAAAAATTGGACTTTCAGCGAAATTAGAATATTTCTTTTCAACACAAACTCAACATGGCAACTGATGCTGAAGAAACCTCAACAAATCAAAACCAACCATACCAAGCTGTTGAGATAAAACCACCAAACTTCCTTGAATCAAACGTAATAGCTTGGTTTGCGATAATGAATAATATCCCAAATATAAATTCCTTGTCTTCGAAGCTTCATAACAAGAAGTTCTTTTCAAAGATAGATCTGTCATTTGCTTCTAACTAGATACCAGTTCACCTGGAGGATGTCTGCAAGACAGCCATCTCTACCCCTTTGGGGTTATTTGAATACAAGTTACAACCATATGCCTTTCAGACTATGGAATGCATCATGCACTTTTCAAAGAAAGATGGACAATATCTTTCGCAATACTGATTATACCTTTGTATATATCGACGATATCCTCATATTCTCAGAAGATGAAGAAACTCATTCCAAGCATATCGACCAAGTACTACAAAAACTAATTAAAATTTGTCTCTCCGAATGCATATTTAGTGCTAATGAGTTAGACTTTTTAGGATTTCACATTTCTTCTAATGTTCTCAAACCCAGTGCTAACCCAGTTGAATGAATTAAGTGAATTTCCTCAACCAAACGATTCTAAATCACTACGCCAATTCCTCGGACTGGCACATTTTTATAGGAAACTTCTGCCAAATTTCAGCAATATTATATTACCTCTCACGGAAAAAATATGTTTAAACCAAAATTCAAAATCCTCAACCTTAACAAAGGAAGAAATTGAATATTTCAAAAACATAAAAAACTCTTTATCAAATGTAATGGTTCTGGCTTTCCCCAGCTCAAAAGCTAACAACTAGCAACTAGTAACAGACAGTTCAAATTATGCGGTGGGTGCAGCACTTCACCAAATGATTGATAATCAACCCATCCCCATAGGTTTTTTTCAAAGAAATTATCCCAAACCCAACAAAAATATTCCACTTTTGACAGTGAACTACTAGCTGCCTATCTAGCAATACTCCATTTTAAACATTTAATAGAAGGCAGAAAGTAATGTTATGGATGGATCACAAACCACTTTGCAGTGCTTTTAAAAGCCCGTCTTTCCTAAAATCAGATAGACAACAGCGTCACCTCTGTTTTATCAGCGAATATGTGACTGACATTTCACATATAAAAGGCTCACAAAATATAGTAGCTAATTGTTTATCATGCCCTGTCAATGCGATCACTATTGATGTATGTAACTTACAAGAAATAATGAAACATCAAGCCACTGACAATGAAATTCAGGTATTCAAAGATCAACTGAAACCATGCACAATAAATAAAAATCAAACCATATTATGCAACACGACATTTCCTTTTCCACAACCCTTTGTGACAGAGAAGCTAGAAAATCGGTATTTGACAGTCTGCAAAATCTATCACATCCAGGAATAACATCTTCAAGAAAAATAATAAAATCCAGATACTATTGGCCGGAGATGGAAAAATCAATAAAAACTTGGTGCACAGAATGCCAGCATTGCCAACAAGGAAAAATAATAAAACACACAAAGAGTAAAGTAAATTCATTTGAATTACCTTCCAGTCATTTTGAAACAGTGCATGTAGACATTGTTGGTCCTTTACCACCAGTAAAGAACCAAACTGACTCTTATTTTTCACCATACCAATATTTATTAACATGCATCGATAGAAACACGAGGTAGATAGAAGCATGCCCAATAACAGAAATTACGGCAAAATCAATATCAATGGCTTTTGTCAATCTGTGCATCTCCCGATTCAGGGTTCCTCTTCATGTCATTACAGACAGAGGAAGCCAATTTGAATCCAAACTATTCACAGAACTATCAAAAATAATAGGTTTCCACAGATTACGAACAACAGTGTACCATCTGCAAATGAATGGATTAGCTGAGCGAGCACACAGAACCCTAAAAACAGCTATCATAGCCAGGAAAGAATCGTGGTTATCAGCTCTACCTATTGTCCTTCTAGGAATGAGGATAACTCTTAACGAATTGAACTATTCTCCATTTACTGCAGAGAGTCATGCACAATTTACCCGATTATTAATCAACCTGACCAAGAACGAGAAGAGCAAAATAACAAACTTGCACGTTAAAATTATAACCGATGGAATACAAAAATTTGACATGGACAAATTATCCAGGGGACACCTGCATTCAATACCTAATCCCTATATTCCAAAATACTTACAAACATGTAAAAGTATCTGGCTAAGAACGGACAGAGTAAGAAAACCGTTGGAAGCTCCGTACACAGGTCCATTCCAGGTATTAAGTCATCACGAAAAATATTTTACTATAAAAAGATCAGACGACATCCATAGTAATGTTTCAATAGATAGACTAAAACCTGCATATATTTCTGAAAATATAAAATCAAAAGATTCCATCGAATCAAGACGGAATTTGGATAACTCCCTATCTTGTACTAAGAAAACTAATAATAATAATAAAAAAATGAAAACGAAATCCACTAGAACGGTTAAATGGAAGGAAGAAAACATATTTTTATTAGTAACAAAAAAATAAAACAAAAACAAAAAAAACAAAAAGATTTTTAAAAAAACAGCAAAACAAAAGGAAAACTACTATAAGATACCAAAAACAACTCCGTTTATTGGGGCAAAAGTTAAGTGGTGATATCGAGCAAAATGAGGGACCTGATGTTTGCCCTCTGAGATCCAGAAAGCAAATGACCAAAGCTGGTCTTTGCGCATATGTTCTGGCAGAAAACCAAAAAGTAATAAATATCAAATTCCTGTTCACAAGCCTATGCAAATTTTATTTATCATCCAATGGGAAGCCCAGAATTAAATACGGGTGTGAATTCCCAAATGACTTGCTGGGACCCACAAAGACGAAATAAAAAGCCGACACAAAAAGCATCGCCAGTTGAGAAAGTACGAGCATAAGTAGAACGTCCCTTGACCTCATCAAGCGATCCACTTTGGTCGCCTTCTTTCCCTCTCATCTTCTTTGCTGTCACTGAGCTACTTACCCGACCAAAGGAGCGGAGACAGCAAAGACATTCCTAACTGACAAACACTCCCACATACATGCACACAAACTCTCTTTTCAGCATTTATTGCTATGAACATTTTAACGTCCTTTGAACTCATCCAAATGACATTACTTTATTTGTAAAAAAACATAATTGATATCTGTGTATGTATAAATGTTGTTTCTATACTCAATTTGATTTTCTTGTTTTATAACCCCTTTTATAACTTATAGTGGGCTATCTACAAATGAGGCCAAATTCTGTTAATCTGATATTTTCCAGTATTTAAAACCAAAGCCAGATTAAACAGTGGGAACTCAGGGTTGATCATTGCCAAAAAGCACATTTTATTTATTGATATTTATTGGGTGTACCTCAAAACAAAACCTACCTAAGAACACTCGCAGATGCTTATAATGCAACTGTGTAAATTTTCAAGAAAATCAGTTCAGCCATTTCGGAGTCTATAGGTAATGGATACACACACACACACACATACAGACACACACACACAGACAAAATTTCATTTATAAATAAGTTTAGATAGATAAATGTACCAATTATATAAGCAAAATAACCATAGAAAATTTAAGTCCAAATTATCGAAAATTTAGTAAAAAGTTAGATTAGCAAGAATATTTCCCTAAAAGAATATTGGGAAGTTGAAAATTATATTAAAAAGGTACTCACATTATATTTCTGTCATATTTTTTACAGATATATCTACTATGGAAAAAAATTTGATAAAATCCTTCTTTTAGTCAAGCTGTCAACCTTTCAACACCTAAGAGTTACAAAATGCATCTTTGATATTTTAAACTAAAAGTAATATTTATTTCAAATCAGATTAAACTTTAAATCAGCTAATATTCCTCAAATAAAGTCTTAGAAAAGTATATTTTATTTCCAAAGAATTTTTTTAAAAAATTTAAGTAAAAGACAACTAAAAATGGCACTAAAATTATTGATTTTTGTGATGTCAAAACAAAAACTCCTTTGAGTCAATTTAAATTGGTTTTGAAATACAAAGTGTTTTGCTTATTGCAAATATTAAATCTAATCTATTATCTTGAAGTTAAAACTATAAAAGCTTCAAGAAAAATTTTTCATTTTTAAGAATTCATTTTAAGCCTTAGGTATCATATTTCTAAATTATTGTATAGGTTCACTAATTTACCCATAAAGTCAGTCAGGTGCTGTATGTGATATGTGCTTGGGTAATCCTGTCTCTTTTAATTCATGACTGACTTCACAGGAGATTTCACACAGTAATCTGTTGTTACTTTCTGTGGTAGAGTGGTTGCTAACCATGATATATAGGACCCAGGCTGTCCAGGTATTCCATCCATACTTGTAGACCAAAGAGATGGCTTTATATCTTTTTCCAAGGGTACGTGCAAATCAGTATTTAACGTCCTATACCTATTCTGATCTCCATCAATGATCTTCCTGATGTAATTAGTTCCCAAGTAGGTATTTATGCAAATGACATTACCATTTATTCCCATCTCAACAGGAAATCTGCCAAGGCTGACAAAGTAAACCTTGCTGCTGCCCTTCAAAAAAACCTCCAATCTGTGATGGATTGGGGTAGGAAATGGCTTATAAATTTGAATGCCTCCAAAACGATGCTGCTCTCCTTTTAACCACCATAGTGAAACATTCCTGCCTACTATTGAAATAGACAATGTTAGTCTCCTACAGAGCAATACAATACGCCTCGTTGGCCTCACTCATATTGAAATGACCATATTGAATCTACAGCTGCATCTACCACTAGTGCGTATAATTATTAGGCCACCCCAGTGTTTTAAAAAAATGATGCATTTCAAACTATTTTTTAGTATTTATTGCCAAGTGAATGATTGTACATGAAAATAGAATGATTCTTTTGTTATTATTTTACAAAATTTTACAAAGCAAATAGCGTCAATTTACCCATCGCACCCAGAAGATTTTATATATATATATATATATATATATATATATATATATATACACTACCTGCTATAATTATTAGGCCACCCCAGTGTTTTAAAAAAATGATGTATTTTATACTATTTTTTAGTAATTATTGCCAAGGGAATAATTCTAGATGATAATAGAATGATTCTTTTGTTATTATTATTTTGCAAAATTTTACAAGGCAAATAGCGACAATTTACCAATCGCACCCAGTAGATTGTCTATATATATATACATTACCAGCCATGATTATTAGGCCACCCCAGTATTTTAAAAAAAATGATGTATTTCATACTATTTTTTAGTATTTATTGCCAAGTGAATAATTGTAAATGACAATAGAATGGTTCTTTTGTTAATACTGCACAAAAACATGTGCAGCAAATGAATTTATCTATATTTAATAAATACCTATATTGCAGTTTCATCAATGAAAGAATGAACAAAATTTAGGGTGATTCGGATGAGTCCATCTTTTCTTTCTTGCCTTGTAAAATTTTGCAAAATAATAATAACAAAAGTACCATTCAATTTTCATTTGGCAATAAATACTAAAAATAGTATGAAATGCATCATTTCTTTTAAAAAACTGGGGTGGCCTAATAATTATGGCTGGTAGAGTACTGCTAAGAAAGTTGGGTCACTGTGTCAGGGTGAGGAAGTTTTTCTTATAAGAATCTATCTTGCACATTTATAAATCTATTCTTTGTCCATGCATTGAATACTGTTGCCATATCTGGTTGAATGCTCCTGGTATTCATCTCGAGATTCTTTTCATAATCCATATTGCGCATTAATAAATTTCCCATTCATTAGTGCATTGAATACTGTTGCCATATCTGGACAGGTGCTACTCTTTGTCCATGCATTGAATACTGTTGTCATATCTGGTTGGGTGCTCCTGCTATTCATCCCGAGATTCTTTTCATAATCCATCTTGCACATTAATAAATTTCCCATTCATTCGTGCATTGAATACTGTTGCCATATCTGGACGGGTGCTACTCTTTGTCCATGCATTGAATACTGTTGCCATATCTGGTTGGATGCTCCTGCTATTCATCTTGAGGTTCTTGACAAAATCCAACGGAGGATTTGTAATATAACCAATCCTGACTATATGTAGTCACTTTCCCACCAATGTTTCTTCTATCACACTTGTCACTTGTGGAACTCTCTTCCAGCTCCTTTCTTCTCAGCAAACTTTGGTTTGGCATTTTAGTTTCTGTTCTTTTATTATTGACTCTGCTTAATTGTTGCTTTTCTAATATTCTCAAACTCTTAGTAGCCATTTACATCTGAGTTTTCTTACGGAAGATGAAATGAATAAAAAAAAAGGAAACAAAATTTGGTAAACGTTCCTGGTTATAACAATTTATTCACACAGAAAATGGGACCAAGAAATTGCAAAATCTCAAAATTTTACTGGAAATATTTCAATTCTTATCGTCCATACAGTGTGAAAAAAAAAAAAGGAATGTCGGACACAGCAACCCATAAGGGGTGACCCAGACATATCACAACAGGAAATGATCAGCATCAACAGTTCCCTTTAAATTAAAAATACCCTGTGTTACGTCGGGTAACAGAATTATGTGAAATAATACAAAGCAACATAATAGTATAAAAGTAGGTGTATTGACAGGAAAGAGAAGTATTTACAAGAGGTGAGGATTAGTAGAATACAGAACAAGGTAATTAGGATACAGTAGCATCATAGAGATGTGATAGATTGACTAGTAGAACACTTCTGGTGCAATACCAGAAATACCTGATGGACTCGCACACTCAACTTCCTTACTCGACTTCCTTCCTCGAGGTATAATCATTACTATTTCATACAGTGATTCAAATAGTCCATTTCTGTGGAAAGGTGGAGAGCACCCCAACACCCTGCAAATATACATCAGCATCTGCAGTTGGAAGCAGAGGTGTCAAGGAGGATGACCAAAAAAAACTGTCTTTCTTATGTTAGATGCTTAATAGAAAAACTTCAAAAGCCCTGCAGTTTATGCAACATGAGAACAATACCCAGAAGCAACTTCATCTGTAGGGATAAGAAAAGAATTAAAATCAACTCTCTTCTTCACTTTTACAAAAATTCACAGTGACATGTGAAATCCTGGTTTTTCCGAAATAGACAAAGGTTGACAATGCTTAAAGAAAAAGTTGAAACCAGATTTCACAAGTTGGTGTTAAATTGATTTTTAACCAATGGGGGTGACTTGCAAGACCAAAAGGATTTCACGAGTAAGTGAGAAAAAATCTAGATTACAAAAAAAAGACTTCACCAGTGTCAGTCAGTCAGAGAGAGACAGATAAAAGCCATGAGATGAAACAATCAAATGTAATTTCAACTTCAAATTGACCTGAAGATAAGGTCAGGTTGCACCTTGTTCTCTTTCTCCTCATCTCTTTCAACAATTACTACTACGAACATTTACTGCAAACTTTGATATCCATAACTTTATCATTGAACATGAACTCTACCCTTAACTTTTTAATAATGTTTCTAATTACACATTAACTTCTTTTCTCGCACTTCCTGCCTGTGGAATTCCCTTCCGCATACTTGCTTCCCCAACAGCTACAATCTCCAGGAGTTTAAATGTAAGGTCAATAGACACCTCCTAACACACTAACTTGCACCCATTCTTTCAAACACTCTTCCTATGTACCTCCTTACTCGTCTATCACCCTCCTTCTGACATTTCCTATATCCAATCGCTCTCTCAGCACATTCCCCTATGTAACCCCCTGCGCTATAGTGGCAGTGGAATGCCTTGCTTGGGGTGAAATGATTAAAAAAACAACTTCTACAACTTGTGTTATTCATTTCCTTTTAATAAATTTCTATTTAACATGAAAAATATATATTTTATTTTTACAATATTCCACACAATTCCACACATTCCAAACTGACAACCGGCATTCTGATAATACTGATGATGATAATTCTGTATAAATCCTGTAAGCTGTAGGGAGTTTGGTTAAGTATGACACAAGACTAAATCAAAGAAACATTAACCAGCTCCCTACGCTACAGCATCTTACACAGAAGCCTCCCACTGTAACACCAAGAAGAATGTGGTCAGAAGCTGCATTCCATTCTTTGTGGCAAAGAACAGAAACCTATGACTGGAAAGCCAGAGACAAGAAGTGCTTTCCTCATGCAACAAGTATGAGGAAACAGCATAGAACTTACAGTTACATCCATGTATTTTTCCACAGGGCACAAGGTTCAACATGGACCCCTATATCAAGGGCCTGAAGTCGGTAAGTGCTGACCTGGATTAAAAGGGTCTCTGGTGGAATACTCTATGTCTTTTTACGACTTTTACAACCACATAAACAGTTAAATCTAGCCACGTAACAGAACTATTCCCTGGGAAAAGAAGTTTACTGAGACATTAGGTTTGTAAATCTCAAAAATTCAATATGCCTCCAAAACGCTGCTGCTCTCCTTTTAACCTCCATACAGAAAGACTTCTGCCTGCCATTAGAATTGATGTCGGTAGGATCCTACAGAGCAATGGACTATGCCTCTTCAACGTCAATCTGTCTTGAAAATTTGAATGCTTTCAAAAAGATGCTGCTCTCCTTTTAATCACCATAGAGAAACATTCCTGTCTACCACTAGAATGGATGACGCTAGGCTCCTACAGAGAACTAGACTATACCTCTTTGCCCTCACACTCCCTTTTAAATTTGAATGCCTCTAAAACGATGCAGCTCTCCTTTTAACCACCATAGAGAAACCTTCCTGCCTACCATTAGAATGGATGATGCTAGGCTCCTACAGAGCAATGGACTATGACATGTTGGCCTCAGACACTCTTGTAAATTTGAATGCCTCCAAAACGATGCAGCTCTCCTTTTAACCACCAAAGAGAAACCTTCATGCCTACCTTTAGAATAGATAACACTAAGCTCCTACAGAGCAATGGACTATGCCTCTTTGGCATCACTCTCTCTTGCAAATTTGAATGCCTCTAAAATGATGCTGCTCTTCTTTTAATCACCATAGAGAAACATTCCTGCCTACCGTTAGAATGGATGACGCTAAGCTCCTACAGAGCAATTGGCTATATCTCTCTGGCCTCAATCTCTCTTGTAAATTTGAATGCTTCCAAAATGATGCTGCTTTCCTTTTAATCACCAGAGAAAAACATTTCTGCCTACCATTAGAATGCACAATACTAGGCTTCTACAAAGTGATGGACTCCGCCTTTTTGGCTTCACTCTCTCTTGTAAATTTGAATGCCTCTAAAATGATGCAGCTCTCCTTTTAACCACCATAGAGAAACATTCCAGCCTACCATTTGAAAGGATGATGCTTGGCTCCTACAGAGCAATAGACTATGCCTATTTGGCCTCACTCTCTCTTGTAAATTTGAATGCCTACTAAATGATGCTGCTCTGTTTTTAGCCACCAGAGTTTAAACATTCCTGCCTACCATTAGAATGGATGATGCTAGGCTCCTACAGAGCAATGGACTATGCCACTTCGGCCTTGGGCTCTTTTGTTAATTTTAAATGCCTCCAAAACAACACTACTCTCTTTTTAACAACCATAGAGAAACATTCTTGCCTACCATTAGAATGGATGATGCTAGGTTCCTATAGAGCCATGCATTATGCTTCTTTGGTCTCACTCTCATGAATTTGAATGCCACCAAAATGATGCTGCACTCCTTTTAACCACCACAAAGAAACATTCCTGCCTACCATTAGAATGTTTGATGCTACCCTCCTACAGAGCAAGGGACTATGCCTTTTTGGCCATAATCTATCTTGTAAATTTAAATCTATCCAAAAAGATGCTGCTCTCTTTTAACTACCATAGAGAAACATTCCTGCCTACCATTAGACTGTATGATGCTAGGTTCCTACAGAGCAATGGACGACGTCACTTTGGCCTAAGTCTCTCTTGTAAATTTGAATGCTTTCAAAAAGATACTGCACTCCTTTTAACCACCATAGAGAAACACTCCTGCCTACCATTAGAATGCACAACACTAGGCTCCTACAGAGCAATGGACTCCGCCTTTTTGGCTTCACACTCTCTTGTAAATTTGAATGCCTCTAAAATGATGCTGCTCTTCTTTTAATCACCATAGAGAAACATTCCTGCCTAATGTTAGAATGGATTACGCTAAGCTCCTACAGAGCAATTGGCTATACCTCACTGGCCTCAATCTCTCTTGTAAATTTGAATGCTTCCAAAATGATGCTGCTTTCCTTTTAACCACCAGAAAAAAAAAAACCCGCCAACCATTAGAATGGATGATGATAGGCTCATACAGAGCAATGGACCGGAAGCCTAGCATCATCTATTCTAGTGGTAGACAGGAATGTTTCTCTATGGTAGTTAAAAGGAGACCATCATCGTTTTGGAGGCATTCAAATTTACAACAGAGAGTGAGGCCAAAGAGACATAGTCCATTGCTCTGTAGGAGGTTAGCATCATTCATTCTAATGGTAGGCAGGAGTGTTTCTCTATGGTGGTTAAAAGGAGTGCAGTATCTTTTTGAAAGCATTCAAATTTACAAGAGAGACTTAGGCCAAAGTGGCGTCGTCCATTGCTCTGTAGGAACCTAGCGTCATACAGTCTAATGGTAGGCAGGAATGTTTCTCTGTGGTAGTTAAAAGAGAGCAGCATCTTTTTGGATGCATTTAAATTTACAAGATAGATTATGGCCAAAAAGGCATAGTCCCTTGCTCTGTAGGAGGGTAGCATCAAACATTCTAATGGTAGGCAAGAATGTTTCTCTATGGTTGTTAAAAAGAGAGTAGTGTTGTTTTGGAGGCATTTAAAATTTACAAAAGAGCCCAAGGCCGAAGTGGCATAGTCCATTGCTCTGTAGGAGCCTAGCATCACCCATTCTAATGGTAGGCAGGAATGTTTAAACTCTGGTGGCTAAAAACAGAGCAGCATCATTTAGTAGGCATTCAAATTTACAAGAGAGAGTGAGGCCAAATAGGCATAGTCTATTGCTCTGTAGGAGCCAAGCATCATCCTTTCGAATGGTAGGCTGGAATGTTTCTTTATGGTGGTTAAAAGGAGAGCTGCATTGTTTTCGAGGTATTCAATTTTACAAGTGAGAGTGAGGCCAGCGAGGCATAGTACATTTCTCTATAGGAGCGTAGCGTCATCCGTTTTAATTGTAGATAGTAATGTTTCTTTATGGTGGTTTAAAGGAGAGCAGTATCGTTTTGGAGGCATATTGAATTTAGAAGAGTGAGTGAGGCTTTTCTGAAGTCCTCAAGAACACATGGCCCAGTGGGTATAGACGTTGATTAGTTAACTTGATTTGTCCCAAAGAGTGGTAAGTTTAATACCAGATAACTTAGAGAGAGTTAAGTTAACGAGAGATAACTACTTGGCTACCAGAAGTGGCACTGCACATGGAATGAGAATGATATACCCCAGTGATCATAATAAAGGTTTCATTTCAAAATCCCTAACACCTGAAGAAGGCTGGAGGGTACAATGGCTGAAACATAAACATGGCAGTAACGATCAAGACCATAGTTTGAATGATGTAAATAGCATAAAATTTTTCCCTTTTATTATTCTGTGCAGTGGAGCAAATGAGAAATGAAACTTAAATAAATATTAACATAAACAAAGAGACAATCCAGAAAAGTTGCAGAAGATTCCAGAGTAGTCCGGAGACCGTGGTTAAAGCCAATGGCAAGTTTACTGATAAAATTTACTTTTTAGTATTTGAAGATATTCTTGTGCAATTTTGGTAAATATATCTGTCAAAATATGTTGTCAGTGTTATTTTCATTTTTGTGTAACTAGCAGTATAGCCCAGCGTTGCTCAGGTGTAATGAAAGCTTTAAAACTAATCCATGGTCCTGGAACTCAGACTCTTTGGACGTTGGCACAAAAGATTAAAAAGCAATAGTTGTTTCCAGTTAAAGCGAAACTGTAGACTGAAAGAAAAATGAATGGATGTAAGTCAAATTTTGATTTCCTGATATCGAGATCAAATTTTCTGCACTATTGTAAGAACTGCAACCTTGAAACTTCTGAATGCCGTTTATGTTGTTGTCTTTGAGTGTATGAAATTTGATTAAAATCGGACCACTCCTTCTATAACCCGATTTTTTCGATTATCGATTTTCGATATTTATCAGCAGTACCTCGACACAAGACCTAGCTAAGAACACTCGCAGACACTTATAGTACAATTGTGTAAATTTTCATGAAAATCTGTTCAGCCGTTTCGGAGTCTATAGGTAACGGACACACACACACACAGACACACACAGACAAAGTTCCATTTATAAATAAGTTTAGATTAGATCTAGACAACAATTTATCCATAGAAAGTAGTATATATATATATATTTCCAAGTGAAGAGGACTCAAGTTTTTTTTTACTTTGAGTCCTCATGACCTTATTTAAGCGATCCCTGATGCAAAGATTAGGTCATGCCTTTTCTCTGCTGGACAGTTCTTGATATATATATATATATATATATATATATATATATATCAATTTTACATTGCGACATGGAAATTTCTATGTTTCGAGATAGGTTCTCATCATCAGGAAATGTTGATTTAAATGTAAATCATCTGCACAACCACCCCAATATTGCCTGATGATAAGAATCTATCTTGAAACATAGAAATTTCCATGTCGCAATGTAAAATTGATATATAACCATATAAATATATATATATATATATATATATATATATATATATATATATATATGTATATATATATATATATATCAAGAACTGTCCAGCAGAGAAAAGGCATGACCTAATCTTTGCATCAGGGATCGCTTAAATAAGGTCATGAGGATGATTGACATGGACATAGAAGAGTGAGTATATGTTGCCAATGATCACTCATTTACATCGAGAATTGGAGTGAAGAGAAAAAAACAAGCACTTCCCACCATCTTGGAGCATGATCAATGGAAAAGCAATAAAAAGACAATATCAGAATAGAGCGTTTTCATGTGCATTCATTGCAAACAAAACTGTAATTCCAGTGTGTGCCTGTACAGCTATAACAGATACAACACTGCTATTAGGCGTTTTCATATGCATTCAGTGCAATTAAGCCTGTCTCTACAGTGTGGGCCTATAAAGACATAACAAATACTATACCACTATGAGAGAGAGAGAGAGCATTTTTGCATGCATTCACTGAAATCAAGACTTTCCCTAGAGTGCAGGCCTCTACAGCCATAAGAAATGCAACCCCACCATCAGTGGATAGCGTCTTCAGATGCATTCATTGCAGTTGAGATTGTCACTCTAGTGTGGGCCTGTACAGTCATAACAGATGCTGTACAGCCATGGGTGAGAGAGTCTTCACATTTCCTGTCCTTCTTTCTTGTAAGTATTAGTATTTTTTAACCTATTCGCTCTGATGAAGGTAATAATGCCACGTGCAAGTGTCTACTACTAAAAGAGAATAAAAATAAATTTAGAGGTAACTGAAAACTCAATCCTAAACAGGAAATAGATAAAACTCTGTTCAAAAGACTGCAGAGGTTTCTGAACCAGATGATAAGTAAGCCTATTTACTTCTATTGAGAAAAAATAATCAGTAAATGAAATTTTAGAGTTTAAGCAGAGATATTAGGAGTGTTGATGTGAAGTAGTCTTTGGAAGGAACCAGAAAAACAATCTTAACATGAAACAAGGAAAAAACCCCTACTTCTGCTCAGTAGATCAGTAAGAAGTGTGAACTGGTTAATAGATAAGCTTCTGTTTACTATCTTCAATTATCTCTTTAGAAAACTTCAAGACCTCCTACAGAAGGTAGCAGAAGAGAGTGACAAGAAAGCACTACAAATAAACTGCAAGAAAACTGAATGCATCGTCATCAGTAAATAGAAGAGCCCAAAATACGAACTACAGGTCAGGGATATTAAAATCAAGCAGGTACAAAACTTTAAATACCTAGGAAGTGTTCTAACAGGAGATGGAAAGTGCAACACAGGGATCTGAAGGCAAATTGGCATGGCAAAGGACGCATTCCAGAAGCTGAGTAAAGTAATAAGACACAGGAAAATTTCACTAGAAACAAAGAAGAGAGTGCTGGATTGCTATGTGATGTCAGTTCTTCAATACGGCAGTGAATGCTGGACAATATCATCGAAGATGAGGAACAAGCTTGAAGTAGCAGAAATGTGGTTCTACAGAAGGATGCTGCGGATATCATGAACTGAGCATGTGAGCAATGATGAGGTTTTGGAAAGAATGGCAACAAAAAGAAAATTAATAGTGAGCATCAGGAAGCAACAACTGAAGTTCCTGGGACATGCAATGAGGAAGGAGGGCTTGGAGAACCTGATACTGACAGGCCAGATAGAAGGAAAAAGAGACAGGGGAAAGCAACAGATAACATATTTGAAGGGCCTGAGCAGGTGGATGACGGAAAGAGGGTTGTGTGGTGTAACAGGAGAAAACATACTAAGAGCTACCAGGGATAGGAAGACGTGGAAAGCCAGGATCGCCAACGTCCTGAAAGGACGTGGCACATAGAAGAAGAACCTACCAAGACCCTGTTCTACAGTCAATTTATGCAAGCACATGAGGATGTGTGTTGTGATGCAGTAGATATCCACTCAAAAATGACAAATCAGTGTACCGAGTTCGAATTCCATTTGAAATACTTGCATTCACTTATGCACAAATACCCTTGAGAAAAGTATTAATCCATTTCTTCCTTCCAGTTATGTGTGTGGGACCTACATACCAATCTAGTAGCATGAGTAAATACATGTGTTTAGAGTATCAGGGAAAAAAGCCCATCATAAAAATACTTATAGAAAAAAACAAAGGAAACATACATCACATTGGTGAGAAATCGACTGAAGGCGAGTTGTTAGGTTAGGATCGATTATATTGCAGATCCTCCTTTGGATTTTGTCGTGAACCTCATAATTACTAGCAGGAGCACCTAACCAGATACGGCAACAGTATTCAATGCGTAGACAAATAGTAAATATATATAAATGTGCAAAATGGATTCTGATGAAAAACCACTGACACAGTGATCCAACCTTCTGAGCAGTAGTTGCAGCTATGGATTCGATGTAGTCTTTTTCGTTGAGATAATTTGAGATAATTTAATAGAATAAGGCCATTCTGATGGTAGGCAAGAAACATTTTATTTAGTGGTTGAAGGAGAGCAGCTTCGTTTTGGAGGCATGAAAATTTACAAATCATTTCCTATCCCATTCAGTCACAGATTGGAGGTCTTTTTGAAGGGCAGCAGCAAGATTTATTTTGACAGCGTTGACAGATTTGCTATTGAGAAAAGAGTAAATGGTTGTGTCATCTGCATAGATGCCTATTTGGGAACTGATTACATCAGGAAGATCATTGATAAAGATTAGAAATAGCGTAGCACCTACGACAGAGTCCTCTGAAGTCTATTTTTCTTCAGGTTCGGTTCGATATCTAAAAATTCTGTTTCTGCCCCACCTTTTTTTTTTTTTTTTTACTGTAAAATTTTGGTTAAACAATTTCTGCTGGCATGGGTACGTCAAACATGTCATACAATATTTTCATAGGTACCTCTTTTTAGAGACTTTCTAAATCAGTAAATCTTCGTTTTAACTGATTAAGGGGTTGCTTATGTTCCCCTCTTTGTCTCTGTACCATGTACGTCATTTTGACTCTCTTTTTTATAATACCATCATCACAGAATTATTTTCCCTGTTGTTACATTCTAAAAAACACCTTATCTCCAGGTTTGAACTTATAGGATACAAATCTTATATCATTCCAACAGATAACTAAAACACAAAATGTAGAATTGCACATCCACATTCACAATCCAGTATGAAATTTAATTTTCACAAATAGAAAAAAAGGATTGACCCTGTACTGAAAGAAAACGACAAAGCCGAATTTCGCAATCTGATGTTAAATTAATTTTCTAACCAATGAAAGGGAGCGATTTGCAAAACTGAGAGAAAATTTAACAAGCCTATGTAAAAAAAAGTCTTTCAGTAAAAAAAGAAATTCGAATAAATCAGTCTGATGGAAGAAAGGACCTGATAAGAACATCGCCACAATGTAAGGGAGAAATGTCAAGATGCCTGTCTTGTCCCGTCGACATACATTTGTTCTTCCTTTCCTCTCAAATTTCCTTTCTTCGTTTTCCCTCACTCGCCGTCAAAGAAATAACAAAAACAGCAAGACATTTTTAACTGACTTCAAAACAATTTGACGCTTATAAGTAACATTTTCCTTTATTCCTTTACTTTCTCGCCGGCCATAAAAAAAGAAAGGAACACAGATTCATTACTATCCTGCATACACACAATATGAACTGCTACTTACAACTATGAACTCTTGATTCCTTTAAATTGACACTACACTTTCTCTTTTTGAACATTTACATAGAAATTTCACTTACAAATTTTATTTTATTCTGTTCAGTTAATAAAATTACACTTATTTTACAAATGAAACACTTATTCTTTCAATCTTCTGATATCTTTAAATACAAGGATTGTCGGCTATGTTTGTGAAGTGGCCTTGTACTCGAAATAGCCTACCAACTCTACAAAGTAATTATTTATATTGTGACTAGCAGTATAGCCCGGCGTTGCTCGGGTGTAATGAAAGCGTTAAAACTAATCCATGGTCCTGGAGCTCAGACTCTTTGGACGTTGGCACGAAAGACTAAAAAGCAATAGTTGTTTCTAGTTAAAGCGAAACCGTAGACTGAAAGAAAAATGCATGGATGTAAGTCAAATTTTGATTTCCTGGTATCGATATCAAATAAGTTTTTTCGTCGTAAACTGAATTTTGAAGGCTAAATAAGTCTTCTGAGTAAATGGTATCATGGCTGAGACTAAGAACTACAATTATATCTACTTAGAGCCAAACCCGAAGCAAAAACTAAAATAAAAGGGCAGAAAAAATAGAGACATACAGGCAGATAAACAGACACACACACACACAAACATCTTGCTTTTTATATATATATATATATATATATTATCAATTTTCTACACTATTGTAAGAACTGCAACCTTGAAACTTCTGAATATCGTTTCTTATGTCTTTGTCTATGAGTGTATCAAATTTGATTAAAATCGGACCACTCCTTCTATGACCCGATTTTTTCGATTATCGATTTTCTATATTTATTTGGGGTATCTTGACACAAAACCTAGCTAAGAACACTCGCAGACGCTTATAGTACAACTGTGTAAATTTTCAAGAAAATCGGTTCAGCTGTTTCGGAGTCTATAGGTAACGGACACACACACATACAAAGTTCCATTTATAAATAAGTTTAGATTTCTTGTTGCTCTCGCCTTGTTGCTCTCTTTCTTGTTGCTCTGTAATTTATTAAAAAGCGACTTAATCTTCCTGGCAAACATCAACTCTGCAGGTGACATTCTAGACATGTCTGACATCTTCAAAATTTTGAATGCAACATCAATTGCCATCTTCTGAATCCTGTACATTTATTATCCTTTCCTCCCTTCTCCTCACTGAAGTATTCTTATTCCTCTTTCACTGCTTGTAACTCCCGTCACATCATTGCCTTGCTTGGGATAAAATTATTAAAAAAAAAACACAAAGATCAAAAAGTAACACATCCCGCAATAAGTATATTAATAGCGTCATTAATAAAAAGTGTATATGCTTTTTATGAAGTACTAACCTTCAAATAGCACATGATAAAATTTGAGCTCAGTCGAATTATTAGTTTACAAATTACAGTTATTTTAAGTGAATCTAATGTTGCAAATTTTCAAAACAATAGAAAAAGCTGAATTTCGTGTGTTGATAAAGCATTGCTTTCTGATTGGAAAAATACTGTTCAAGCAAAGCAATGGCTTGATAGGAGTTATTTAGACCCTGCTTCATCAGAAACAACGGTTAAGTGGTGATATGCTGACTTAAAATGCGATCATACAGACACAAATGATGCTGAATGCTCAAAATCAAAAGTTGTCCAGGAAAACACCAAAACACCCACAAACTCGTTTTGTACAATCTTAAATTGAAGTTGCGTGAGATAGCAGAGGAGTTGAACATATCAGAAGGCAGTGCATTCACCATTTTGCATGAACATTTGTCAATGAGAAAGCTGTTTTCAAACTAGGTGCCGCATTTGCTCAGTCAGTCAATCAAAAACACGTCGACGAATCAGAGTGTTGATCGCAACTGTTTCAACGCAAGAAGAAAGAATTTTTGCATAAATATGTGACAATGGATGAAACATGAATCCACCACTTCACTCAACTCGGCAGTCAGTGGATAGTAGCAGGTAAAAGCCACCCAAAGCAACCAAAGACGCAAACATCAACAGGCAAGGTTTCGGCCTCCATATTTTGGGTTATGGAAGGTATTTTGGTCATCGATTACCTTGAGAAAGGAAGCGTTATCAATAGTAAATATCATATAGCATTATTGGTGCGTTTGAAGGAAGAAATCGCCAAAAAAAAAAAAACGGCCACAAATGAAGAATAAAAAGTGATCATTCACCAAGCCAATGCATTGTGTCACAAGTCGATCGCCATGATAGCAAAACTCAATGAATTTTACTTCGAATTGCTTCTGCATCCAGCCTATTCCCTAGATCTGGCCTCCAGCAACTACTGGCTGTTTGCAGACCTCAAAAGAATGCTCCAGGGAAAAAGATTTGGCACCAATGAAGAAGTGATAACGAAAACTGAGGCGTAATTTGAGGCCAAAGACAAATCTTTCCCCAAAAAAAGAATCAAATTGTTCGAGAAGTGTTGGAATCAGTATATCACCCTAGAAGTGAAAAATAAAGTCAAATTTTCCCTAAAAGTTGTTTTATCAGTTAGGCCCAGAACTTATTGAGTGATTTGTTATGTAGATGGCACAGTGTAGAGTTATTAGTTAAAGCAATAATACAAAATAACGCCTTCCCAAAAACTTAACTTGGGACAAAATTATTTGCCTTCTTGCCTCAATAAACAATTGTGTAAACATTATTCGTGATTATTGCCTTTAATCATACAAGATTACTGGTCCTCTTGCCTTAATAATCAATTGTATTGCGTATATTCTTGATTATTGCCTTTAATCATTTTTATATTTCCTTACAAGATTATTGGTCCTTTTGCTTCAATAATCAATTGTGTTGCCTCTATACTTGATTGTTGCCTTTAATAATTTTTGATAGTTCCTTACAAGATTATTGGCCTTCTCACCTCAATTGTGTTGCCTCTATTCTTGATTGTTGCCTTTAATAATTTTTGATAGTTCCTTACAAGATTATTGGCCTTCTCACCTCAATTGTGTTGCCTCTATTCTTGATTGTTGCCTTTAATTATTTTTGATAGTTCCTTACAAGATTATTGGCCTTCTCACCTCAATTGTGTTGCCTCTATTCTTGATTGTTGCCTTTAATCATTTTTGATAGTTCCTTACAAGATTATTGACCTTCTCACCTCAATTATGTTGCCTCTATTCTTGATTGTTGCCTTTAATAATTTTTGATAGTTCCTTACAAGATTATTGACCTTCTCACCTCAATTGTGTTGCCTCTATTCTTGATTGTTGCCTTTAATAATTTTTGATAGTTCCTTACAAGATTATTGACCTTCTCACCTCAATTGTGTTGCCTCTATTCTTGATTGTTGCCTTTAATAATTTTTGATAGTTCCTTACAAGATTATTGGCCTTCTCACCTCAATTATGTTGCCTCTATTCTTGATTGTTGCCTTTAATAATTTTTGATAGTTCCTTACAAGATTATTGACCTTCTCACCTCAATTGTGTTGCCTCTATTCTTGATTGTTGCCTTTAATAATTTTTGATAGTTCCTTACAAGATTATTGGCCTTCTCACCTCAATTATGTTGCCTCTATTCTTGATTGTTGCCTTTAATAATTTTTGATAGTTCCTTACAAGATTATTGACCTTCTCACCTCAATTGTGTTGCCTCTATTCTTGATTGTTGCCTTTAATTATTTTTGATAGTTCCTTACAAGATTATTGACCTTCTCACCTCAATTATGTTGCCTCTATTCTTGATTGTTGCCTTTAATTATTTTTGATAGTTTCTTACAAAATTATTGCTCCTCTTTCATCAATAATCAATTGTGTCACCTATATTCTTGATTATTGCCTTTAATCATATTTGGAAGTTCCTAACAAGATTATTGTTCCTTTTGTCTCAATTATGAATTGTGGAACCTTTTTTCTTGATTATTGCCTTTAATCATTTTTATAGTTCCTAACAAGATCATTACAGACACTGATAAGTATTTTGCTCCATTCTTTTTTGGCAATAGATTCTAGTTTCTTCCGATATGAAGGACTTTTTTCTCTCACTTTAATCTTCAAATATACCCGTAAATTTTGAATGGGGTTTAGGTCAGGACTTTTTGTGGGATACACTAATAGTAAAGGTTGCTGTCATCTAAATATTTTGTAACAGTTCATGCCATGTGTTTTCAGGTCCTTGTCATGTTGTACCCTATAGTGATGCCCTAAAGACAACTTTCATGCACTTTGTTTTATATTATTTCGAAGAATAGCCTGTACTTTTACTAGTTCTCTCAATTCAGAACCGGCAAACCACCCTCAGAATAGAATGCTCCGACTTCTTCTTCATCTATCTGGCTGCCCTTTCAGGACGTAGGCGATCATGGCTTTCCACATCTCCCTTTCCCTGGTGGCTCTTAGCACGCCTTCTTCTGTTACACCACCCAAAGAGCGCTCTGCCATCTACTAGCTTAAGACCATAAATCTAGAATATAAATGTATAGAAACTAGCATGAACACAAAATGAGGGATCAGTTTATATGTTGATCATAATATAGAATTGATCCCCCATTTTATATCCACATTATAATTTCTTATAAACAGCATATATATTCTTCTTCTATGTGCCCTGTCCTTTCAGGACGTTGACGATCATGGCTTTCCACGTTTCATTATCCCTGGTGGCTCTTAGTATGTTTTCTCCTGTTATACCACGCAATCCCTGTTCCGTCATTCACTTGCACAGGCCCTTCAAATATGTTATCCGTTGCTTTCCCCTGTCTCTCCTTCCCTGTATCTGGCCTGTTAGTATCAGGTTCTCCAGGCCCTCCTTCCCCATTGCGTGTCCCAGGAACTTCAGCTGTCTCTTCCTGATGTTCAGTATTAATTTTTTTTCCATCATTTCCAAGACCTCATCATTGCTCGCATGCTCGATCCATGATATTCGCAGCATCCTTCTGTAGAACCACATTTCAGTTGCTTCAAGTTTTTCCTTCATCTTTGATGATATTGTCCAGCATTCACTGCCATAATGAAGAACTGACATTACATAGCAATCCAGTACTCTCTTTCTTGTTTCTAGCGAAATTGTCCTGTTTCTTAATACCTTACTCAACTTCTAGAATGCTTTCTTCGCCATGCCAATTCGCCTTCGGATCTCTGTGTCGCAATTTCCGTCTACTGTGTTTAATTGTCGCGAGTGTATTTTTTGGTTTGTGTGATTCATTTGCTTTCCTCCATACATAATGGGATTTCATGTGACCAAATAATTCTAGTTTGGTTTCATCTACCATCAAACAGCGTTCTAATATTTACTCCTATGTTCTAGATGGCTTCTAGCATAAGCTAATTTGTTTTTAGATATTTAGCCATAAACATATTTTTTCTAAGTTACAAGCTTGAAGTCTTGCTCGATGAAAGCATCTAGTGACTCTCTTCATTGATACATTCAACCCTGACGTCTTTACATCACTGAAATTGCTCTTTGTCAATAAATGAGGATTCTTGAAGATATCTCTAACAATTTCCCTTTGCATTCTCTCAGGAATTAACCATTTTCTGCCATTCCTTAATTTATTCTCAACACAATGAGTCTCGATGCACTTCTTGATAATGCTATAAATCATCAACCTAGGAACGCTTACACACTTGGAAAGTGTTGTATATCCATCATCTTGTTTGAAATATCAGCTCTTCATTACACGCTTCTTGTCAAGTTCAGCCATCTGCTCGATGCTTGCAGAATGAATGAGTTATCGTGGTATGTGACACACACATATCGTCTTCTTCATTACCTTTTAGAATGTGATAGAATCAGGTCAATACTATCTAATTTTCAAACGGTGTTTGTAGTAAATGTCAAATTAAGAAAATAGCATAATTTCCATATATCTAAACTTTTTTATAAATGGAACTTTGTCTATGTGTGTGTGTGTGTCTGTGTGTGTCCGTTACCTATAGACTCCGAAACAGCTCAACCGATTTTCTTGAAAATTTACACAGTTGTACTATAAGCGTCTGCGAGTGTTCTTAGCTAGGTTTTGTGTCGAGGTACCCCCGATAAATATCGAAAATCGATAATCGAAAAAATCGTGTTATAGAAGGAGTGGTCCGATTTTAATCAAATTTGATACACTCATAGACAAAGACATAAGAAACGATATTCAGAAGTTTCAAGGCTGCAGTTCTTACAACAGTGCATAAAATCGATCATATATACCGAGTTTGATCAAAAGGTAAGTATAATTGTTGTTCTTAGTCTCAGCCATGATACCATTTACTCAGAGGGCTTATTTAGCCTTCAAAATTCCGTTTACAACGAAAAGAACTTATTTGATATCGATGCCAGGAAATCAAAATTTGACTTATATCCATTCATTTTTCTTTCAGTCTACGGTTTCGCTTTAACTGGAAACAACTATTGCTTTTTAGTCTTTTGTGCCAACGTCCAAAGAGTCTGAGCTCCAGGACTATGGATTAGCTTTAACGCTTTCATTACACCCGAGCAACGCCAGGCTATACTGCTAGTCAATATTATTTCATTATTTCCATAAGTGTGGGGTGAGAATAAATTTGAATTTCACCAACTTTTAGAAAAATCTATAACTATGAATATAAACGATTGAACATTTTAAAATGTTATGAATTGCTCAAAACAAAACATGAAATCAACTATTTATGTTAAATTCAGGAAGAACTTGTAAATGTTCGTATTTCCTTTGAAAACTTGCAAACATTTATAGTGGGGTATCTTATCTATTCTTTATCTGTTAGTGGTAGGATTCCGTTCTAGTGAAGGGTAATTGTATACCGTTTCAGCTTAACGGAATTTGGCCTTGCGATAGATAGCTCACTATAAGTCATAAAATGATTATAAAATCAAGAAAAGCAAATTGAGTTGAAAAATAACATTTTTATATATACACACATCAATTAATGTTTTTACAATTAAAGTAATACTTGAATATAGGTCCAACGGGGGTTAAAATGTTAATGGCAAATAAAATGCTGAAAGCGATTTAAGGCTTAGGAATGTGGGGAGCGTGTAAATGAGGAATGTCTTTGATGTAGTCGCTCCTTAGGTCAGTAAGTAGTTTTGAAACAGGGGAGAAGGAAAGAGGCAAGCGTAGTAGCCACTTGACTTAGGTCAAGGGGATATTGATTACACTCTTCTCCTCGAGGTCTGCCTGCTGGGGTCTGTCTGTATCTGCTTTTTATATATTCTTTTTGGATCACAGCAGCTCGTTTGGGATTTCACACTTGTATTTGATTCTGGGCTTCCCATTGGCTGATAATTAAAATTCGCGTAGGCTCGCGAAATGGAAATTTAATATTTGATTAATTTTTACTTTTCAACCGGAACATCTGCGCGAATTCACCTGCTCACAGACGACTTTTGGTCATTTGCCTTTTTGTCGTGAGAGAGCTTTTGCTCGGTCAGTATCACCACATATACAATGGGGTTGAATAATTCAGATGATGCTATAATTTGATTCACCTCTCATTTACATCTCTTTCCTTGGCCGAGTGTGGCTTGATTGTATGTCTGTCATAGAACAGACATGCAGCTGAGAAAACTTATGCTTTACCTCTCCTCTGGAGTGTACTACCCAGTGCCTGAAGCGTCTCCCAAAAGGGAAAGTGCCGAGGGGGTTGGGGGAATTTTTCTGTAGTACTGCCGATAAACCCTCCTAAAAATGACCTTGTGTCACATTCATTGCATGGTGGGTGCAATAGTAAATACCAAGAGCAGAATCTATTTCAGCAGATAACTCTGACAGCCGGACTAACAGTCACGCTAATAATCTTTCATTGGTATATGTTTGTACTACTGTCTTTGTTAAATATATTTGTTTACTCTTTTCCTTCTTTGTGTTTTTATTTCTGGCCCCAACAAGACCACAACACTCATCATCCAATTTATCTTGTCCAAAAGGAGATTAAACCCTTTTTTTGTGATAACAGAACCATCCACAAAAAAATTCTATTTGTTCACAAATCTTGAGTCAACTCATTGTGTAATTTTCAGGCACTTTTTTAAAGGTGTTAATATGCAGAAATTTTCTCCCTGAACTGATAGCATCAAGATGTTAACTTCCTGACAAATTGATCATAGTGAGATTCAAACCTGGGTCTCATGTTTGAAAAATGTTCTAACCATTTAGCAGTGGGGGTCAGTAACATTAAAGAAATCCAAATATATACTGGATGCGATGGGTAAATTGTCGCCATTTAATATTTTTATTTTTGCGCATCTGCAATGTTTGTTTTTGATTTTGCCAACTACACAGTATAGTAGGGTCAGTTGGGCACCGACTGTGAGAAAAAAGAGCCTAATGACACAATTCACTCTGCCAGAAACTTAGAAACAACATGCTGTACTGCTTGACATTTGCACCAGTAGTGAGTTCGATTGTCACTGGGCGCTCCACGCTTTCGGCCTTGTTCCACGTAAAAGCTATGCTTAGAAAATCATTTAGGGCACTTCAGTATGTGGAGTACGATTAGCAAACTTGTATTGCTAGATCAATTATGACTGGATAGTAAGTTTGATCCTTGCTGGGTGCTCCACGCTTTTGGCCATGTGCCATACCTAAGATATGCTAAGAAAATCATTTAGGGCCCTTCAACATGGTATGCGGTTAGCAAATTTGTATCGCTAGATCAATTATGACTGAGTAGTAACTTCAATCCTCACTGGGTGCTCCACGCTTTCGACCTTGTGTCACACTAAGCTATGCTTAAAAAATCATTTAGGGCCTCTCGGCATGGTATATGGTTAACATACTTGTATTGCTAGATCAATTATGACTGGTAAGTTTCATTCGCGCTTGGCGCTCCACGGTTTCGTACTTGTGCAATATGTAAGCTATGCTTAGAAAATCATTAAGGGCACTTCGACATGGTGTAATGGTTAACAAGCTTGTTTTGCGAGATCAGTTGTAAACTGAATAGTGAGTTCAAAAATCACAATCAAAACGGTGTTCATTAAAAAAAAAAAAAAAAAGAAAACTTGATTTTTGTAAGAATAAGAGTTTGGGTTCCAACCCAGCTAACGGTAGTCTGTGCATATTGAATAAAAACAGCTCTTTAAAAATATATACCCGTGTTTGTGACCAGAAACTGAGCATAGCATTACAGCGTTACATCCATTCAGTACAGGGTGTTACCATTAAATGAAGGGTTTCTGAAGCAGTGATAATCGTTCGTTTTATTCTCAGTTGCAATGTACACAGATTCTGTCTGCAGAACAACGGTAACAGTGAGAGGGAGAGGCAGAGAAAAGAGAGGATAGTGGCGATTTATACGAGAATCGAGTGAGTGAGTTAGTGAGAGTTTTGTGGTGGTAGCAGCAGACGCTAGAATTCATTCTAGCAAGGTTCCTCCAATCGATTGATCAGTAACCGTCGTCGTACGTAGACCTGATATTTTTATGCAACCTGCTCTGGCAATGCACGACGCCACTCGTCCTTTTTATCCTTGTACTGGTTTAAAAGCAAGACTACAGCTACCATAAGACGCCTCTTTTCTTTTCTTTTCTTTTCTTTTCTTTCCCCCCCCTTGGACATCGACATATTTTTCCGATTATTTTTTTTTTTAGTAGGAGGAGGGCGGAATTTCCTATAAAAATCGCTGCCGCCTCTATTGACGGAGACGCGCCTGTTCGCACCTGCTGCTGTCGTCTTTCTTAGTCTCCAACGGAATCGTATCGTCATCATCATCATCATCATTATTATTATTATTATTATTATTATTATTATTATTATTATTATTATTCAAGGTTAAGTTTACGCAGTTTATCATGCCCATGTACTAGAAAATGATTGTTTAATTTTCAAATTACTTACTGCAATCACTATCAGTTACAGTCACTCCAAGAAAGGAGAAAACTTAAAAAAAACGATCCCCCTACCCACAAAAATAAGAAAAATAAAATAAAACATCGAGTATTAAAAAAAAAATAATCAGAAAAGAACTGTGTTATACCGGATCCACCCAAGGTTCTCGGAGATTTCTCAATCGGAAACGTTCTTCCTCTTTAAATCGGTAAGCGGATCGCTTATTTATTTATTTACCTTTTTTTTTTCTTTTTTTTTTTTTTAACGAATCGTTTGGATTTTTATTTTTTATTTTTGACGATATCATATTTATTTACTTTTAAATTTGGATTGATCCGAACCACCGGAAAAAAAAAGACACCCCCACATACGCACAAAAGGGGACAGGGTTACCCACCACCTACAAACAACCCGAAGAAAAAATCCTTTCATAATAATAGTCCTTATTTTAAAATGTCCTTTCTTTGCCTTAAATGCTGTGTCGATGAATGGGGACATGTTAAGGAAATAAAATGACATTTTGAATTGAGACAGCCAATTCCAGTACAATGCAACTTAAGAAAGTACTATCATAGTTTTTATTTTAAAAATTCAAATTCAATACAAGCTTCATTATTCGTATTTCAATTTGAATGTAGAAGTGTTAATTTCATAAAAAAAAAATGTTTTATAGATAATAACAGAAATAATTGTTTTGTCTAAAACAAAAACAGAAAACAAAAAACAAAACAAGTAATAATAAAAAAGAGGAAAAGAAAACAAACTAAATTCTCTACAATACAATATTTTTTTTAATGAATTACGTAAAAAAATGTTCATAACACAATTTCAAAATAAAATTTAAGAGCGATTGTGATAGCTTCATTCAGAAGCTATTTCAAATTCAAAAAAAAAATCTACCTCGAATTTCGTAGAATTTATTTACGATTTAAAAAGGTTACACCAAAGTCCAAAAATGATATTGATTGTTTGCCTATAACGCTACCAAGTCTGACACAAGGATGATTTTATTTTATAAAGGTTCAATTTAAGATCAAATTGGCTCAATCAACATCAATGGTATTTTATTTTGAAATTATTAACATGCGTTCTGGTCTTTGCCATGCAAGTGCTAGCTTCACATGTCCGTGTCATTTTTTGAAGCGTGAATTGGCACCAATTTGACTGCATGCGGGTGTGTTTTCCTTAAGAATTTTATAACATTGTTTCTTGATTTTAAAAAGCGGTATTTTAGTCAGATAAACTAAACACTACAGATTGAGTTTTGCTTTTTGTACTAAGAAAAATGCTTTAAAAACCAAAGAAATATGGAATTGCAATCATTAAAAAATTTAATAATATTAATAATAAATTATTCTAAAAACGAAAAGAGGAAAGATCTTTATTATGGTATACATATTATTTTTTCAAAAATATCAGCATTTCTTCACGACGACGACATCCTTTTAGCATTAGCTAGACTAGTGATGATTATGACATACGTGTGTGTTATTGTTTGCTTCCAAACTGCAGCAAAGTATAAGCGAGCTATGAGAGTATAAAGGCCCGCAGCCCACATTTTCTTTTTGTTATAACATTGACTGCTGCTTCAAGAACAAACGTCAGTAAAACTACCCGATAAGTTTACTATTGTATTATGAAAGGGGAGAAAAAAATGATAGAAATCTTTCTCTCGTTGTCTCATATATATGAGACAACGAGAGAAAAATTTCTATCATATATATATATATATATATATATATATATATATATATATATATATATACATTTGTTGGAGTGTTCAGGAACTAGCTAGCAATATCCACACCAGTGACTCTCCGTCAGACAACCATCCCTCGGAATTTCCTTTGTTTCCCTGTAAACTAAAGTTGAGATCGGAAACAGGGAAAAAATCGTATTGACTGCTGAAGGCAATCTTTTTTTTTTTTTAGTTTTAATATTTTCATTATTTTTATCGTGCCTTATATTGCAAGAACGGTTTAATTTAAAATAAATAAACAACAAACTTCACATAAAACATAGCTTTGTCCAACATAGAGCTAGACTAGAGGAGAGTAAAAAAAGTGGGGGGTTGTCGCGCAATCAATTATACAGAAAGGGGCTTGTTGTTAATCATCATTTTCAGAATTCTACTGAGGTCTCAGCTTGGGCTCATTTCACAAACCACTTCATTCAACATTCATGTTTTACTCTCACTACTTGTAAAAGTAAATGTAATGCAGACTACGTATTTATTTATTTTTTAATAAAGCTAGGTTTCGAGACGCCTACCGTAGCGTGATAACCAACAAGCCTGTCATGCGGAAAAATTTGCTTGTGTAACTGATCTGAGTTCGATCCTCATCGAATTCTCTATGGATTCTTGTCGCAGGTTAAGCTAATCATGATATAAATAAATAGATTAATTAATTGTAAATATCGGAATCCTTTTCGTTACCTATGCCCGAACACTGGCCACTAAAAGCCGGTGGAAAATAAACTTGGTTCTCTCTTCTTCTTAGCAATCCAAGTAGGCTCGTACTTTTGTTGACTACTCGTTCTCTGTTTGGATTTTTTTAAAAATTTGTTTTGAACTTAAATAAATACAGACGTGTAACCAGAGGGGAATTTGTTGGTTTGTTCGATGATATTGGGCACTTGCAATCTTATTTCGATTGAGATGAAAAGCTGAAGGAAGATCATGCGGCGATTGTTTTTATCTACGAGAAAGAAATTAATAAAAATTGTTGGAATGTTATAAACAAGGAATGCCATTTAGTTATATTGGGACAAATCGAGTACATAAAAAATCCAGATTTTTTTTTTTTGTTTTTTTTTTTACCTCGTTTGTTGTTAAAATTGCAAAACTACACAGCTGGCCAATTTCTGTTACTCAGGATATACTTTCACTTTCACTTTCACTTTAAGTTTTAGAGATAGGGATTTTTATTTACTTTTTTATTTGTCATATTCTTATAGACATCTTCAGTGAAGATGATAAATTTTAAAAGACAAGTAAATATTTATTACTTAATTTAATATGCATTTCAATAAAGTATTTAATCTCTCCTCATGCTTAAAAAATGAAAATAGCGAATTCATAGAGAAAGTAAAACTACGTGAGGCACTAAAATTTCTTTCTTAGCATTGCATTTATGACAATGTTGTTGTTGATGATGATGTTGATGATGATGATGAGTACTGTGGTTTGTTACCCGAGGTAGGAAATTCCTAGTTGGCAATTCAAAGTGAAGAAAAAAAGGAATATTATTATTATTATTATTATTATTTATTTATTTATTTATGTAACGGATGAGACGAAAACGGGATGATTTGTGATGAATGTGGGAACCTTTGTGTGTGTGTGTGTGTGTGTGTGTGTGTGCGCGCGCGCAATAACGCTTACTTTTTTAAGACAAGTAACTTTTGTAATTAAAGTACTAAGAAGCATGACGTAGTTAGAATGAGTACTATGTAGCAAGAGGTATTTAGAATGAGTACTATGTCGCAAGAGTTATTTAGAATGAATGCTATGTAGCAAGAGATAGTTAAAAATGAGTACTATGTAGTAAGTGGTAGTTAGAATGAGTACTATGTAGTAACTGGTAGTTAAAAATGAGTACTATGTAGCAAGAGATAGTTAGAATGAGTACTATGTAGCAAGTGGTAGTTAGAATGAGTACTATGTAGTAACTGGTAGTTAAAAATGAGTACTATGTAGCAAGAGATAGTTAGAATGAGTACTATGTAGCAAGTGGTAGTTAGAATGAGTACTATGTAGCAACTGGTAGCTAAAAATGAGTACTATGTAGCAAAAGATAGAATGAGTACTATGTAGCAAGAGATAGAATGAGTACTATGTAGCAAGTGGTAGTTAGAATGAGTACTATGTAGTAACTGGTAGTTAAAAATGAGTACTATGTAGCAAGAGATAGTTAGAATGAGTACTATGTAGCAAGTGGTAGTTAGAATGAGTACTATGTAGCAAGTGGTAGTTAGAATGAGTACTATGTAGCAACTGGTAGTTAAAAATGAGTACTATGTAGCAAAAGATAGAATGAGTACTATGTAGCAAGTGGTAATAAGAATGAGTACTGTGTAGCACGTGGTAGTTAAAAATGAGTACTATGTACCAATGGTGGTTAGAATGAGTACTATGTAGCAAGTGGTAGTTAAAAATGAGTACTATGTAGCAAGTGATAGTTAAAAATGAGTACTATGTAGTAAGAGATAGAATGAGTACTATGTAGCAAGTGGTAGTTAGAATGAGTACTATGTAGCAAGTGGTAGTTAAAAATGAGTACTATGTAGTAAGAGATAGAATGAGTACTATGTAGCAAGAGATAGAATGAGTACTATGTAGCAAGAGGTAGTTAGAATGAGTACTATGTAGCAAGTGGTAGTTAAAAATGAGTACTATGTAGCAAGTGGTAGAATGAGTACTATGTAGCAAGAGATAGGATGAGTACTATGTAGCAAGAGATAGAATGAGTACTATGTAGCAAGTGGTAGTTAGAATGAGTACTATGTAGCAAGAGATAAAATGAGTACTATGTAGCAAGTGGTAGTTAGAATGAGTACTATGTAGCAAGAGATAGAATGAGTACTATGTAGCAAGAGATAGAATGAGTACTATGTAGCAAGTGGTAGAATGAGTACTATGTAGCAAGAGATAGAATGAGTACTATGTAGCAAGAGATAGAATGAGTACTATGTAGCAAGAGATAGAATGAGTACTATGTAGCAAGAGATAGAATGAGTACTATGTAGCAAGTGGTAGTTAAAATGAGTACTATGTAGCAAGTGGTAGAATGAGTACTATGTAGCAAGAGATAGAATGAGTACTATGTAGCAAGAGATAGAATGAGTACTATGTAGCAAGAGATAGAATGAGTACTATGTAGCAAGAGGTAGAATGAGTACTATGTAGCAAGAGGTAGAATGAGTACTATGTAGCAAGAGGTAGAATGAGTACTATGTAGCAAGTGGTAGAATGAGTACTATGTAGCAAGAGGTAGAATGAGTACTATGTAGCAAGAGGTAGAATGAGTACTATGTAGCAAGAGGTAGAATGAGTACTATGTAGCAAGAGATAGAATGAGTACTATGTAGCAAGAGATAGAATGAGTACTATGTAGCAAGAGATAGAATGAGTACTATGTAGCAAGAGATAGAATGAGTACTATGTAGCAAGAGATAGAATGAGTACTATGTAGCAAGAGATAGAATGAGTACTATGTAGCAAGTGGTAGTTAAAATGAGTACTATGTAGCAAGAGATAATAAGTAAAACTGAAATGTTCAATGTTACTATCAAGCTTGCTGACAAGTGGATTCATCGCGAAAATCGTTCTCTCTCTCTCTCTCTCTCTCTCTCTCTCTCTAGGTTGATAATTTGAATATTTAATTTTATTGTCTAAAATTTAAAGATAATAAAATTTACTTTTCGTGACAACCTATAACATTTACACAGTAAATATTGTACATTGTCATAATAGATAAATAAACAAAAGAAATTGACAAAATAACCCATAATATACTTTGTTAAATTAAATACATAAAAAACATGTTTTTTTTTCTTTTTTAACAAATTATTCAATACATTATACAAGGTACAAGGAAAATTCGACTCTCTCCTTCTCATTAAAACATTCGTATCTTGAAACTCGGCGTCCACTTAGTTGCTTTATTTTATTATTTTTTAATATAATTTAAATTTTAATTTAAGTTATTGAATGATTAGGTTAATTAGATCGAACGGGTTAAATTTTAAAACTTCAAAGTTTAAGCGTTTTCATTTGCAGCCCTCAATAGAAAACTTATTTCTTTGCAACGCGGCTAACATATTTGAATTTAAATTATTGAATTCTAACCACACGACAAGCAGTGAATTTGAAAGGCTATAATTCTTACAGTGAATAATTTCAAATTCATCATACACCTGACACAGGGAATAATTTTTTTTGGAAAAGGTAGCATTTTTTGTATTGATGAAGATAAAAGTAAGAAATGGGGTGAGAATTACTAAAAAAATGTTTCAAATTAAATTTATACGCCAGGTGTTTCTAAAGGTGACAGAATTCAATAATTTAAATTTTCAGGTTTATGTTATTACGTGAATCTTGGATTTTACACGAATCTTTTTGCATAAAGATGAAAAAATATAACATCAAATAAATTATTTTAAATTTAATTTAAGAGAAAATTTTTTAAACGTTTATTGACATTAAGAGTATTATTGTTGTTTTCAAATAAATTAAATAAAAAATGTATGTACTTTGGAGACTGAACTTTTCTGATGTCGAGAAAACATTTTTAGGCTGTTTATTTTTTTAGTTTTTGGTTAGGTAGGTAGAATTAACTATGAAACAGTAAACTTATTTGCAGTGTGAATTAACTAGGATTTTTTTTACCTTATCTGTGACGTGGGATAAAGAAAACAACATTATCCTTAATATATATTATTTATAAAACCAATTCAAATATCCTCTGATTAAATGTTTTAGTATTAGTTTTACAAAAAACTTCGTTTTTTACTTTTCGGCTCAGAACAGATTTTCGGTAGACGTGTCCGATTTAAAAAAAAAAATTAAATCGAAGATGTAAATTTTCGAAAGAATTCTGCTTTAAACTAATAGTCACTAAAAATGATCACCTTGAATTTACAAAGTTTTTTATTATAAAATTAAGTAAAGGAGTGAAATACATGTTTATCAAGATTTTCTAATAGGAAACATGTCTAAAATAATTTTCTTAATTTGGAAATAAGTTCTGAAAATTTAATGAAAATCTGACAAATTTTTTGCAACAATTTCCAAATTAATGTCTCTGTCACTGCAAAAAAAAAGAAAAAAAAGAAAAGAAAAGAAAAAGAAAAAAGACGCTAAAAATTTCTATGCTAAAGAAAATATAGTCCATCTGCTGATGTCAGAAAAACAAGATTTTTAATCAAAATTTCGAAGTTATTAACAAGGAGTAAAAAATTTAATTAAATATTAAAAAAATACTTTGATCATTCCTCTTAATAATAACATAACGATTTTGACAATAAAAAAATGTTTTCATCACGGTATGCTGATTTTAACGATTTCGTGGAGGTACTTAAGGGTTTGTTGCTATGATGTTTGATATACGAATGATAAAAACGCTGATTTTTAAAAGCGATCACCTTTTCATTTTTTTTCTTTATTCTTTTTTGCAAGAATAAACCATTTGTACCAATGAATCATACCGTTTTTTTAATTTTTTTTTTTTAACCCCCGAATAATTGATTTCTTTTCGTGGCAATTAGATGGCCTCTTGAAAGATAGCCTGTGGAGTGAAACTGACAGTCACCATACAATGTTGCTATCTATGTCTATACTTACAAAGTACAAACGCTTTATGTGTTATATAGAACATTCTTTCCCCATAAAAAATGGCTCTTTCACACACACACACACACACACACACTAAAACAAAAACAAAGACAAAACTGTCGAGGTGAGTATTTCTGGAAGGTGACGTTTTTAACTTAAGACAACCAATTTTCATAAGTACAGTGTTGGATCAAGAGACAGAGCAATAATAATAATAATAATAATAATAATAATAATAATAATAGTGTCCATTTATCTTGTTTCTACTTTGAGTAATGCGGAAACTGCATTCACGCTTTTGAAGTTTCAGTTAGATATGATGAAGAGACTGCGATAGATAGATAGATAGATAGATAGATAGATAGATAGATAGATAGATACATACATACATACATACATACATACATACATACATACATAGATATGAAGAGATTGAGATAGATAGATAGATAGATAGATAGATAGATAGATAGATAGATAGATAGATAGATAGATAGATAGATAGATAGCCTCTATGGCGACCACCGATCTATCTCTCTAAGTGCAACGATGTGGTGTACTGTAGCCTCAGGCATCTGTTCCCCGGGACCGGGCACCACCTCTCAATATATTTATTTGCCAGCTGCGTATCTGTCCTCGGTCAGAGACACAACAACCGAGTCGCACTCTGCCCGAAGACAGAGACGCAACTGAGAGATGATAAACCCTACATCAGGTAAGTATTTATTGCAACAATAGATAGATTTGGAAGAGATTGCTGTAATGACAGAAAGATAGAAATGTCTTTTTTACTGAATGAGGAAAGCTTGTCAACATTGAAAATTGAACTCGTGTTGCAATATTATAAACCACGAGCATTGCTGGCAAATACGCAACCATGAGGCACGCTGTTTGTGCCAATTGATGATCAGTTTAAAGACAAATAGTGAGGTGGGTGAGGAGATGATAAATAAATATTGCATTGCGTCAACCTCCCAATGTGTGTGTGTGTGGGGGGGGGGAGTCCTACTTAATGAAAATAGAATGAACATTGTTGAAAAACAATGGTTTGCACCCCGCTCCAGGAACCAAGTCTAGAAATGAAGACAAAATAATAAATAAATTCCATCGCTTCGATGGAACTTTAAAGCCCACATGCGAAAGTCCGGCTTCTTATATGTGAGGCCAAAAAAAAAAAAAAAAAAACTGTTACGAGCTGAGAAGGTTGAAATGAAGATTAAGAAAAATCTGCTTATATTTTCATTTGTAAATAAATTTCTTCATTAATCTAAAAAGTCCATATTTCTATACACCATAATAAGGTTTGAGAGCCACTTAAGTTAGGTCCTTAACTCGAATTGTATGTGTTTTAATGAAAGAGAGGGTAGAAGGGGAAAGGTAAGGATTTTAAAAAATGATAGGCCATACAGCTGTTGTATTTTTATTTTTCAATTAATTTATTTAACGAAATTTATTTTGTCCGACACATGGCCAAAAAAAAAAAAAAAATGTACGAAGGAAAATAATCCAGTCTTCTCAAGTGAGGTAAGCCGGTCTGGCAGTAAAAATCAGCTTTCAAATTCAAAAATATTGTTCTTTGACGGGATTCAAGCACTGACTCCTTAATTAATTTCAGCAGTAAAATCTGCAACTTTTTAGAGACCACGAGGCAAAAAGACCCTTCGTATCAATTGCAGTTTCGTGATTCTCCCCTCGATTCCCTGTCGGTAGATATTTTTGTAACCACCTATTCATTGGATTTTTTTTTTTTTATTGCCATTTCTTCTTGATTGTTCACAATGTTTATTATTGCCGATAAATACACCAGACAAAGCAAGTAGGGAAAAGAAGAAAAAAGAAAGTAAAAACATGATAAAAGAAAACGAAGCCAGTGTAAAATGACTCTGGAAATAATAGCCACAACATAGCAGCAGTTGCCTACCAATAATATCAACAATAAAACTCCCTGAGTTCTTCATTCAAGCTAGAAATTTAGCATCCAAGATTCTCATTCATTCATTCATTTTTGTTGTCGGAATATTTCTCCGTGTGTAGATTTTAAAACGAGAGGAATTATTTACAAAGAAAATACCGGTGAGTTCTTTATTGCCAGTTTATTTCTATCTCGTATTTTTTGAAAGCCTTAGTAAAGAAAGAGGATTAAATTTATTTTTTTAAAAATAATTGAACAGTTTTTTAAAAGATATTTTCATTTAGTGCCAGATGTTTCGTTTCCGCTTTTCGACCAAACCGCGTGTTAATTTCGAACGTCTTATCCGCAAAAAAAAAAAAAAATCCATCCAACTAACCTAATTGCTATCGCTTTCCAATAATTTCTATTTTAATTAAAATTTACTTTAAAATTTTTAATGAAACTGTTTATAAAATTAAAGTATAACCGATTCCCATCATTTTCTTAACAGAAAAATGAATCGCTTTTCGCCTCTTCACTCAAAAATTCTTCTTTTCTTTCCAAATGGGGAAGAAAGAATCTCAAGTCAAAATTCCATGTCCGTTTTCTGCCCGAAAAAAAATAAATTAAAAAAAGTCGATATGCAATATTTATTTCCATCTCTGTTCTTATTTTCTTTCTTTCACAAATTGTCGGGGGTCTGCCTAGCACATAAAATGTATGGAAGTTTAATCCCTCAGTTTTCAAATTTGGAAACCAAAATACCAGTAAAAAAGAAAATTAATTCATTTAAATTAAATGATTTAATTAGTATTAATAACAAAAAACATTAATACTCGTTTTAGTCTTTTTTCTTTTCGTTGTCATACATTTTTTGTTACTGAAATTAAAATTTCTCTTAAAAATAAAATGTTGAAAATTGAAAATAAATCAAGACGTAGGGAACCAAAACTGTAAAGTTAATTTAATTTAATTAAATATTTTTTTATCTGTTCAACGTTTCTGTTGGAACTTAAAAAAAATCATTTTGTAGCTTATATTTAAACTTGAAATAAAAGAAGAAAAAAAACTTATCCTTTATTTTCCCCTCATACACGAGTGAAAGCATAAATTATAAATAAATAAAACCCAATTTTTTCAGTAGTTACGTATTTACTACCGGCGACAGCAATCGGTGTTCAAGCCCGGCTAAAATCCCGAAATTAAAATAACTGATTTTGAGTGTAGGCTTTTCACATTTGGAAGAGTGGCGCAATAGAATCTTCCTACATTTATCTCTCTGTTTGGTTTGTGTAGTACTACTAAGTAATTGTCTGAGGTTCCTCATTGCTGCGAAAAGGTTGCTCTCTATTCGAACGCAGGTAGACAGATACCAAAATTTCAAACGATTTATAAACACAGGCAGATCATCTCCACTTTGAAAATTGGTGCAATACAACCTACCTAATTCTATTATTATCTTTATTTGGTTGTCTACCATGCGACTAGCCAGTAATTATTTTTTATGATGATGATAATCATCATCTTAGTCTAAGATTCTTAGAGATGCACTGGCACGACCAGAGTTGCGTTCGGTTTTGTTGGTGCCAGTGGTTGGTTTTCGAGTCCAGGTGAAAAAAAAAAAAAAAAAAAAAAGATTTCGAATATTGATTTGACTTGGACGATTGGCGCAATACTATCTTACTTCTTATTAGCATTTTGTCTAAATATAAATTTTTAAAATATATAGCCTTCTTGTGACTTACAGTCAAAAATGTATTTCGTTCTTTAATTTGAAAAATATTTTTTACCAAAACTTTCGAGGTAATAATGAAAAAGTATAGGGGTCTGAATTTGTTTTAAAATTATTTATTTTTTCCTTATGTTTAAAATTTAAAAAAATGTCTTTGAGGAATATCGAGATGAGGTGGGGCGCAGAATTTGGTTTGTCAACAATGTTTTTGAGTTTGACAAATTCCAATATTCTGTGATAATGAATGACTTTTAAGTAGAGAGATCGATTCTTTGAGACTTTTTCTCGTTTTTCAATCATACAGGATTGCAATTTTAAGCACGAAACCTTATTTGTTTTCTTTTCCTTTTACCCCTGTTTCTATTTCTTCATTCTTTCGTTCTCCATCTGAAAGTTTCCCTTTTCTTCCTTTTAGTCACCTGATTCCATCCGCTCTGGTTCCGTTTTTTTTTATTACTTTTCTCTTCATTTCATAGCTAACCTCTGCTTCCCCCATCTTCTTTTCATCCGTTTTTCCTTCTTCTTTTCGTTTTCATTGCATCAATTGAGAAACGGGTTTCATTTACTAACTTTATTTTTAAGTCTTTTATTTTTTTTAAACCTATTCTCTAGAGAAAGTGATTAAACACCAACAATTGACAAACGAGAAGGATATCTCCCCCAATTCCATTCTCGCACCCAGCTGTTTTCTTTTTTAATATTACACATGGCAAAGGGGGAATATACTTTAAGAAGGGGGCAAAAGCTCGTACGTACATTATAATTTTTAACTTTAATTTTACAAGGGAGAATTTTTCTTTTTATACTGAAAAACGTGAATTAGATTTTTGGGGGGTTTAAATTATTTTTGACGTTTATAAAGCTGAAATCAATTTCTATTTCACAGAACTTCTCATCACATAAAGTTTAATTATGTATGACATATGTGTTCGGTTAACTGATTCTACAGTACAATTTTACACCTGCCTATTCACTTTTATCTTAGTTCCAGAGAACATAGTTGCTTTTTAGAAATAATTTTATCCATTCCAGAGACAGTAAAGTTAAATCCGATATTTTAAATGAAAAAAAAAAAAAAATAATGAAAAGAATAGCTGGTCTTACTGCTTTAAAAATACAAATGCGATGTTTTCGTGTGACAACAATGTGCTTTAAAAAAAATATTACTGACTGATTTTTTTTTTTTTGTTAATTTCCTCATTAAGCAAAGGAAAATCCTGTCAGTGTTTTTGTTAATGCTATTGTTAAATTAATAAGTTAATGTTATTGTTACTGATGAATATTATTTCATTTAATTTGTTTCAATATTTCTACAGAGAAACGAAATATAAGCTAAAGATTTTAATTTAACCAAATCGTCGAGAATATATCTTGCAGAGTAAAACTAGGTACTAAAAACTGTCAAAAATCATTAATTTACTCTACTTTTTAAGAAACAGAATTTTTTTACTAGTAATCTTATAGGTATTTACCTTTAATAAATCGTTTTATAAGCAATAATAGACCTTATTTTTATGTACTATTATTTTTCAAAACTTGAAAAGGCAGTGTTTTAATTTTTTCAAATGTTTACAAGAATGTTCATTATTAGAATGTATTTGAAAAATAAAGTTAGAAAATTAAACTAAAGAAAATTATCAAACGCTATATCAACACATTTACCTCCCCTTAATAAGTCGTTGTAAATACTAAGTTTGGTATAAGGCCACACAAAAATAGCTAAGTATTTACCATGCCCACCACCACCACGGGGGCAAGTTATGACACAAGGTCTCTTTTTTTTTTTTAAATGTGGGGACCCAATTGCATACACTTACCCAGCCCTTACATACGCGATGACTGGGTACTAGGCTACGCAATAAAGGCTATCTAGATAAGACTGACCTTCAAGCAATGTTTGTCAACACGTGTTTAATAATTATTCCTTTAAAGTAGAAGTTCAGTGTATGACTATTAACTAATCTCATCTGAGTCTGGTGAAGTATTTAAAAGAAGTTTCTAAATATCAGTTTGGAAAGAGAAATTGGTGAGCCGAGTTCAGATTTCAGTCGAATTTGTAGCATTCACTTGCATGCAAATACCCTTGGAAAGGTATTAATCCATCACTTCTCCCTCAGGCTATGGGTTAAAAAACAGGGCAGATTGGGTTCTATAGTCTTGGTTGTCCATGAGTATGCTGCAGAAAGTAATGGCAACCTACTGCAGGAAAATCTTCTGCCCAATCAGTCCTGTCTCTTTCGAGTCATGATTGCCCAGGCATGTATCACATATGGCATTTTACTGATTGACTGAAGATATTTAAAATTATAACCAACAAAAATGAAGAAATGATAGCTTTTGTTCCCTACTCTCTGGTGCTTAATATAATCTTTGCTATTACTCAAGAATTTATTATAAGATTCTGAACAAATATTTCCTCGGCAGACCTGAAGGAGACTACCATCACTTTTAAATTTGTTGGTTTTCATTTTTTTTACTTTGTTTTAGTGAAAATCTTATCAATTACACCCTAAACTCTCCAGATTAACAAAAAAAAATTTTGAGAAAAATTTTAATATTTATACAATTTTAGGTGATGGGGCTCAGTTTTTCATACAATGTTATACTAAATCAATCCTCCATTTTGGAACCACTCGCCAGTACAATATTACCACCACCTGTAAATTGGTTGATTATCAATTTTTGAAATTTATTTTTTCAGTGCAATCTTATCGATTAAACCCTAAACTTTGCAATTGACAAAGAAAATTTGGAAAAATTTCAATATTTAAACAATTTTAGATGGGGAATGCTCAGCAGGCTCAATATATTTGGGAAAGACATTAGGGTAATTAGAAACCTCTACTGGCAGCAAACTGCCTGCATACGGACAGGTAACAAATTCAGCGGATATACTAAGATAGAAAGAGGCGTAAGACAGGGATGTGTATTTTCACTGGATTTATTTAACTTGTACAGTTAGAATATTTTGAGGACCCTAGATGTTATGCCAGGATTTGTCATCGGAGGTCACAATCTGAACAACGTAAGATACGCAAACGACACAGTGTTGATTGCAGACATGGAAAAGAAACTGCAGGACTTCCTACAGAAGATAGCTGAAGAGAGTGACATGAAGGGATGACAAATAAACTGCAAGAAAACCGAATGCATGGTCATCAGCAAAAAGAGCAGCCCAAAGTGCCAAATACATGTGGGAGGTGTTAAAATCAAGCAGGTACAAAAATTCAAATATCTGGGAAGTGTTCTAACTGAAGACGAAAAGTGTAACACTGAGATCCAAAGGCGAATTGGCATGGCAAAAGACGCATTCCAGAAGCTGAGTAAAGTATTAAGACACAGGAAACTTTCACTAGAAACAAAGAAGAGAGTACTGGATTGCTATGTGATGTCAGTTCTTCAATATGGCAGCGAATGTTGGACAATATCATCAAAGATGAAGAAAAAACTTGAAGCAATTGAAATGTGGTTCTACAGAAGGATGCTGTGGATATCATGGATTGAGCATGTGAGCAATGAAGAGGTTTTGGAAAGAATGGCAAGAAAAACAAAATTAATATTGAGCATCAGGAATAGACAACTAAAGTTCCTGGGACATGCAATGAGGAAGGAGGGCTTGGAGAACCTGATACTAACAGGCCAGATAGAGGGAAAAAGAGACAGAGGAAAGCAGCGGATAACATATTTAAAAGGCCTGAGCAGGTGGATGACAGAACGGGGGCTGAGAGATGTTACAGGAGAAAGTGTGCTAAGAGCCACCAGGGACAGGGAGATATGGAAGGCCATGATTGCCTATGTTTTGAAAGGGACAAAGTACATGAAAGAAGATGGGGGCTCAGTTTTTCATACAACCTTATAGTAAATCGATCCTGTGCAATTAACTTTTTTGTTTACATATATTTAACAACTGAATCCGTTGCAAAATTTTTGAATAAATCCATTCTTGGAGTTTCCGAGGAAGATGTCATCATAAGAGGTGAAGAAAACTTGAAAAAGACAAAAACAAGAGCAACAACTCATCCCCAAAAAACCAAACCAATGCAACCCCAATGCGAGTGATTCTAAAATGGAGGATCAATTTACTATAACATTGTATGAGAAACTGAGCCCCCACTTAAAATTGTTCAAATATTGAAATTTTTTAGAATGTTTTTTGATAATCAGAAACTTTATATAATAATCAATAAGACTGCACTGAAAAAAGTAAGAAAAAAATGAAAAACAACAAATTTACAGGTGGTGGTAGTCTACTTCAGGTCCGCAGATGGTTCCAAAATGGAGGATTGATTTACTATAACGTTGTATGAGAAACTGAGCCTCCCCCCTAAAATTGTTTAGATATTGAAATTTTTCGGAATGTTTTTTGATAATTGGACACTTTAATGTAATAATCAATAAGACTGCACTGAAAAAAGTAGAACAAAAATGAAAAACAAATTTAAAGGTGGTGGTCATCTCCTTCAGGTTCACCATTTCCGCTTCTATTTCCTTACCATATATTTACATAGAACATTATTTAATCATTCAAAGACCCAATATACAACATAGAAATGATGGGAGAAAAGTATGGTTTTAATTTGGTCATTAATTTCCCTCGCACTTGAAAAAACACTCACACCTATTTTCTGGATAGGTAGTCCTATTTTTTTTTTTTTTTTTTTAAATCATTTCACCCCAAGGGAAGCAGGATCACCATGAGTGGAGATTGTAGCTATCAGGGAAGCAATTCAATGGAAGGAAGTGTGAGAAAAGAAACTGTTGGAGTAGAAGAGGCACTTACATTTAAGTATTTCAACCGTAAAAGGGTGTGACCTAGATGCCAATCTAGTAGCAAGACCAAGCTGTTGTCTGTCAACCATCACAGGCAACCTCTCCTGCCTCCCATAAGCATGGACCAAGCGATTCTCCCTGAGAGCAACACACTATGCTTCCTCGACCTTACCCTCTCCTCAGACCGCAAATGGAACCACTATATTGAATCCATAGCTAAATCTACTGCTAAGAAGGTTGGGTCACTATGTCGATCCAGGATGTTTTTTTCCGCGTGAATCCATCCTGCATATATACAAGTCAACCATCCGTCCGTGCATGGAGTACTGTGCCATTTATGGTCAGGCGCCCCTACCGTTCTCCTCAGTGTTCTCAACAGGCTCCAAAGGAGAGTCTGTAATGTGATAGGTACTGATCTGGCGACTCGTCTGCAGCCACTTCCCCATCGTCGAAATGTGGCCTCCCTTTGTCTGTTCTATAAATACTTTCATGGCTTCTGCTCGGACGAACTTAAGTCACTGGTGCCTCCTCAACAGGTGTTTACTCGTGCAACCAGACTGGCAACTGGGTCCCACCCATTCACTGTCAGGTTAGCCAAATGCAGACGACAATTCTACTCCTGCAGCTTCTTCTCTCGCACTTCCCGCCTGTGGAACTCACTCCCGTATTCTTGCTTTCAACCTCCAGAAATTTAAATGCAATATCAATACTCATCTATTAACCACTGGACACTAGCTCTCTCCCCACCCCTGTATAACCTTTCCTTTCTCTCCACCTATGTATCTGTCATTGCACCTGCATTCTCAGCTTTCTGTTGCTCCTTTCTAACTAGTTTGTACTCCTCACTCTTTTCTAATTACTCTTTTTACAGTTATGTAGCCCCCCGCTCATCAGTGGCATTAGGGGTAAAAAAGATCGTCAGATTAGTTGCCATGAAAATATTTTTAGAAGAGGCAGAGGAAAGCCATGTTTTGTTGGTGAGAAAGTGACTGAAGTTGAGATGCCAGATCAGGATCGATTACATTGCAGATCCTTCTTTAGCTTTTGTTAAGAACCTCGATGTGGTATGAGGGTCAAATTTACTACTTGGTCAAAATTGATATAGAGCAGTTTTTTCCAATGTAGGTGCCAGCACCCCCATGTTGTGTTAAAGAGGAGCATGGAGTTTTAAATTAATTTGGAGGCAGTGAACATGGGCAGTGAATGTGGTTTCAATGCAGCTATACAGCTTCTTAATGAACAAAGAAACTACCTGCAAATTACAAAAAAAAAGAGATCTATGATTGCTTCTAAGTATCATAGAACCTAGAGTAGTCTATAGCTGGTTGGCACCAAAGTAAACCATTGCATTGAAAACATTGAGATATGCTATCAAATGAACCTAGAATAAGAACCTTAGCCAGTAAGCACCAAAGTCAACCATTTCATTGAAAATATTGAGATATGCTATTAAATGAACCTAGAGTAAGAGCCTTAGCCAGCAAGCACCAAAGTCAAGCACTGCATTGAAAATATTGAGATAAGCTATCAAATGAACCTAGAGTAAGAGCCTTCGCCAGTAGGCACCAAAGTCAACCATTGCATTGAAAATATTGAGATATGCTATTAAATGAACCTAGAGTAAGAGCCTTAGCCAGCAAGCACCAAAGTCAACCACTGCATTGAAAATATTGAGATATGCTATCGAATGAACCTAGAGTAAGAGCTTTAGCCAGCAAGCACCAAAGTCAACCACTGCATTGAAAATATTGAGATATGCTATCGAATGAACCTAGAGTAAGAGCTTTAGCCAGCAAGCACCAAAGTCAACCACTGCATTGAAAATATTGAGATAAGCTATCAAATGAACCTAGAGTAAGAGCCTTAGCCATTAAGCACCAAAGTAAACCATTGCATTGAAACAATTGAGTTAAGCTATCAAATAGAAGTTGTTTCTTTTAGTATTTTAATTGTTGGCATTTAGAATAGAAATGACAACAATTTTGCACTAATACATGAGTGTCATCTTGCTATCAAAGATGAATTCAGTATAAGATTTGAAATTCAATTTGACTGGGCTGAAGGAAAGGCATTGATGAAAAAAAATTTTTTTTTTCTTTTTTTTCATAATCATATCGCACAAGCAAGGCAGTTTACTGCCACTGTTTTGCCGGGGTCACATAGGAAAAAAGTTATGAGAAAGAATGACAGGTTATTGGGGGTGTCAGGAAGTGGGTAAGAGAAGGATGAGAATACTGATGAGAGTGGAGTGGACGAAGAAGGGAAGCATGAGAGAGAGGATGCAAGTTAGTGAGATAGATGACCATTGACTTTACATTTAAATTCCTGGAGATTCTAGCTGTCAAAGAAGCAAGCAAACGGAAGGGAATTCCACAAGTGAAAGTGCGAGAAAAGAAGCTGCTGAAGTAGAATTTGCATTTACATTTTATTGGATTTACAATAAAAGGGTGGGACCTAGTTGCTAATCTTGTCGCTTGAGTAAATTCACATATAGGGAGCACCAGTGTGGTAAGTTCATCAGAGCAGAAGCTGTGAAAGTCTGGAACCAAAGATGGTACTTCTTGGAAAAAGGTTGGGAAAACATTGAGCTAGATCAGCGGTTCCCAAACTATTTTTTCGCTGGGCTGCATTTTTGGAATTAAAATTTGCTCACACCTCACCAAAGACAGTCCCAGTGAAAAGGCGCAAGTATTCCCTACAGCATTGCAGATCCAGAGAGAAGTTAAAATGGAGACAATCACGGATTTGAAGTCTGAACATTATCATTGATGACTCTCTTCTCTTTTTTGTGGACCCTAGTAACTATATTCTTAAAATCTGATATAACACAAAAATCACAATGATAAAATCACTCGATAACTATTTGTAACGGGACTTATGCATGCAATTACAAGTAATCAAAAACAATATTTTAGATTATAAAATCATATTTTGAAATGGTTTTTAAATCTTTGATTTTCTTTCAATCATTCTGCCTAACCGTCTTCGACCACAACTATGAGGTGTACACCATTGTTTGGGACAATGTTGCTAACTCTTGCCAGCACATTGAAGTGCTCAGGGTAAATTTTACAATATGCCAACTCTGACTGGTTTATTTAATGTTGAACTTTGAATGGGCTCACTAAGTAAGGCTTGAACTCACTATTCAGTAGCAATTGTCAACTTGACTAATCTTGTTGACAGTTAATGTAAAATTGATAACAGGACATGGGTGCTAGTTTAGTTTTGTTCAGTTGATTTCTTTTTAGTGGCATATCAACATTTCTATGGGTCATTTAATGCCAAAATCTAATATTTTGAACACAATTTTATGGCTTCAACTGAAGATATTTTGAACGTAATTTTATGCCTTCAACCAGAGATAAAATGTATTGTGAGTAATGTTGCTATAAAAATGTATTGCGGGTAATGTTGCTATAAAATGTAGTGTTGGCAATTCTGTGATAAAATGTAGTGTTGGCCATTTTGCTTTAAAAATGTATCATTGATAATTAGTTTAAAGAAAAATGTATGGCTGGTATTTTTACTATAAACATCTACTTTTATATTTCATAGTGTTTTGTTTTTGTTGGGGTGGTGTCACTATTTGGCCAAAGCTGGGATCTTAACAGGTGCTGCCACCCTGGGTCAGAATGGACCTGAGAATAACAGCAATTAAGAAGAGGTTCCAATCTCTCGATCAGAGGCCTTGTTGCCAAATCTAGTTTATTGCCATACTCCGGACGATTGAGGCTAGAAGTGATATTTGGTAAGCTGTGCTGACTTTCGGATGAACAATATCCCTGAAACACGTGGTGAAAAATGGAATTATTATAGTTTGAATGAGGAGCTTGCATAATACTGAAATTTAAAAGATGAGATTATGCAGAGAAATTTCTTCAGAAGCTTGAATTTATTTATTAATTTGTAAATTATTCATATTGAATGAAAATGGATAGTTATATATATATTACAGTGACGGGTGTGCGTTATGGTGGGGCAGTGGATGTCAGCTTGGAAAGAGAAATCAGTGAGCTGAGTTCAAATTCCAGTTGAGTACCCTGCATTCACTTAAGCACTGGTACCCTTGGGAAAGGTATTAATCCGTCACTTCCCTCCAGTTATGGGTTAAATAATAGAATGGGTCCTGGAGGCAACCCATCTAGTGCTGGTGTCACAATAAAACACCCTTGGTAGGCTTGGCAAAGCACCAAGTATTCAGCTATTTGACAAGATTATGAATTTCGCTATAAACTGCTCCAGGGTTCCAAATGCACAGGGAATACTGGAGGGGTGTAGTGAGTTCTATCTCAGCCAAGGCCACAGGATGACGACAATCTATATATATAAAAGACAAGATGTCTGTCTGTCTGTCTGTCTGTATGTCCTTTATACAAATCCACAATTTTTATTCAATTCGCACCAAACTTCACACAAATATTCTTTGGGCTTCTGATCAGGTCATGGGCTACTTATTTTTTCTGATTTCCCCTCAATATTGAAAACCAATACCTCGATATTCAATCAGGTGTGATCAAGATCAGGATTTCAGCCATTTTATCATGGTTCGTGCTGCAGAATTTGCTCTAACTTGATAAAATTACAGTTTTTAGTCTCAAACATTAGTAGATTTTCTCAGACGACTCATTTTTCTCGATGTTGGAAATCAATACCCTCAATATTTTATATAATCTGATCAAAAACCGATATTCAGCCATCAATATGGCTCATTTTCTCCAATTTTATTCCCGATGGGTACGATAGGTTTTCATGGACTTACTTAGTTTAGTTTATCCTTGGATGACTTATTAGACACCAATATTGGAAATCGATACCCCGATATACTATCGGGTCTGATCAAAATCAGGTTTTCAGTCCTTTTATTTTGGGTTTTTGCTTCAGGTTTTGCTCTAAGTATATATAGTTGTAGTCTTAACAACCTACGTTTTTCGTGCCAACGTCCTAAGAGTCTGAGCTCCAGGACCATGGATTAGTTTTAAAGCTTCCATTACACCCGAGCAGCGCCGGGCTATACTGCTAGCAAATATAGAAAAACAGAAAATAAATTTACCAAGCAGTTTGGATAATAATCAGAAAGTTGCCAGAATATGAATTTTCCATTTTTCTCTAGGCTTACGGCCTATCACATTGAATACACCAGTTCTCGCTCAATCACCGAAGTTAAGCAACGTTGAGCCTGGTCAGTACTTAGATGGGTGACCACTTAGGAATACCAGGTGCTGTAAGCGTATAGTAACGGATGTGCGTTGTGGTGCAGTAGATATCGGCTCGGAAAAAGAAATCGGTGAGCCGAGTTCAAATTCCAGTTGAATACCCTGCATTCACTTAAGCACTGGTACCCTTGGGAAAGGTGTTAATCCATCCCTTCCCTCCAGTTATGGGTTAATAACAAGGGTAAGACTTGGGGACCCTGCCCTTAAAAACAAATCCCAATGAATCTTGAAAAAATGTATTACTAGACACAAAAACTTATATAAACAACAATAAATTGTTGAAAGAAAAAGGTATTACCAGCAATAAATAAATAAAATTTAGTTGGCAATAAATGACCCACCAAGGTTGATTTGCCATAAAACCAAAACAACTAACCAACAACCTTTTTCTCTAAAAAACCATCTCCTTCCTGAATGTAGATGATTTCCGCAACTTCCTGTTGTTTGTTTCTTTAAACAACTTTTGCACTGGCTTTACACATATTTTTTTTTTTTTTTTTTTTTTTTTTTTTTTAATCATATCACCCCAAGCAAGGAGGTAATGCCACTGATGCACAGGGGGCTACGTAAATAGTAAAAAGATTGGAAAAGAGAAAGCTGGAAACCACATCCTAAACAGGGAACAAGGGATGAGCCTCTTCACCTGTTCAATAGACGTGGGAGGAGTGTGAACCAGGCGTGTTTTTATGATGCTGCTTTGTTGTGGTAAAGTGGATATCAATGCGAAACAACAAATCCGGGAGCCAATTTCAAATTCCACTTGAATTTCTTGCATTCACTTACACGCAAATACCCTTGAAAAAGGTATTAATCCATCTCTTCCCTCCAGTTATGGGTTAAATAACAGGACAGATTTAATACGTGGTGGTTGCAGCGGATATTGGCTTGGAATGAGAAATCAGAGAACCTAGTTCAAATTCCAGTTGAATTCATTGCATTCACTTAGATGCAGGTACCTCTGAGAAAAATAATAATCTTCTCCTGCCTACCATGGGTTAAATAGCAAGACAGATTGGGTTCTATAGCCTTGGCTGGCAACCAGTCTATCACAGAAAGTAATGGTGACCTACTGCAGGATAATCTTCTGTCCAGTCAGTTATGTCTCTTTTGAGACATGATCGCCCAAAGTGTGTATTGCATATGTCACTAAACTGACTGACTGAATATAATATTTGAAAATATGATTAAGGCTTCTTTTGGGCATAAAGTGGGGGATCAGTTTTAGATTGTTATAAAGTATTAAACTGATCCCTCACTAATTACTACTAATAATATAATACATCTCTTTCTCCCTCTAGCTATGAATTAAATAACAGGACAGATTGGGTTCTATAGCATTGGTCCGCAACCAGTCTATCGCAGAAAGTAATGGTAACCTACTGTGGGATAATCTTCTGCCCAGTCAGTCATGTCTCTTTTGAGACATGTTCGCCCAAAGTGTGTATCATGTATGGCACTTAACTGACTGACTAAATATAATAGTTGGAAACATAATTAAAACTGCTAATGGGCATAAAGTGGAGGATTGGTTTTCTATTGTTATGAAGTAACTAAACTGATCCCCCACTAATTATTCTTAATATAATAATGTAATATAATTTATATCTTCTCCCTCCAGGTATGAGTTAAATGGTAGGACAGATTGGGTTCTATAGCCTTGGCTGGCAACCAGTCTACCACAGAAAGCAATGTCAATTTACTGCAGGATAATCGTCTGCCCAGTCAGTCATGTCTCTTTCAAGACATGATTGCCCAAAGTGTGTATCACATATGGCACTTAACTCAAATCTGTTAAGTAAGTTGCCGTTTCTCCTGGTTTCTCTTGCTTTCAGTATCTCCTTTGAGTGTTGAATTTGCCAGACCTTTTCTGTCTATGGTCTTCTCAGTATCTGTTGGAAGAACCATATCTTTGTTAGTTAAATTCTCTTCTTCATTTTTGTAGAGCGTTCACTGTCATAGAGGAGATTAGATATTGCATGCCTCAGGTTATATTACATCTCACAGATATTTATATTTATTTTACGTATGTTATATATATATATATATAGGAAAAAATGAAAAACCTGTAAAAACAGGGTAATCCAAAATATTTCATAGAATTAATATGAAATATTAAATAGATAAAAATAGAGAGCTCAACGGATATTATCCAAGTGAAATGAAATATCAAGAAGAAAACTCAACGCATAATTAAACGGTTTAAAATCCAGTTAAATTAAATTTTTTAAAGTTTTTGTGATAGTGAATTATTTGTGACTGTAAGTCTATTATTTGTGCCCCTATTTTTCTAAATTTTTATTTGTTTCTCCCTTTAGTTTGGTTATTTTAATTTTGTGCTTATTATTTTGTGCTTATATGGCCTCTCATAATTTATGTCTGAGTGCTTCTTTTGTGTGTAATTATATCTATTTTCTTGTTTTCTCTGTGTGTGTGTGTGTGTGTGTGTGTGTGTGTGTTTGTAATCTAATCTAAACTTATTTATAAATGGAACTTTGTCTGTGTGTCCGTTACCTATAGACTCTGAAACAGCTGAACCAATTTTCTTGAAAATTTACACAGTTGTACTATAAGCGTCTGTGAGTGTTCTTAGCTAGGTTTTGTGTCAAGGTACCTCGATAAATATAGAAAACTGATAATCGAAAAATCGGGTTATAGAAGGAGTAGTCCAATTTTAATCAAATTTCATACACGCATAGACAAAGACATAAGAAACGATATTCAGAAGTTTCAAGGTTGCACTTCTTACAACAGTGCAGAAAATCGATTATTTATATATATATATATATATATATAAAATGTACGTCTCTGTGTGTGTGTGTGTGTCTGTCTGTATGTTCTTTATACAAATCCACAATTTTTATCCGATTCTCACCAAACTTCACACAAATATTCTTTTGGCTGAGTCTTAGCTCCAGGACCATGGATTAGTTTTAAAGCTTTCATTACATTCGAGTAATGCCAGGCTATACTGCTAGTGTATATATATATATATGTGTGTGTGTGTGTATATATATATATATATATATATATGTGGCTTACGGTCATATCATGTTGAATACACCGGTTCTAACTCGATCACCAAAGTTAAGCAACATTGAGCCTGGTCAGTACTTAGCTGGGTGACCGCTTGGGAATACCAGGTGCTGTAAGCGTTATTGACGGATATGCGTTGTGGTGCAGTGGATGTCGGCTCGGAAGGGGGAAATCGGTGTGCGGAGTTCCAATTCCAGTCGAACACTCTGCATTCACTTACGCACTGGTACTCTTGGGAAAGATATTAATCCGTCACTTCCCTCCAGTTATGGGTTAAATAACTGAGGTCTGTTGTTCATGCGATCTGTGGCAGATTTCTGCACCGATTGTTCATTATCAGCAGTTCCAAAAAGTGCGGATGGTGCTACACAAGCCTTCACCACTTTAAACAATTCTTTGTGTGGCTGTCTGAGTTAGATGCTCATACGTCGAAATCAACAGGAAAGGCCATAACATATATATATATATATATATATATATGGGTGCATGGTCAATTGGTTAGAATGTTTGCTTTCTGACCATGAAGCCTGAGTTTGAATCTCACCGTGGTCGATCTGTCAGGAAAGTGACTTCTCGATGTTATCCGTCTGAAGGAGGGGATCCCAGCGTGCGGAACCTTTTGAAAAGTGCCTGAAAACCATACCATGGGTTGACCCAAGCTTTGTGAGAGAAACTGGGTAGATGGCTCACTTTGAGAATTCAAAACAAAAAGCCACAAATTTATTCGCCTGAAGAGTCAATTTTAGACTCGAAACACATGTAGCATCACAAATACCATTATGGACACTTAATATATCATAACAAAAACAATAAATATACACTTTAAAGAAAACGTTCATGGCTTCTCACACTTTTTATTCTATACCAATTTCTCTCATTGGAAAAACCCTATTTCTTTATCCTATATATATATATATATATATATATATATACTTTCTTTCTTTTAAAATTTTTTGTGTGTATTTATTGTGAGTATGTGTATTTTGGATGTGCGTTGTGGTGCATTGGATATCAGCTCGGAACGAGAAATTGAGGAACCGAGTTCAAATTCCAGCCGAATTCATTGCATTCACTTATGCGCAAATACATTGGGAAAGGTATTAATCTGTCTATTCCTTCCAGTTATTGGGTTCTATAGCCTTGGTCAGCAGCCAGTCTACCGCAGAAAGCAATGGCAACCTACTGCGGGATAATGTTATGCCCAGGTAGTCATGTCTCGAAAGAGACATGATCGCTTAAGCGTGTTTCACGTACGGCACTTAACTGACTGAATGTGTATCTTGATGAATCTGTTCTTAATTTTGTGACATTTCCTGTTTAATTCTATTCACCTCTGCTGTTCTCTGAATCTTATTTCCCCTCTGTACAAAATTTTTTTTAATATTCTGAGTTAAATGTAACGTTTGATTTTTTTTTTTTTTTTTTTTTTTTTTTTTTGGTTTGACAAAGCAGTGTGTAATTTTTACAACTTCCAAAATTAATTCTTGAATTATAACTGTTTAATTATGCATCAAGCCTTACCTCTCAAAATTATATATATATATATATATGATTAGATATTACAAGGCTCATGTTATAGGAGATATTATATATGACATATATTTATTTTATGGATATTACATCTGTCCTCTGTATTTGAATGAAAAGCTGCAGATTATAAGGTTCCCTAAAAATAAAGTACTACTAAACCATAAAAATGATTTTAATCATATCACCCTAAGCAAGGCGGTAATGCCACTGATGTGCAGGGGGCTACATAGGAGTTAAAAGATTGGAAAAGAGAAAACCGGAAACCGAATCCTAAACAGGAAACAAGGGATGAGCCTCTTCACCTGTTCAATAGACGTGGGTGGAGTGCAAACCGGGCGATAGTTTAGTCTCATGTAAACACTGCAAAGATTTCTCTTTAAGATTCAATTAATTGTAGTGTTCATTTATAACTTATGCTCTAATATTACTTAAAATTATTTTATTTAAATTAACACCCATACTTAATTCTAATTTTAACCTAAACAATTCAGCCCATTTAACTGAGGAAGTAGTATAAAATCTAATTTTAAAAAACCTCATATCAAATCTGCTGTTAAAAACTATTGTCTACTCATTTGAGTAATGTATGTTTCTAGTATGTAACTTATCTAGACAAAATAAGTGTCATGTTTTTACTTTGACAACTATGTTCTCCATGCAACCTAAATATTCAACACCATAGTTCAACGTAATTCTCACTTTTGATTGAGTAATACTGACACACCCATAATCATATCACTTAACTTCCTTCAACCACCCCTCCTTAATTTTTTGAATAACAATGAATTCATTCTATGTTTTCCTAAAATAAATCATTTTCACCATCTGGTTTTAAAATATCACTTGAAAAAAGACAATTTTGTTCTGAAACATGAAAATTTGTGTATACTGATACAATGCATATATAAACCATTGTAATAACAAAATTATTATATATATATATATATATATATATACATACACTAGCAGTATAGCCCGGCGTTGCTCAGGTGTAATGAAAGCTTTAAATTTAATCCATGGTCCTGGAGCTCAGACTCTTTGGACGTTGGCACGAAAGACTAAAAAGCAGTAGTTGTTTCCAGTTAAAGCGAAACTGTAGACTGAAAGAAAAATGAATGGATGTAAGTCAAATTTTGATTTCCTACTATCAATATCAAATTTTCTGGACTATTGTAAGAACTGCAACCTTGAAACTTCTGAATATCGTTTCTTATGTCTTTGTCTATGAGTGTCTCAAATTTGATTAAAATCGGACCACTTCTTCTATAACCCGATTTTTTTGATTATCGATTTTCGATATTTAGCAGGGGTACCTCGACACAAAACCTAGCTAAGAACACTCGCAGACTTTTATAGTACAATTGTGTAAATTTTCAAGAAAATCGGTTCAGCCATTTTGGAGTCTGTAGGTAACGGATACACACACTCTCAGACACACACACACACACACAGAGACAAAGATTCATTTATAAATAAGTTTAGATATTACATTTCGGTTCTATTTGAAACTGGCCACAACCCAGGTTGCCTTCCTAAGGCTGTCAAAATACAACTCTAAATTGCATTGGAGCATTTATACCCCAGATGAGTGCAAGTTGTTAAAAACGCGGGTGTTGGAATCAACTAGATTACCAAGTTGGCTAAAGTGTTAGGATAGCCATTAATACTCAAAGAGAAATGGTGGGGAAACCCTCAACAGGAAAGAAAATTAATTTTTGTGTGAAAAGTGCTCAATATATATATATACATATATTCTACAAATACTTTCACATCTTCTGCTCCGATGAACTTAGCTCACTGGTGACCGTTTATATATGAATTTAGTCGAGTCACAAGATTAGCAACTAGGTCCTACCCTTTTACTGAGAAACCAATAAATTGTAAATGCAAATTCTATTTCACCAGCTTCTTTTCTCTCACTTTCGACCTGTAGAATTTCCTTCTATTTATTTGCTTTCCCCAAAAGCTACAATCTCCAAGAATTTAAATGTAAAGTCAATAGTCATCTCCTATTTCACTAACATGCGTCCTCTCTCACATGGAATTCCCTTCCGTTTACTTGCTTCCCCAAAAGCTACAATCTCCAAGAATTTAAATGTAAAGTCAATAGTCATCTCCTATCTCACTAACCTGCATCCTCTCTCACATGGAATTCCCTTCCATTTACTTGCTTCCCCAAAAGCTACAATCTCCAAGAATTTAAATGTAAAGTCAATAGTCATCTCCTATCTCACTAACCTGCATCCTCTCTCACATGGAATTCCCTTCCGTTTACTTGCTTCCCCAAAAGCTACAATCTTCAAGAATTCAAATGTAAAATCAATAGTCATCTCCTATCTCACTAACCTGCATCCTCTCTCTCATGCTCCTTTCTCTATAAGTGTGCAAAAAGAAAAGAAGAAGTGCTGTGAAAAGGAAGTGAGGAAGAAAGAAAGAAGAAAAGTGAAAGGGGGGAAAAAAAAGGAAAAAGTATCCAAAATTTACCCATATATATATATATATATATATATATATATATATATATTTATAAGAAAATATGAATCATTATTGATTGGTAGCTATACAAAGTAGAGAGAAGCTGTAAGCATTGAACATTGTCTAAACTTTTTAGCTAACTATGTGCGTTGTGGTACAGTGGATATCAGCTCGGAACGAGAAGCCGGGGAGCCGAGTTCGAATTCCAGTTGAATCCATTGTATTCACTTACTCGCAAATACCCTTGTGAAAGGTATTAATCCATCTCTTCTTTTCAGTTATGGTTTAAATAGCAGGACAGATTGGGTTCTATAGCCTTGGTCGGCAACCAGTCTATCGCAGAAAGCAATGGCAACCTACTGCGGGATAATCTTCTACTTAACTGACTGACATCATAATGGCCAAGCGGTCTAAGTGGTCTAAGCGCCAGACTCAAGGTGGTAATTATACCTTATCAGCACGTATAATTTGGTTGTATGTTGTGGTGCAGGGGATATCAACTCGGAATGATAAATCAGGGAGCCGAGTTCAAATTCCAGTTGAATTCCTTGCAATCACTCACAAACAAATACCCTTGGGAAAGGTATGAATCCATCTCTTCCCTCCAGTTATGGGTTAAATAATAGGACAGATTGGGTTCTGTAACCTTGACTGGCAACCACTCTACTGCAGAAAGCAATGGCAACCTACTGCGGGATAATCTTCTACCCAGTCAATCATGTCTCTTTCAAGACATGATCGCCCAAGCGTGTATCACGTATGGCACTTGACTGACTGACTTATCATCCTAACATTGTTCTTTGGTTAGTTAATTAACCCTGGAACACTAACCATCAATTAAAGTTAAACCACTACTAACCATGAGTATATCATACCCGATTATGAAAATATCAAAAAAATATTAAATATAAATGTTTATTTGAAATATTTCACCTTCAGGCACTTGAAAATTAGTACTTCGAGTTAATATTAATAGGAACTGAAAAACATTATTTAGATAAGAAAATCAGGTACTGAAAATTTAATTAAATTGTTATTAAAATGACGTCATTTGCGCTAGGTACTATATACCCATTATTTCTCGATGTCTAACAACCTGAGAATGTATAATTCAAGCTTCTTTCTCAATGTTCAACATATTGAGAATTTATGATGAAGCTTAAATCTTGATGTCCAATAGACCGAGAAAAAAAAACTTAATTCTTGATGTCAGATAAACCGAGGGTTTATAACTAAAGCATAATTGATTATGCATAGTCAGTCAGTTAAGTGCCATACATGATACACGCTTGGGCGATCATGTCTCTTTCGAGACATGACTGACTGGGCAGAAGATTATCCTGCAGTAGGTTGCCATTGCTTTCTGCGGTAGACTGGTTGCCGACCAAGGCTATAGAACCCAATCTGTCCTATTATTTAACCCATAACTGGAAGGAATAGATGGATTAATACCTTTCCCAAGGGTATTTGCATGTAAGTGAATGTGATGAATTCAGCTGGAATTTGAACTCGATTTCTCGTTCCGAGCCGATATCCAATGCACCACAACACACATCCTAACAATTATGCATAACACACCAAAAATTCAAAATAAAATCTTAATTCTCGATGTCAAACAGACCAAGAGTTTATCTTTAGCCCTGAAACACTAACATCAATTAAATTTAAACCACTACTAACCATGAGTATATCATACCCGATTATGAAAATATCAAAAAAAATATTAAATATAAATATTTATTTGAAATATTTTACATGCAGGCACTTCAAAATTTTTACTTTGACTTAATATTAATAGGAACTGAAAAACATGTTATTTAGGTAAGAAAATCAGGTACTGAAAATTTAATTAAATTGTAATTAAAATGACATCATTTGCGTTGGGTTAATGTTCTCAGGTAAGTCACTCAGTGTTATCGAATGGTCAGGTGCTCTTGATGTAAATAATGACTGCATTAATTGATGAAAGTTATAAAAATATGGAGATCCTGCAAGAAAGGTGCAGGAGACATGACTGGATAATGAACATAATTTGTATTAAACTGGGGCCTTAGGTTTTTATCACTCAGCTGAATTTGATAGAGCCACATTGAAAAGCAATAATTAACAATTAAAAGCTCTAAGTCAGATCAGCTGCCCAACTGTATTCAGAGGGGGTCCCAGCTTATAAGTGTTATGATGTGTTAACCTTGTGTGTCAGAATTTGCACACTAAACTTGTTCACATTGGTGTTGGGTAAATGAAAATTCAGGAGTTTCTAGGCTCTCCGACCTGCAGTACAAGTTCAGGGAGAGGGTTTGGCATTTCATATTAGAACGGAGAAGCAACAATATTAACAGGCATTGTGAGATATTGCTGGGGGCCACTCATGTTAAGTGGTAATGGATGGTTAAACCTGGACAGTGTTTGAATTCAGGGTTATTATCTGATGAAGGCTTTATTGGAACTATTTTTAAGCAGTAAGAACTTTTATTCTGTCTTTCCATGAAAAGTTATCTTAGAGGAAAGAGATATCTCAAGTTCCCCTATTTGAAAGAATCTATTTAGAATTAATCTGGTGAACAACATTTGTGTATAATAATTGTGAAGGAAATAATCACATTTCTGTTAACTTAAGAATAGGAGAAAAAATTGTGAATAGGATCTGGACAGTATAGTAGTTTCCAGTTGGGCCTCTCCATAGTAATGTTTAGGTTGTTTGATTTTATGATGTGTTAACCTTTGTTGGGATTTTTAATGTTGAATGTTGTATAGGGCACTCATTGAGGCTCAAACTCACTACTAAGTAGTAATGTTTAGGTTGTTTGATTTTATGATGTGTTAACCTGTGTCGGTTTTTCTTTTTAATGTTGAATTTTGTATAGGGCACTCCTTAAAGGTGAAACTCAGTATTCAGTAGTAACGGTCAACTAGACTAGCTAAGATACACTGATATTATTTACTAAGCTTAACTTAAATTGTTACAAGTTATAAACTACTGAACATAATCATTAGGCCACCCCAGTTTTTTAAAAAATATGATGTATTTCATACTATTTTTAGTATTTATTGCCAAGTGGATAATTGTAAATAAAAATAGAATGGTTCTTTTTTTTATTATTACTTTGCAAAATTTTACAAGGCAGCCAGGAAGCCTTTTTCTTCGGCCAGCCAATAAGAGACTGGCATGGAGAGGAGAACACAAAAACTGGACACCAGAACAGTTTGTTTGATGCACAGGTTATTGTGCAGTATTAACATAAGAAACATTCTATTTTTATTTACAATCATCCACTTGGCAATAAATACTAAAAATAGTATGAAATACATCATTTCTTTTAAAAAAAACTGGGGTGGCATAATAATTATGGCCGGTAGTGAAAGTAAATTTCTTGCATTCACTTACATGCAAATACCCTTGGAAAAGGTATTATTAATCCATCTCTTCCCTCCAGTTATGGGTTAAATAACAGGGCAGATTGGGTTTGGTAGCCGTGGCTGGCACCCAGCCTATTGGAGGAAGTAATGGCAATCTACTGCAGGATAATCTTCTGCTCAGTCAGTCATGTCTCTTTCGACACATGATCACCCAAGCATGTATCACATATGTCACTTAACTAACTGAATATAATAGTTGGAAACATAATTAAAACCTACCGGGCACAAAGTGGGGGATCGGTTTTCTATTGTTACGAAGTAATAAACTGATCCCCCCACTAATGATATGTAATATAATAATGTAATATAATCCATCTCTTCTCCCACCAGTTATGAGTTAAATAGCAGGACAGATTGGGCTCTATAGCCTTGGCTAGCAACCAGTCTATCGTAGAAAGTAATGACAACCTACTTCGGGATAATTTTCTGCCCAGTCAGTCATGTCTCTTTTAAGACATGATCGCCCAAGCATGTATCATGTATGGCACTTAACTAACTGATAAGGAGACACTAACTAAAGACTGAACTTAATAATATTGGTCAACCAGACTAGGTCACTATCACGCTCATTCTGAGACTTCTTTTGCATATTACAGTTGTTTTGTATTTGTTTTGTGTTTAATAATACCACGGACGTGTGTTGTGTTACAGGGAATATTGTCTTGAACTGAAAAATCAGAGGTCTGATTTTGAATTCTAGTTGAAGTCATTCTATTCACTTATGCGCATATACCCTTTGGGAAAGATACTAATCATTCTCTTCCCCCTAGCTATGGGTTAAATAACAGGACATATTGGGTTCTACAGGCCGACAACCAATCTTGGCTGACAACCAATCTACTGCAGAAAAGTAATAGCAACCCACTGCGGGGAAATCTTCTGCCCATTCAGTCATGTCACTTTCGAGACATGATTGCCCCTTCATGTACCACGTATGGCACTTAATTGATTACCATGGACCAAACATGCAAGCAATGACAAAATTTTAGAGAAAATGGAAACAAAAAGAAAGTTATAATTCAGAAAGGGACAGATGAGGTTTTGAGTTTGAATTTCAGGTTTTTTTTAGCGGCATATCAACACCTCTGTGGGTTATTTAATGCCAAAAAGGTGGGGGTTTTAAGGTATTTATTAATGTTGTTAAAGTGAGAAGGTTGATTTAGTCAGATCTTCATGAAAATTTTGTTTTTATTCTTTCTTATTATCAGAAAACTGAAAATGTCTTTTAGTTTTGTATTAAAAAATGTTTGGCTGAGAATAATTTTTCCTTCAAAAATGTATATTTTTCTATAAAAGTCTGTTTTTATACTTTCATAGTGTTTTGACCCCAGTTTGGGATTAACTATTTGCCCATAGTTGGGACCCTAACAGGTGCATCCACTTCGGGTCAAGGTGGACCTGGGAACAAGAGCAATTAAGAGGTGGTTCTATGCTCCTCACAACCTCCCAATCAGAGGCCTTGCTGCTGGATGCAGTTTACAGTCATGCCCTAGACTAACAGATGAGGTTTCTTGGGCACATAGTTAGAAAGGATGGCTTGCAAAAACCTTTTGGTTTTGTGCTACACCTAAACCATGCTTAGAAAATCATTAAGGCACCTCAGTATTGTGTAATAATGAGAAAGCATGTCTCGCTAGAGCAGTTACTACTGAATAGTGAGTTCGATCATTGCTGGGCGCCTCATACTTTTGGCCTTGTGTCACTCTTAAGCTACACTTAGAAAATCATCTTATTGTTTATTTTTAACTAAATATTTGTGCTGTATTATTGGATTGAGTTTACTTATCAATTAGCCATACACAAATCCTTTCATCCAAATTCCTCAAATCTAAACTTATTTATAAATGGAACTTTGTCTGTGTGTGTGTCCATTACCTATAGACTCCAAAACAGCTGAACTGATTTTCTTGAAAATTTACACAGTTGTACTATAAGCGTCTGCGAGTGTTCTTAGCTAGGTTTTGTGTCAAAATCGATAATCAAAAAAATAGGGTTATAGAAGGAGTGGTTCAATTTTAATCACATTTGATACACTCATAGACAAAGACATAAGAAACAATATTCAGAAGTTTCAAGGTTGCAGTTCTTACAACAGTGCAGAAAATCAATAATATATATATATATATATATAAAGGCAAGATGTTTGTATGTGTGTGTCTGTTTATTTGCCTGTATGTCTGTATTTTTTCAGCCCTTTAATTTCAGTTTTTGCTTTGGGTATGGCTCTAAGTAGGTATAATTGTATTTCTTAGTCTAAGCCATGATATCATTTACTCAGAGGACTTATTTAACCTTCAAAATTCAGTTTACAATGAAAAAAACTTATTTGATATCGATACCAGGAAATCGAAATTTGACTTACATCCATTGATTTTTCTTTCAGTCCACGGTTTCACTTTAACTGGAAATAACTATTGCTTTTTAGTCTTTTGTGCCAATGTCCAAAGAGTCTGAGCTCCAGGACCATGGATTAGTTTTAAAGCTTTTATTACACCCGAGCAACGCTGGGCTATACTGCTAGTTTAATATAAATACCAATTGGATAAGGAAAAGTTTGTTCTTTGTTATCACTCATGTCAATGATACAATGCTGATAGCAGACACACAAAAGAAACTACAAGACCTTCTACAGAACCTAGCAAAGAAAGGGAGAAGAAAAGACTAAGCATAAACTACAAAAAACAAACCGAATGCATGGTCTTCAGCAAAAAGGAGCCCAAAATGAAAACTAAAGTTTGGAGATATTAAAATGAAGCAGGTACAGAAATTTAAATATCTTGGAAGGGTTTTAACAGAGGGCAGAAACTATAAGACTGAGATCTGAAGGCATATTAGAAATGGCCAAAGAGTCATCCTAAAAGCTAAGCAAAGTATTGAGAGACAGGAAAATTTTGTTGGAAACAAAGAAGAGCATCCTAGACTGCTATGTGATATCTGTGCTCTTATGTTAGCAATGAATGCTGGACATTCTGTCTCAAAGATGAAGGAAGGACTCAAAGCCACAGAAATGTTGTTCTACAGAAGGATGTTGAGTATGCTATGGACTGAACATGGGAACAATGACAAGGTTTTGGAGAGAATAAAAATGAAAAGGAAACTTATACTTAACATCAGGGAGAGACAGTTGAAGTTTCTGGAAAATGTGATGAAATGAGAAGGTTTAGTGAATCTGATACTCCCAAGAAAGGAAGAGAGAAAAAGAGGCAGCGGAAAGTGTATGTTGATGGGCTTAAGCAAATAGATGGCAGAACAAGGTTTGAGAGAAATAACTAGACAAAAATATTTTTAAAAAATATGTACGTAAAGATTCTGATATAGTTTGGTTTGTTTTAAGGAAAAAAGATACTCTGTAGCTAAATTTTTTTATAACTGAATAAAGGAAAATTTAAATTTTTGGGGTTATTTACAAAAATCAAGACGGCAGAAGGAAGGGAAGTATGAGTGAAGAAACTGTCAGCATAAAACTTACAGCAGCATTCATCCATTTCAACAGTAAACAAAAAATAGTATTTGTTTCTTATATATTATCCATAGCTAAATCCGCTGCTAAGAAAGTCAGTTCACTATGTAGGGCCAGAAAGTTTTTCCTGTCTGAAACAATCCTGCACATATATAAATATACCATCCACCCGTGCAGTGAATACTGCTGCCATATCTGGTCTGGTGCTCCTGCTATCCATCTAGGTGTCCTTCACACAATCCAATGAAGAATCTGTAATGTGTTCTATCCAGACTTGGCAACTCAGATACAGTCACTTTCTTTCCTTGTGTCTCTTCTACAAATACTTTCACAGCTTCTGCTTAGATGAACTTAGCACACTGGTGACCCTATATATGAATTTACTCGAACCACAAGATTAGCGACTAGGTCCACTCTTTTACTGTGAAACCAATAAAATGTAAACGCTACTCCAGCAGCTTCTTTTCTTGTGCTTCTCGCCTGGAGAACTCTTTTGTTTACTTGCTTTTGCCAACAAATACGATCTTCAAGAATTCAAATGTAAAGTAAATATTCATCTCCTATCTCACTAACCTACATCTTCTCTCTCATGCTCCTTTCTCCGTCCACTCTGCTCTCATCAGTATTTTCATCCTTCTCTTACCCACTTCCTGACACCACCTATAACCTGTCACTCTTTCTCATAACTTTCCTCCTATGTAACCCCCTGCAAAACAGTGGCAGTAAAATGCCTTGCTTGGGGGCGAAATGATTATAAAAACAAAAAAATTCTAGATTATAAAATGGGGGATCAATTTTACATTACAATCAGTCTATAAATTGATACCCTACTTTATGGCCACATTAATCTTTCTCTTACTCAATCCCTGACACCCCCCATATAACCTGTCACTCTTTTTCATAACTTTCCTCCTATGTAACCCCCTGCTAAACAGTGGCAGTAAAATGCCTTGCTAAGGGACAATATGATTATAATATAAAAAAAATATATAAAGAATATTGACATATTTGTTGTTTCTCATTTGATTTCAGTCAATATATTTCTGACTAGGAGTCAGACAATTGTTCATACAAGTCTTTATTGATATATCTATATTTGTTATCTGTTTTCCGTATGCAATTACTGAATTTGCATTTTTAGATAAGAGTCAAGCCCCATAAATTTAGATTTTATCCGATAAATTTTTGGTGCTCTTATCTCCTTCATGATTGTTTTTAACAAAATATTTACCGTATACGGATAAGCCACACATTTTTCAACCAAAATTTCAATAAAAAACATAGATGCAACCTAGCTACTTGACATAGAGAATCTTAAGTAGACTGTGTCGTATCAATAGTCCTGATAAATACCCTGGACTCAAGCCTGAGCAAAAGCAAGGGAGAAAAGGAATTTTTCCTGACGTTTCGATTTTACGGGATCACATTTTCTAACAGTACCACCACGTCATACATTGAATAAAAGTGCTCAATATGTACTGTATAGATGTTGTAGTTATTCCTGGGATTAGTTCTGGCAGTTGGTTGTCATTTGGGTGTTATAGGGGAAATTCTGGTTTTTATTTAAACCCTCAATATCTGTGGAATTTTCGTCGTTGCTCACGTAAGTTAAATAAAAATATACGAAGGAAAGAAGATGCAAACATGAGAAATACTTTTAAGAACTTAATTTTATCATCTGAGTCACAACTGTCTGTTGAGGGAAAATGTTTTTCTGAGCAAAAATTGTATCTTGTGCAGTCAAGAGGGATGTGTGTTGTGACACATTGGATATCAGCTCAGAACGAGAAATCGGGGAGCCGAGTTCAAATTCCAGTTGAATTCCTTGCATTCATTTTCACGCAAATACTCTTGGGAAAGGTATTAATCTTTCTCTTCCCTTCAGTTATGGGTTAAATAATAGGACAGATTGGGTTCTATAGCCCTGGTCAGCAACCAGTCTACTGCAGAAAGCAATGGCAACCTACTGCAGGATAATCTTCTACCCAGTCAGTCATGTCTCTTTTGAGACATGATCGCCCAAGCGTGTATCACATATGGCACTTAAATGACTTACAGTCAAGAGTCCGAGCTAAAAAAAAGTCTATTCTCTTTTGTTTCATTTATGGTGCCAGGAAGGCCCTCTTTTCTTGCACATGCTCAGATGGTTCTTCCTGTGCAGGGGCTCCTGGGAGATTATTTTTTTTTTGTATTTATTTTATGTTTTTATTTTATTTTCTGTTTATTATCCAGACCCCACAACTGCTCATATTTACCATTTACTAGCAGTATAGCCCAGTGCTGCTCAGGTGTAATGAAAGTTTTAAAACTAATCCATGGTCCTGGAGCTCAGACTCTTTGGACGTTGGCACGAAAGACTAAAAAGCAATAGTTGTTTCCAGTTAAAGCAAAACTGTAGACTGAAAGAAAAATGCATGGATGTAAGTCAAATTTTGATTTCCTGGCGCCAATATTGAATATTTTTTTTTTTGTGGCAAACTGAATTTTGAAGGCTAAATAAGTCCTCTGAGAAATAGTATTATGGCTGAGACTAAGAACTACAATTATACCTACTTAGAGCCAAACCCGAAGCAAAAACTGAAATAAAAGGGTTGAAAAAAATAGACATACAGGCAGATAAACAGACCCACACACAAACATCTTGCCTTTTATTTATATATATATATATATATATATATATATATATATATTATTGATTCTCTGCACTATTGTAAGAACTGCAACCTTGAAACTTCTGAATATCGTTTCTTATGTTTTTGTCTATGAGTGTATCAGATTTGATTAAAATCGGACCACTTCTTCTATAACCAGATTTTTTCCGATTATTGATTTCCAATATTTATTGGGGGGGTACCTCGACACAAAACCTAGCTAAGAACACTCGCAGATGCTTATAGTACAACTGTGTAAATTTTCAAGAAAATTGGTTCAGCCGTTTCGGAGTCTATAGGTAACTGATACACACAGACACACACACACAAAGTTCCATTTATAAATAAGTTTAGATATTGTCATCTTTTGTTGTTTCTCATTTGATTTGAGTCAATATATTTTACCATCTTCTAGTGTCCGTTTCCCTTGTGCTGGTGCCTGAAGAAAACCAAAGAATATATTGGCTGGAATATTGTGCTAAAAAGATGGAGGTAATCATTTAAAAAATATACAGTGTGAGGAAATATTTCATCTTAACTTTTAACATTTCTTTTTTTATTTTACAAGGCAGTTATTTTTTTTATATTGTTGCTGCGGCTAGCAGACTTTCTGCCAGTTCATTCATCAGGTGTCAGAATTCTTGGAAGCAAAAAGGAATTCTTTCTTTTTAGAAAAAATAATGAAAGTAGAAATAGAGAAGTGGGGGGGAAAAATGGCCATTCATATACGAACCAGACGAATCTATTTCAGCTTTAATAACAAATTTACCTGAATGGCTGAAATGGTTTGATCCATTTGGCACCATATTCAGAAAACTTTTCTGACTTTTTTTCCCCCCTTTTTTCTCTGTTTTCTCTCTTTCTCCATTTTTTTCTACTTCTCTTTCTCTCCTTTTCTCTTTCTTCTTTTTCTCTTTCCACTTTCCTCTTTTGCGCCTCTGCCTATTTTTTTCATTTCCTCATGCCATATACCTGATGAGGGCCAAAGAATACATTGGTTGAAGCATTTCATTAACATTAATGACACAAATTCTGTACCACCAAAAGTTCCACAACCTGTAAAAAGCAGTTGCATTCAGAGAGAAAGGCACGGATTGCATCCGGACGGGAGTAGGGCACAGATTGCATCCGGATACGCAGAAAGAGACATTGTATTCAGGCAGACAGATATCGTACAATTGTATTTGGACAGGCCATCAGAGTAGAGTTGTGTTCAGAAAGACAAAGTGGGACTCTATTGAGACAGGTTTTTTTTCTCATCTATAAATATCATAGTTCACTTATGAACTCTGTTTCTCAAATACTATTCATTTATGGAAGTGAATGTTGGACAATCTCATCAAGGATGAAGGAGAGGCTTGAGGCAGCAGAAATGTGGTTCTACAGAAGGATGCTGAGGATACCCTGAACTGAGCACGTGAGCAATGATGAGGTGTTGGAGTGGAAGCAAATGAGAAGAAAATTGATACTTAACATCAAGAAGGGATAGATGATGTTCCTGAGATACATAAGGAAAGAGGGCCTAGAGAATTTAATACTCACAGGATGGATAGAAGGAAAGCAAGACAGGGGAAAGCAGCTTGAAACCTATTTGATAGGTCTGAGCAAATGGATGGTGGAGTGGGGTTTGAAAAAGATACCAAGAGAAAATATATTGAGAGCAACAAGAGAGAGAACCAAGTGGAATTCTATGATTGCCTACTTCCTGAAGAGACATGGCACATGAAGATTCATTTTGCTCTGAATAAAAACTCTTTTAGAAAAATATTTTTTTAATTATACTTAACCTGATTCCTTCAATTACATCTACCTTAATTACTGATCACAGACACTTCCTGACGGTTAAGACATGAGCAGGTGCTAAAAACAGGCATTTTCTTAGAAAAAGAAAACAAGACAAAATCTGGTGTTTGTTTTGTTTCGTTTTTTTTTTGTCCAGATATTTGGAATTAGATTAGGCCAAGAACTTTTCAGCATTATCTCCATACTACTTCTAAATAATGGTACTGTTAATATTAGCCACTTCACTACAAGGAAGCATTTGACATCCATTGATCAAGCAGCAGGTAATGTTTTTGGTTGGAATTTATGCATCTTTTATCAAGAAAATAGGTTTCTCATGTCCAGTAACTGTGGTCTGGTTTTCCAGTACTGATGGGGGTTTCCTCCTAAACTTGATGGGGGTTTCCCCCAAACTTTAACTTAAAGTAGTGTGGACTGTCAACATCTTGATTATGAAATTATTTTCTCTTTAAGTTACATGTGCTATCCATTTTAATTATTGCAGCTGTTGAAAGTCTTCAAGTGATGCAGTTTCTATCATTTGGTACAGTTCTTTCTCTGTAATTATCTAGTGCCACTTCACAATGGTCAAAGAAGGATGGTCTTGTCAAAGACCATCAGGCTTCACTCACACGGTTATTTTTAATTAACCAATGATTTTAGAAAGCAGTTGTATACAGTTGACAAGTGCATGTATCAGTTAAGTGCCATACGTGATACACGCTTGGGCGATCATGTCTCGAAACACACATGACTGATTGGGGAGAAGATTATCCCGCAGTAGGTTGCCATTGCTTTCTGCGGTAGACTGGTTGCCAGCTATGGCTATAGAACCCAATCTGTCCTGTTATTTAACCTTTAACTGGAGGGAAGAGATGGATTAATACCTTTCCTGAGGGTATTTGCGCGTAAGTGAATGCAAGGAATTCAGCTGGAATTCAAACTCAGCTCCCTGATTCTTCGTTCCGAGTTGATATACACTGCACCACAACACACATCCGATAACAGAGGCAGCGAGGAAAGGAGCCAAACAGGTTTTTTACTGTGCATGTATGGCATTTGTATAAAAATATCAATTTGATGAGGCATTTTAATAATATTATTTCATGTTTTGAGGTTAACGTTTTAATTTTGTGGTAATAAGCTACTTTTGGCACTGCTTATCCTCTGTTCATTTCTTTTTATCCCAGGTTCTCGGCCTGATGGTAAACTGCATCTAGCAGCAAGGTCTCTGATTGGGCAGTTGTGAAGGAGCATGGAACCACCTCTTAATTACTGTTGTTCCCAGGTCCACCCTGACCCGAAGTGTTAGCACCTGTTAAGGTCCCAGCTATGGGCAAATAGTTAACCCCTAAACTGGAGTCAAAACACTGAAAGTATAAAAATAGACTTTTATAGAAATATATACATTTTTGAATTGTATGGGGTGCCCAGCAATGATCAAGCTCACTATTTAGTAGTAACTGTTTCTAATTATTACACCATGCTAAGGTGCCTTAATGATTTTCTAAGCATGGCTTAGATGTGGTACAAGTCCAAAAGGTTTTTGCAAGCCCTCCTTCCTAACTATGTGCCCAAGAAACCTCATCTGTTTGTCTAGGGCATGACAGTAAACTGCATCCAGTAACAAGGCCTCTTATAGGTTGTGAGAAGCATGGATCTACTACTCAATTGCTGTTGTACTCAGGTTCACTCTGACCCGGAGTGGTAGCACCTGTTAGGGTCCCAGCTATGAGCAAATAGTTAACCCCTAAACTGGGGTCAAAACACTATAAAAGTATAAAAATATATTTTTATAGAAATATATACATAAAAAAGGACTTTTATAGAAAAATATACATTTTTAAAGGAAAAATATTACCAACAATACATTTTTTTTTAAAAAATGATTCCCATAACACATTTTTGAAGGAAAAAATTATTCTCAGCAAAATATTTTTGAATACAAAACTAGAAGACATTTTCAGTTTTCTAAAATAAAAAAGAATAAAAACAAAAAATTTTCATTAAAATCTAACGAAATTAACTTTTTTCACTCTAACCGAACGTTAAAAAAACAGCCTTAAAACCCCACCTTTTTGGCATTAAATAAGCTACATAGGTTGATATGCCGTTACTTAAAAGTCTTTTTATCCCAGACTAAATTTATGTATGATCCATATGCTAAGAGCCAGATCTATGAGTAATGGTTGCATTCATTCCTACCAACTGACAATCCTTTTTCTTCTGCTTTTCAATGTATTTCCATTGCAAAACCATCAGCATTGCATTTACATTATTCTTGACCTTATTCAGTCAGCAATCATCATCATCATCATTTAGCATCCATTTCCATGCTAACATTGATTGGACAGGGTTTTATTGATGGCTCCATAATTCAATCATCATGAAATATTGGAGTGAGTTTTACAGCTGTATGCCCTTACTGACACCAACCAGTTTAGGAAACTGGAAACTCAGTGCTTTTATTGAGACACCATCCCTAGGAAGATTAATGCTTTCGTTAATTCTTGATCAGTGACCTTCCCATTCTTTCGGACTTTCAATGCATTCATACAGTAAAATCATTTACAATGCATTTACAGATCATCTCAGAATAGACTTTACATTCGGTACCCTTCCAGGAACAGGATTAACCCTTATAGGTAAACTCTCGAACACAAAGTACTATAACAAATGCGAAATCCAGATATATAAGCACCCACCTCAGAGAGAAGAGTGTATAAGGTCTGTGGGTTGTAAATGTGGACCCTAGGGTCATGTACCCTAGGGTCATGACCCTAGGGTCATACTCATATACTATCCAAAATTAATTGACAAACTAAAATCAATGAGTACATCAATGGTATATCATTATGCATATATGTTTTAAATCATTTCACTGAAAGTAAGGCAATAAAGCCACTAACCTGCAAGAATGTGATAAAAAACATAATGAAACAAGAACTAAGAAGACAGAAAATAACATTGCATTTAAAATTCAACTGTAAAATGATGAGACCTAGCTACCAATCTAGTACTACACTTAAATTCTTAAATTTCAAGGAAAGTACATCAGAACAACTACCATGACAATATTTATAGAAAAGGCACAGTGTAACAATGTTACGGGGTTGTGGTGGTGGCTGAAGCTAAGATGGCAGGTCAGGACACATTGCAGATTCTTTAAATTTTATCAAGAATCTCTAAATACATAGCGGAAGCCCCAGACCAGATATTACAACATTTGTTGCATGGATGAAATGTAGGCTTCTAAATGTGTAAAATAGATTCTGACGTGAAAATTTTCGAGCACAATACCATGAAAACAAATTTCCTAGCAGCAGGTATATCAGTTGACTCAATATAATCTTTACACTTCATGTCAGTGGGGAAAAAAAATTAGCCTCAGAAGGTACAATGGGTCACTATCCTGAAAGTCAGTTCAGCCATGCTAATGAAATGTAAAAGGATTATATCAGTATTATGTCAGTAATTCTTTATAAAACAAAATGGCTCTCCTTTAACAACCATAGATAAACTTTCCTTCTAGCCAACATAATGGATGGCACGAGTCTCCTGGAGAGCAACTCATTGCACCTCCTTAGCCTCCCTTTTTCAATTGACTTGAAGTGGAATGACAACATTGAATCTACTGCTAAGAAGGTTGGGTCACTGTCAGTCAGTTAAGTGCCATACGTGATACACGCTTTGGACGATCATGTCTCGAAAGCGACATGACTGACTTGGCAGAAGATTATCCCGCAGTAGGTTGCCATTGCTTTCTGCGGTAGACTAGGTTGCCGACCAAGGCTATAGAACCCAGTCTGTCCTGCTATTTAACCCATAACTGGAAGGAAGAGACGGATTAATACCTTCCCCAAGGGTATTTGCGCATAAGTGAATACAATGGATTCAACTGGAATTCGAACTCGGCTCCCCGGTTTCTCGTTCCGAGCCAATATCCACTGCACCACAACGCACATCCTTGGGTCACTGTACTGGGCCAGAAAATTTTTCTTGTCAGAATACATCTTGCACATTCATAAATCTACCATTCATCCATGCATTAAATATTGTTGCCCCATCTGGTTTAAGTACTCTAGCTTTTTATCTTGAGATTCTCAATAAAATCCAAAGAAGGATCTGCATTGTAATCAATCCTGATCTGGCATCTCGTCTTCAGTTACTTTCTCACGGACTTGACATGGCTTCCCTCTGTCTGTTCTACACATATTTTCATGGCAACTGCTCTGATTAGCTTTCTGCCTTGGTGCCATGACCACATGAATTTAAACATGTTACTAGATTGGCATCTAGGTCCCACCCTTTTATCATTGAAGTAATTAAATATAACCACCTCTTCTATTCTAATAGTTTCTTTTCTTGCACTTTCCTCCCGTGGAACTTTCTTCTATTTACTTGAAGTAATATATATATATTTTTTTTTTAATCATTTCACCCCAAGCAAGGCATTCCACTGCCACTATTGCGCATGGGGCTACATAGGGGAAGGTAAAGAGAAGGAGTGGTTAGACATAGGGAATGTCAGGAGGAAGGTGACAGATGAGTAAGGATACTGAGGATGAGGGTTGGGCAGATGGGAAGAGTGTTTGATAGAATGGAAGCAAATTAGTGTGTTAGGTGTCTATTGACCTTACATTTAAACTCCTGGAGATTGTATCTGTCGAGGAAGCAATCGTGTGGAAGGGAATTCCACAGTCGGGAAGTGCGAGGAAAGAAACTGTTGGAGTAGAAGTTGCGGTTGCATTTTATTGGTTTCACTGTAAAAGGGTTAATATATTACCATGAATAGAAGAAGTAATTGACGGGTACATCCAGCTGTAGGTATGGTCAACAAAAGTGACAACTAACTTGAAAGGTTACGACCTGGAAAGGATGTGGTTAACAGATTCATCCAGTTGTAGATAAGTCAACAAAGGACAACGATGGTTGACAGATACATCCAGTCATAGATGGTGTCTACAAAGTGCAACAGAAAAAAAACAAGCATTGCATAGGAGTTTTAAGATGATAGACAAGTCTAGAATATTTAAGACTGGCTAATGACTCCTGACGGTTCTTTTGTATGTGCAAACTCTTTCTGGCCATTTCCCTACTCCCCAAAACCATCACTATTGAGGAATAAAAATATAAGAGTATATTTTTATGTACAGGTGTTCCTTATTGTCTGTCAAGATCAATTAGCAGAATACAACACTTGCTTCTCTAATAGCTACAATTTCCGAAAAAAATTCAAATGCAATGTCAGTTACCATCTTTTATTTTCTTGAATCACATTCAGCTTTTATCCTTTCGTCAATACCCACAGTACCCAGTCTTTTCTCTCACTGTAACCCCCTGCCCTTAGTGGTGGTTCTAATTTACTTGAGGTGAAATGATTAAAATATATTTTTATCACATTTTCAATGGATTGCGATAATAAAATCGATCATAATTAATTTATATTTGAAAACAGTCTTATTTTATCTATAACACTTGCATTCTTTCCTGATCTTTCTTGATTTTTTTTTTTCTGATTATCTGAGGGTTTGACTTTCCAAAGTCAGTTTTGCTTAAATTCATGGTAGTGTAATTGTTGTCAATCTGGAACTGAGTTTAGATTCAAGCTGAAATATCTGGAAAAGGCATGAACCCAGTTTATACTAAAACAAATTACTTTTTGCCAAGAACATTTAACTAATGTTTATTAAATAATGATCTGCAACTTCTATGTGCTGAGTCCCTTGAGGAGGTAGGCAATCATGGCCCTCCACATCTCTCTATCCCTAGTAGCTCTTAAAACACTTTCTCCTGTTACAGTTCTCAAAACCCACTCTGCTCAAGCCCATCAAGTATTTTACACATTGCTTTCCCTTGTCTCTATTTTCTTCAATCTGACTTGTGAGTATCAGATTCTCCAAGCTCTTCTTCATTACATTTCCTAGAAACTTCAGCTGTCTTTTTCTGATGTTAAGTATTAGTTTCCTTTTCGTTTCCAACCTCTCCAAACTTTGTCATTGCTCATATGTGCAGTCTATGGTATCCTCAGCATCCTTCTGTAGAACCACACTTCAGTTTCTTCAAGTCTTTCCTTCATCTTTGAAGAGATTGTCCAGCAATCACTGCTATATTGAAGGACAGACATCACATAACAATCCAGTACTCTGTTCTTTGTTTCCAACAAATTTTCCTGTCTCTTAATACTCTACTCAGCTTCTGGAATGCATCCTTGTGCTTTTGGATCTCAGGAATATAAATGTATAGAAACTGCTGTGACCACAAAGTGAGGGATCAGTTTATGTATTGATTGTAATATAGAATTGATTCCCCCATTTTATATCCAGTATGCTTCTGTAGAACCACATTTCGGTTGTTTCAAGTCTTCCCTTCATCTTTGAGATTGTCCAGCATTCACTGCCATATTGAAGGACAGACATCACATAACAATCCAGTACTCACTTCTTTGTTTCCAACAAAATAAGACATCATGCTGTTAACATTGCCATCTTCTGATTGTTTGAAATTAATCAACACTCAAACATTTTTAATCTCTCGTCGTTAGATGAGCAGTTCTGAATGGTTGGTTTTTTAGCTTCTCTTTATTAAGCTTTTGGGATCTTGTTGAAATGAATGTTATAAGTAAGATTTAATTTGACATCCTTTTCAAAATATGCCCTGTAAAAAAATCAGTAAATTTTGAAAGGCATGAGACAACCATTAAAAACTGGTGACAACTGATTTGACTGAAAAATCCAGGAAGAATTTCTGCACATTTTGTCAGTCCCCACAATTCAGAAGTAGTTCTTTGAAAAGTAGAATAATTTGATGCTCAAAATTAGTGAGTTGTTTTTCCAGCTGAGAAGGGCAGAATGAAAGACAAAAGAAGTCTGTAAATAACCCTTAACTGATGAGTCACAAACTCGAGCAGCAATTAATACATCATAAAACAACCAATCAGAGTTAAGTAATTAAGTGAGTCTTATGATTATTTAAGTTCATGAATATTCAAGAAATTTATTCAATGTTATTCAAGGTCAATTATTCCTGAAAGATAAAATGGTGGCAATAAACCCTTGCCACTTTTTTAATTGGCACCCTGGATATTAAATAGATTTGGGGTCATTACAACAATAAATTCAGTCAATTTTTTTTATCTTTGACCCCACCCTCTGTATTTGAATAATGCCAACAAAAAGTGCCAAAGACAATTTCTTTTTTCCTTTTTAGTATAAGTTCCCAAATATTGAAACAGTTTGTAATTGGGTATCAACCAATGGGGTAAGTAAAAACAAACAAGAAAAAAAATGCAAATCTGTTTTGAACAGTCCAGCAAGCAACAGAGTAATGAAAACTGGGGCAGAAATCCAGTCTTTCCCTCACAACAACAGAAACACACTTTTGCTCACCAAGCTCAAAGATTGTTTCCAGCCTAGTAAGCAAAATCAACAACCTTTTGTTGCAATTTTTCTGATTGGCCATGCCAGACAAGGAGGAAAGAACATTAGCATAGCTTCTATGATGCTTATAGCAGCTCTTTTTGTGTTAACGAGTTTCACCAGATCATGCACAAAATACAAACTCTTTTTTGAAGTAGATGATGTTTTTGTTACAAATTTAAATCTGATAAATGTAAAAAAATTGTTTTCTGGAAGATATTTAAAAAGATAGCAAGAGTAAGCGAGAAGAAAGGACTGAGCATAAACTTCAAGAAAACTGAATGTATGGTCATCAGCAAAAAGAGGACTCCAAAATGCCAACTACAAGTCAAAAAAAAATAAAATAAGAAATTTAAATACCTGAGAAGCATTCTGAAGAAAATTTCAAAAGCTAACCAGAGTACTGAGAGACAGGAAGATCTTATTGGAAACAAAGAAAAGTGTTCAGGACTGCTATGTGATATCTGTCCTGTATAGTAGTGAATGTTGGATGATCTCAAGGACAAAGTAGCGGTTTGAGGCAGCATGAATGTGGTTCTACAGAAGGATGCTGAGGATACCATGGATAGAGCACAGAATGCAGTTTTGGAGAGAATGCAAATGAGGAGAAAACTGATACTTAACATCAGAAAGAGGAAAATGGGGTTCCTCAGAAAGAGGATCTTTTAGCTAAAAATTGTCCTTGGATATTTGGAATTTGAACTCAACACCCCGATTTGTCATTCTAAGCCAATATCCACTGCACAACGATGCATATCCAGAAGTTGTTTTTACTAAACTTAATTTAGTTTGGCACAAGATTATAAGTATGAGATGCTCGGAGAGTATTGGCATCATTTATAATGGTCAACCAGACTAGCTCAATATTATAAATAGCATTCACACTTAGCAGTTGTTCCATATATTTAATGTTTTTGTATTGACAGTGCTGGTTGAGGATAACAGAATTGGCAATGTTTTAAAAAAATCTGTTTCAACAACAAAAAATTATTCAATCTGTTTTTTTTTGTTGTTGTTGTTTGTTTCTTTTTTCATACTGAATTTTTTACACTAGACTAACTTTTTCATATTTTTTTTTTATTTTGGAAATACTGTCTGATTTGGTTAAAAAAAATTAAAAACAATTTGTAAGCTTTGTCTTCTTTGCGAAACATGATACTTGGGCAAATTGTAGGAGTCAGACAATCCTTCATTCGAGTTGTTTGAAATAATTACTACTGTCAGGTTTGTATTAATATGACGTTGTGAAGACGTACAATCATAACATTTTTTTAAGCGTTGCCAAGAATCAAAAAAAAAAAAGTAAATTTCAACAATTATAACAGGAGAGAGTATATGTATGATGGAGGACAGTTCATTTGCTATCTGCAAATAATATTATCTAATGTGCGTTGTGGTGCAAGGATGTGCATTGTGGTGCAGTGGATATCAACTCGGAATGACAAATCGGAGAGCCAGGTTCAAATTCTAGTTGAATTCCTCACATTCACTTACTTACACATAAATACTCTTGGGAAAGGTATTAATTCATCTCTTTCCTCCAGTTATGGGTTAAATAATAGGACAAATTGGGTTCTATAGCCTTGGTTGTCAGCCAGTCTACCGCAGAAAGCAATGGCAACCTACTGCAGGATAATCTTCTGCCCAGTCGGACATATCTTTTAAAGACAGCTTCTCAGGCATGTTTGTGTTTTTTCAATACCCACAGAAACAATCTGTGACTTAAACTGTAAATATACTGAGTGGATGTTAGCGACAGTTTCTGGAAAAGAGCTTGCAATTTGACGGAATCAGTGGTTGAACATGGTAAACATACTCAAACGCTTGGTTATGATGACTTGTGACATTCTTTTAGTATAGCCTATAATGGCTCTTAAATAATTCTGTTGACCCAATTTCACTCACAAGGCTGTGCTCAATCTGTGTTATAGTTTGCAATGATTTTCCAAAAGTGCTTCATTCAATGACTGTTGTTATCAAGTTTCCTCCCTGACCAATCAAAACACATGGTCAGAAAACCCTAAGCCGTGTAAACATAATAATAATTATCCTAAGAAAACCAAATGCATGGTCATCAGCAAAAAGGGGCGGCCCAATATGCCAAAAAAACAAGTGGGGGATACTAAAATCAAGCAGGTACAAAAATTTAAATACCTCGGAAGTGTTATAACAGAAGACGGTGCGAAACAGAAATCCAAAGGCGAATTGGCATGGCGAAAGAAGCCTTCCAGAAATTGAGTAAAGAATTAAGAAACAGGACAATTTTACTAGAAACAAAGAAGAGACGACTGGACTGTTATGCGATGTCTGTCCTTCAATACGGCAGTGAATGCTGGACAATCTCATCAAAGATGAAGGAAAGACTTGAAACAACCAAAATGTGGTTCTACAGAAGTATACTGGATATGAAATTGGGGATCAATTCCATATTAAAATCAATATATAAACTGACCCCTCACTTTGTGGTCACAGTAATTTCTATACATTTATATTCCTGAGACCCAAAAGCACAAGGATGCATTCCAGAAGCTGAGTAGAGTATTAAGAGACAGGAAAATTTGTTGGAAACAAAGAAGAGAGTAATGGATTGTTGTGATGTCTGTTACTCAATATGGCAGTGAATGCTGGACAATCTCATCGAAGATGAAGGAAAGGCTTGAAGCAACCGAAATGTGGTTCTGCAGAAGGATGCTGTGGATATTGTGGCTCAAGCATGTGAGCAATGATGAGGTTTTGGAAACGATGGAAATCAAAAGGAAATTAATGCTGAGCATCAGGAAGAGACAACTAAATTCCTGGGACATGCAATGAGGAAAGAGGGCTTGGAGAACCTGATACTAACAGGCCAGATGGAGGGGAAAAGAGACAGGAGAAAGCAGTGGATAACATATTTGAAGGACCTAATCAGGCGGATGATGAAATGAGGGTTGCGTGGTCTAACAGGAGAAGGTGTGCTAAGAGACACCAGGGATAGGGAGACGTGGAAAGGCGTGATCGCCTACATCCTGAAGAGACAGGGCACATAAAAGAATGCTACACTAGATTTGGCTTTCATAACAATTGATTAGCTAGCTTGATAGGAAGAAATTTTTCTTCAATGTGCTGCCATGTCTCCTCAGGGCATGGACATTCATAGCTCTCAAAACTTCAAATCCTTTGTGCTCTTTATTAGTTTTTGTATAGCAAGAAAATTCTGAGAGCTTTAGAAGTCCTGCCAGGATTTGTCATTGGTGGCCACAATCTGAACAACATAGGATACAGAGATGATACAGTGATGATAACAGATACAGAAAAGAAACTACAAGACCTCCTACAGAAAGTAGTTAAAGAAAAGACTTTGTATAAACTACAAAAGAATTGAATGCATGGTCAGCAGTAGAAAGAGGAGCCCAAAATGCCAACTACAAGTTGGTGATACCAAAATTAAACAGGTGCAGAAATTTAAATAGCTGGGAAGTGTTCTAGCACAATATGGGAAAGTGCAATACGGAGATCTGAAGGCGTATTGGCATGACCAAGAATGCATTCTAGAAGCTGAGTAGAGTATTAAGAGACGGGAAAATTTGTTGGAAACAAATAAGAGAATACTGGATTGTTATGTGATGTCTATCCTTCAATATGGCAGTAAATGTTGGACAATCTCATCAAAGATGAAAGGAAAGACTTGAAACAGTTGAAATCTACAGAAGCATACTGGATACAAAATGGGGGATCAATTCCATATTACAATCAATACATAAACTGACCCCTCACTTTGTTGTCACAGCAGTTTCTATACATCTATATTCCTGAGATCCAAAAGCACAAGGATGCATTCCAGAAGCTGAGTAGAGTATTAAGAGACAGGAAAATTTGTTGGAAACAAAGAAGAGAGAGTACTGGATTGTTATGTGATGTCTGTCCTTAAATATGGCAGCAAATGTTGGACAATCTCATCAAAGATGAAGGAAAGATGTGAAGCAACTGAAATGTGGTTCTACAGAAAGATACTGAGGATTCCGTTGACAAAAACGTGAGCAACAGCAAGGTTTTGAAGAGGAAGGACGTGAGAAGGAAACTGATACTCAGCATCAGGAAAATACAGCTGAAGTTTTGGGATATGTAATGAGGAAAGAGGACTTGGAGAACCTGATTCTCACGGGATGGATAGAGGAGAGTGAGACAGGGGAAAGCAACGCATGACGGACTTTATGAGAAGTGCAAGAAAAGAAACTGTTAACTAAAGATAGATTGTTCCCCAGGCAGGAACCTAACCTATATTCTCTTTTCTATCAGGGAGGATGTGTCTTTTACAATTGCGACCATGGAGGTAACGGACTCCAAGAAATGTTTCAATTACGAATGCCCGTTTCTTGTTGTAATTTCAAGGAAGAGGTATTCTAGCTTCAGTTTCGTATGCAAAACACTAACAACAGTAAGTTTTTATTCATTTGTAATTGATTTTTTTTTCTGAGACTTGTAGAAGTACTGCCAGGATTCGTCATTGGTGGCTGCAATCTGAACAATATAAAATACACAGAGGACACAGTGCTGATAGCAGACACAGCAAAGAAACAACAAGACCTTCTAAAGGAAGTAGTTAAACAAAGCGAAAAGAAAGGTCTGCATATAAACTACAAGAAAACTGAGACCATTCTGAGATCCCTAGAAGTCATGCCAGGATTCGTCATTGGCGGCCACAATCTGAACAATATAAAATACGCAGATGATACAGTGCTGATAGCAGACATGGAAAAGAAACCAGACCTCCTACAGGAAGTAGTTAAAGAAAGGACTTCGTATAAACTACAAAGAAAACAGAATGCATGGTCAGCAATATAAAGAGGAACCTAAAATGTCAATTACAAATTGCGGATACTAAAATCAAACCTGGTGCATCATGGAAGTGTTCTAACAAATAATGAAAATTGTAATATGGAGATTTTGAAGGCATATTGCATGGCCAAGGATGCATTCCAGAAAATGAGTATTAAGAGACTGGAAAATTTTGTTGGAAACAAAGAAGAGAGCAATAGATTACATGATGTCTGTTCTTCAATATGGCCATAAATGCTGAACACTCTCATCAAAGAAAAGACTTTTTTTTTTCTTTTTTTTTTTTTTAAAAAATCGTATCACCTTGAGCAAGGCAGTAATGCCACTGATGTGCAGGGGGCTACATAAGTGTGAAAAGATTAATTAGAAGAGAGTGAAGAGGAAGATGAACCAGTTAGAAAGGAAGCAATAGAAGCAATAGAAAGGAGCAATAGAAAGATGAGAATGCAGGTGTGATGACAGATTCAAAGGCGGAGAGAAAGGAACGGATATACAAGGTGGGGAAAGAACTAGAGTCAAGTGGTTAATAGATGAGTATTGACCTTGCATTTAAATTCCTGGAGTTGAAGCAATTGAGATGTGGTTCTACAGAAGGATGCTGAGGATACCATGCACTGAACATCTGAGCCATGATAAGGTTTTAGAGAGAAGAGAAGAGAAAGAAAACTGATAAACATCAGGAAAGGGTAGCTGAGGTTTTAGGGACATGTAATGAGGAAGGTGGGTTTGGAGAACCTGATTCTCTTGGGAGGGATTGAGGGGGAAGAGAGAGAAGAGAAAGCAATGCATGATATACTTGATGAACTTGAGTGGACGGATGGTCTAGTGGGAATTGAGTGGGATAATAGAAAGGGTATTGAGCAACAAATGATAGGAAGATGTGGAGAGCCATGATTGCCAACGTCCTGAAGGAACATGGCACATAGAAGAGTTATAAATAACTGATCAGCATTGAGAAGAGGTGGATTCATACCTAATCAGAATTTGATAAACAAATAAGAAATTATAATATGGATATAAAGAGGGGGATCAATTTTATATTATAATCAATATATAAACTGATCCCTCACTTTGTGTTCATGCTAGTTTCTATACATTTATATTTTAGATTTATAGGCTTGAGCAAATGGATGGCAGAGCAGGGTTTGGGAGGAGTAACAAGAGAAATGGTGTTAAGAGCTACAAGGGATAGGGAGATGTGGAGTGCAGTGATTGATTTGATGTGAGGTCAAGAAGATGCTGTGTGTTGCTCTTCAGCAGTCTTGTGTCAGCCATGCTGATGTTAGCCATGCTGATGGCAGGCAAAAAATTTTCTCTATGGTGGCTAAGTTCCAAGTAGGCATCTACGCAGATGACACTGCAATATACTCCCGCTCCAGTAAGAAACCTGTCGTGGCAGACAGACATAATCTCACTGCTGACCTTGAGCGGTATCTACACTCTGTGGTGAACTGGGGCAAGAAGTGGCTTGTCAACTTCAATTCATCTAAGACCAAGCTGTTGTCTGTCAACCATTACAGGCAACCTCTTCTGCCTCCCATAAGCATGGACCAAGTGATTCTCCCTGAGAGTAATACACTATGCCTCCTCAGACTTACCCTATCCTCAGACCTCAAATGGAACCACTATAATGAATCCATAGCAAAATCTACTGCTAAGAAGATTGGGTCACTATGCCGATCCAGGATGTTTTTTCCACCTGAATCCATCCTGCATATATACAAGTCAACCATCCATCCGTGGATGGAGTACTGCTGCCATTTATGGTCAGGTGCCCCTGCCGTTCTCACAGTGTTCTTGACAAGCTCCAAAGGAGTCTGCAATGTGATAGGTACTGATCTGGCGACTCGACTGCAGCCACTTCCCCATCGTCGAAATGTGGCCTCCCTTTGTCTGTTCTATAAATACTTTCATGGCTTCTGCTCGGATGAGCTTAAGTCACTGATGACTCCTCAACAGGTGTTTACTCATGCAACCAGACTGGCAACTGGGTCCCACCCCTTCACAGCCAGGTTAGCCAAATGCAGACAACAATTCTACTCCTGCAGCTTCTTCTCTCGCACTTCCCGCCTGTGGAACTCACTCCCGTATTCTTGCTTTCCTGACGGCTACAACCTCCAGAAATTTAAATGCAAAGTCAATACTCATCTACTAACCACTGGCCTCTAGCTCTCTCCCCACCCCCGTATAACCTTCCCTTTCTCTCCACCTATGTATCTGTCATCGCACCTGCTTTCTCAGCTTTCTATTGTTCCTTTCTAACTAGTTTGTACTCCTCACTCTTTTCTAATTAATCTTTTTACATTTATGTAACCCCCTGCACATCAGTGGCGTTTCTGCCTTGCTTGGGGTGAAATGATTTAAAAAAAAAAAAAATGAGAGCATTTTTGTTTTGTAGGTGTTAAAAATTACAAGTCATTTCCTATTCCAGTTAACCACTGAATTGAGTTTTTTTTTAAGGGCAGCAGTCAAATTTATTTTGTCACCTCTGACAGAAATGCTATTGAGATGGGGAGTAAATGGTCGTGTTATCTGCATAAATACCTAGTTAGAAACGGATGACAGGAGGAAGATAATTCATGAAGATTCAGAAACAGGATTGTTACGTGATATCCGTCATCGTATATAGCAGGAAATGTTGGACAATCTTCTCACAGATGAGGACAAAAAACTGGAGGTAGCACAAATGTTGTTGGTTAGTTGCTTTTGTTTTATGGCATATCAACCTTGGCGGGTCATTTATTGCCAACTAAATTTTATTTATTTATTGCTGGTAATACCTTTTTCTTTCAACAATTTATTGTTTTTATATAAGTTTTGTGTCTAGTAATACTTTTTTCTTTTCAAGTACCAAGATTCATTGGGATTTGTTTTTTTGTTTTTTTTTGTTTTTTTTAAGGTCAGGGTCCCCAAGTCCTACCCTGTTATTTAACCCATAACTGGAGGGAAGGGACGGATTAATACCTTTCCCAAGGGTACCAGTGCTTAAGTGAATGCAGGGTATTCACCTGGAATTTGAACTCGGCTCACTGATTTCTCTTTCCGAGCCGATATCCACTGCACCACAACACACATCTGTCACTAAATGCTAACAGCACCTGGTATTCCCAAGTGGTCACCCATCTAAATACTGACCAGGCTCAACGTTGCTTAACTTCGGTGATCAAGCAAGAACTGGTGTATTCAACGTGATATGGCCGTAAGCCCCAGCACAAATGTGGTTCAACAGAAGAATACTGAAAATTCCATGGACAGAGCAAGTAAGCAACAAGAAAGTTTTAAAGAAAATGGTAGCAGAAAGAACATTTTTAATCAGAAAAAGACAGCTGAAATTTCTATAATGAGGAAGGAGGGCTTGGAAAACGTAATTCTCACAGGGCAATTTGTTGAACCAGAAAATCTTCTTGTCAGAGTCTATCTTGCGCATTTACAAATCTACCATTTACCTCTGTATTGAATACTGTTGCCAATTCTGCTCAGGTGCTCCTGGTATTCATTTCAAGGTTCTCTTCATAATCCATCTTGCACATTTATGAATCTACTCTTTATCTATGCATTGAATACTGTTGCCATATTTGGTCGGGTGCTCCTGGTATTCATCTCAAGGTTCTCTTCATAATCCGTCATGGAACTTCCACTTCTACTCCAACAGTTTCTTTTCTTGCAATTCCTGCATGTAGAACTCCCTTCCATTGACTTGTTTCCTTGATAGCTTGTTTCAGCTAATTTACACAAGGCTGTAATTTCAATGTTCAGCTTGTGTTTAATTCCAACTAATAAATAGAAAGCAGAATACATTGTTAAATAATTTTTATAAAATTTAGAAAGTTTTTCTCATCAGTATCCATCTTGCACGTCTATATATCTACCATTCATCCTTGCATTGAATACTGTTGCCATATCTGGTCGTGTGTTCCTGCTATTCATCTCGAGGTTCTCTTCATAATCCATCTTGCACCAATATAAATCTACCATTCATCTGTGCATTGAATACTGTTGCCATATCTGGTCGTGTGTTCCTGCTATTCATCACGAGGTTCTCTTCATAATCCATCTTGAATATTTATAAATTTACCATTCGTTTGTGCATTGAATATTGTTGCTATATCTGGTCGGGTGCTCCTGCTATTCATTTCAAGATTCTCTTCATAATCATTCTTGCACATTTATAAATTTACCATTCGTTTGTGCATTGAATACTGTTGCCACATCTGGTTGGATGTTCCTGTTATTCATCACGAGGTTCTCTTCATAATCCATCTTGCATATTTGTAAATCCACCATTCGTTCGTGCATTGAATACTGGTCTGGTGCTCCTGCTGTTCATCTCAAGTTTTCTTGACAAAATGCGAAAAAGAATCTGCAATGTAATTGATGCTGACCTGGTATGTTGACTTCGATGACTTTCTCGCTAACATGATGTGGCTTTCGTCTGTCTTTTCTACAGATATTTTCGTGGCAACAGCTCTGATGAGTTTTTTACTTGGTGCCCTGACCGCGCGAAATTAAGTATGCTACTAGACTGATCCCACCCATTTACTGTTGAAATAGTTAAATAGAGCTGCCACTCCTACTCTATCATTTTTTTTTCTTGCACTTTCTGTTTTTCAAATTATTTTTGTTTACTTGCTTCCTTGATGACTATAATCTTGGAAAATTTAAATGCAACATCAGTCGTCATCTTCTATTTTTTATTATCCTGTTCATCTTTTCTCCTTTCCCCAGTACTCCTCTATACTCAGTTTTTTCTCCCACGTTCACTCTTTGTAATACTCTGTGTACTAGTGGCGTTCCTGCCTTGTTTGGGGTGAAATGATTAAAAAATTACCTTCATATTTCTTGCTCAGATTTAGTTAATTTCACTCTAATCAATTTAATATATATATATATATATCAATATATATATATATATATCAATTTAATATATGTAAATAATCTTGTATTTCCTTCCTGACAATTGAAATTTATTTAATCATTCGGATATGATTCTTGAGTATTCTGAATGTTAGTATAAAAAGCATTCAGAATATTGATACCTTTTATCATAAGAGGCAAGCCGTCAGTCGCATGTTGCGGGATGCTGGTATGACTCAAAATTAGATAGCTCTTGTAGTTAGGCCAACTTCGTCCAAACAATCTAACTGTAGTTCCAAATTCAAGACTACAGCTAGAGAGGAACATCAGCTGAATATAATTATTTCCAATTGATTTGCCAACTATGGTGAAATGTTCAAAGCCTGGAATGATGCTGGTGTAGCCGTTTTTTATTTTTTTTAATTTTTTTTTTTATCGACAATACTCCAAGTCGAAAGAATTTAATTAGCTCATGTATAACAGCAGGATAGAGATCAGACCAAAGATAGAAACATTGCCGTCATATATGGGCGTGAGATGTCCAGTCCTCAATTTCCACTTGAGAGAGTTCAAAACAATTTCTGTGATCTTATGAGTGACATTATTCTCCACCCTCTAATAACCCTCTCACCGGCAAAACATTGCAAACTTCTCACTGCTCTGTTGATACTTCCATTGTAAGTGCTTAGAAAAAACTGCATTCCTTGATTCTATCCGTTCTAACTTTTATGTACAGAATCCATGTTGTAGCAAACAACTCTCATTGCTTCTATAATTTTAGCAGTGACTTACCTTGGTGACCCAAAACAGCTGGAGTCGTGTGTATGTTTTGCAAGGGAGTGTGGAGACAGCGAATCGACAGCTTCGGACGGATGGTGAATTGGACAGCTCTTCGTGCTCATAAAGGTGTTAGTGTTGCTTGTAGCCATTTTTATTGACTGGTTCTGAGCACTCATTGACTGAGTGGTAGGTGGGTTGAGTGTATAAAACATGGTATGCTCATTTAAGTGGGGTTGAGTCTTTCATCTATATCATGAGCAGCATATAAAGACGAGAAGTGAGAATTTGGTTTGCTCGGTGAACCTGTTTGGACTTGTAATACTATTTATTGACTGGTTCTGGGCGCTCGTTGACTGAGTGGTAGGTGGGTTGAGTGTATAAAACATGGTATGCTCATTTAAGTGGGGTTGAGTCTTTCATCTATATCATGAGCAGCATATAAAGACGAGAAGTGAGAATTTGGTTTGCTCGGTGAACCTGTTTGGACTTGTAATACTATTTATTGACTGGTTCTGGGCGCTTGTTGACTGAGTGGTAGGTGGGTTGAGTGTATAAAACATGGTATGCTCATTTAAGTGGGGTTGAGTCTTTCATCTATGTCATGAGCAGCATATAAAGACGAGAAGGGAGAATTTGATTTGCTCGGTGAACCTGTTTGGACTTGTAATACTATTTATTGACTGGTTCTGGGCGCTTGTTGACTGAGTGGTAGGTGGGTTGAGTGTATAAAACATGGTATGCTCATTTAAGTGGGGTTGAGTCTTTCATCTATGTCATGAGCAGCATATAAAAACGAGAAGTGAGAATTTGATTTGCTCGGTGAACCTGTTTGGACTTGTAATACTTTTTATTGACTGGTTCTGGGCGCTCGTTGACTGAGTGGTAGGTGGGTTGAGTGTATAAAACATGGTATGCTCATTTAAGTGGGGTTGAGTCTTTCATCTATGTCATGAGCAGCATATAAAAACGAGAAGTGAGAATTTGGTTTGCTCGGTGAACCTGTTTGGACTTGTAATACTTTTTATTGACTGGTTCTGGGCGCTCGTTGACTGAGTGGTAGGTGGGTTGAGTGTATAAAACATGGTATGCTCATTTAAGTGGGGTTGAGTCTTTCATCTATGTCATGAGCAGCATATAAAGACGAGAAGTGAGAATTTGGTTTGCTCGGTGAACCTGTTTGGACTTGTAATACTTTCTTTTCCTGTGTGTGTTTCCAACCAATATTTTCTTTTATTTTATTTTTATTTTTTTTTTTTTTTTTTGCAACAATATTCTATCAGTGAACTTCTGCTGTGTGGAACCAACTCCTAAGAGGGTGCTTACCTGATCATTACAACCATAATCCACTCTAGTCTATTGTTAACCATTATCTTCCCCACCTAGAATCAGTTCAGTAATCCGTTTCCTCTAATTAAAAAGTAGCATAAGCCAAACAATCCAACAGCATGTGTTTGTGTTTGCTAAAGCAGTCACACTTCTCCGTCATCTCTTGAAGCACTTTTTATAGATTGAGTGACAATTCAAATTTGCTGATGCTAAAAGAGATTCTCATGAGTCTATCCGACTCTAAGATCTATGACGTGTAAAGCTGCCATTTTCTTTTTTGAAATATTTTACTTGAGTCTTATTGAAATCTGTTTTGGTCTCTCATGTTACAAATTTATTTAAAAAATCGACAATATATACACAATTTACAAATACTTTCACGGCTTCTGCTCTGATGAACTTAGCTCACTGGTGCCCTTTTATATGAATTTACTTGAGCCACAAGATTAGCAACTAGGTCCCACCCTTTTACTGTGAAACCAATAAAATGTAAATGCAAATTTTACTCCAGCGGCTTTTCTTGCGCTTCATGCCTGTGGAATTCCCTTCCATTTACTTGCTTCCTCGACAGCTAAAATCTCCAAGAATTTAAATATAAAGTCAACAGTCATCTTCTATCTCACTAACCTGCATCCTCTCTCTCATGTTCCTTTCTCTGTCCACTCCACTCTCATCAGTATTCTCATCCTTCTCTTACCCACTTCCTGATACCCCTATAACCTGTCACTCTTTATCCTAACTTTTCTCCGATGTAACCCCCTGCAAAACAGTGGCAGTAAAATGCTTTGCTTGGGGCAATATGATTATAAAAAAAAAAAAAATAACTTTATGACTAGCAATGTTCATCAAATTAAAATTCAACTAAAAAATTTCTATACTATTATATAAAGTGGGGGATCAGTTCTACATTACAATTAATATATAAACTGATCCCTTGCTTTACGGCCATAATCATCCTTTTCTTACCCATTTCCTGACACCCTCTATAACCTGTCACTCTTACTCATAACTTTTCTCCTATGTAACCCCCTTCAAAATAGTGGCAGTAAAATGCCTTGCTTGGGACGATATGATTATAAAAAAAAAATGTCTATGATGTTATTTTTAATATATCTGCATAATGTATGTTTACTGTTGATGTTCCTGTTATAGCACAAAAACTCAGTGATCCTCTTGATAGTAAATTAATCCCAAGAGTGATTGTATTAGATATCTCAAAGGCCTTTGACAATGTATAGCATAGGAGGATAAAACATAATCTTTCCAGCTATGGAACCTCTGGAGGAGTCTTCAAAATCAAGTTAAGATTGTTGGTGAATATCTATGTGGTGGATACCACACTCTATGGGTGCATGTCTGAAAATCTAGATGACAAGAGCCTGGCAGTTCGTTTATCTAATCTAGCTCTAACAACCAAATAGAAGTGGGGGACATTATTTTTAGTGGGTAAAGCACAATTATTCTTTACTAGCGTTGCTTGGGTGTAATGAAAGCTTTAAAACTAATCCATGGTCCTGGAGCTCAGACTCTTTGGATGTTGGCATGAAAGACTAAAAGCAGTAGTTGTTTCCAGTTAAAGCGAAACCGTAGACTGAAAGAAAAATGAATGGATGTAAGTCAAATTTTGATTTCCTGGTATCAATATCAAATAATTTTTTCGTCGTTGCTCTTTTTATATATATATATATATATATATATATATATATATATTATCAATTTTCTGCACTATTGTAAGAAATGCAACCTTGAAACTTTTGAATATCGTTTCTTATGTCTTTGTCTATGAGTGTATGAAATTTTATTAAAATCGGACCACTCCTTCTATAACCCGATTTTTTTCGATTATTGATTTTCGATATTTATCTGGGGTACCTCGACACAAAACCTAGCTAAGAACACTCACAGTCGCTTTTAGTACAACTGTGTAAATTTTCAAGAAAATCAGTTCAGCCGTTTCGGATTTTATTGGTAACACACACACAAAGTTCCATTTATAAATAAGTTTAGATTAGATTAGATTAGATTAGGACTAGACAATCTTGGCTGTTAATTTCACTGTTTAAGAACATAAAGATCAGGACAGGAATTCTCGCTGGTTTGGTGTCCATCGTGGCTGGTGGTCTCGCTGGTTTGGTGTCCATCGTGGCTGGTGGTCTCGCTGGTTTGGTGTCCATCGTGGCTGGTGGTCTCGCTGGTTTGGTGTCCATCATGGCTGATGGTCTCGCTGGTTTGGTGTCCATCGTTGCTATTATGGACAATAGTTCATGTTCAAAAAAGGTAAATTGCATAATTTAAATCCAGATTTCCAAAGAAGATCAGCCTTATTAACTCAGAAGTTTGATTCAACATGTTATTTCAACCTTCCATTCCCCAAGATTCATACTAAGGATTTTATATTTGGTAGACTGATGCAGCATACTCGTTTTCCTCTTATTTTTGTTCTGTCCAAAACTAAGCCTATTAAATTTCAAAACAGACTTACCTCCCTATTTTGAAAACTGGTGCAACCAAACCTCCATTTTTCTCCATCAAGGACTTCAGCTGTACTAACCCTAACTCTCAGTAAGTATCAAGGCAGGGCTTCCCCACTTCGAAGAATGCGGCAACTGCTTCCTAACCTTTATTTTTGTCTCATTTAGTCATTTGCTATACTCAAGTTTAGTCATAAATTGTAGTTTCTTTCTTCTTGAAATCAATTTCTGCAATTTTTTCCTTTAGTTACTGACTCTACTGATTGCACCATGTGTCTTATGTTTGATACAGAAGTAACTGTCTTGTATGTTGTACGCTTTTTATATCCTCTTTTCATATCATGCTAAATACACCAGTTCTCGTTGGATCACCAAAGTTAAGCAACTTTGAGCCTGGTCAGTACTTAGATGGGTGACCACTTGGGAAAACCAGGCGCTGTAAGCATTCAGCGACAGATGTGTTTTGTGGTGCAGTCGATATCGGCTTGGAAAGAGAAATTGGTGAGCCGAGTTCGAATTCCAGTTGAATACCCTGCATTCACTTCAGCACTGGTACCCTTGGGAAAGGTATTAATCTGTCACTTCCTTCCAGTTATGGGCTAAATAACAGGATGGGGCCTGGAGGCAACCCATCTAGTGCTGGTGTCACAATAAAGTCACCCTTAGTAGCCCTGGCAAAGCATCAAGTATTCAGCTATTTGACAAGACTATGAATTTCACTGCAAACTGCGCCAGGGTTCCAAATGCACAGGGAATACTGGAGGAGTGCAGTGAGTTCTATCTTGGCCAAGGCCGCAAGCGGATGAGATGATATCCTTATTGATGGCCAAAAATTTCACATGTGAAAAACATTTTCTTGCAAGAGTGTACCTACCTTCAAGATAATTTCTTTCTTTCTGGGACAGTTTACATGGGAGACACATTTGAATCCGGTTTCATCCAGTAGATAAACCATTTTGTCTACTGTTATATTTAGTCAGTTAAGTGCCATGAGTATACTTGCTTGGGTGGTCATGTCTCTTTCAACACATGCCTGACAAGGTAGATCTTTACACAGTAGGTGACCATTTCTTTCTGCAGTCGACTGGTGACCAACCAAGGCTATAGAACCCAATCTGTGCTGCTATTCAATCCTTTTATCCAGATTAATCAATTAAGTGCCATACGTGATACATGCTTGGGTGATCATCTCTTTCAGTCCATGATTGACTAGGCAGAAATTTTCCCTCAGTAGGCTGCCATTTCTTTCCGTGGTAGACTGGTTACCAACTAAGGCTATAGAACCCAATCTGTGGTGCTATTCAATCTTTTTATCCAGACTAGCCGATTCAGTGCCATACATGATACATGCTTGGGTGATCATCTCTTTCAGTCCATGATTGACTAGGCAGAAGATTTTCCCTCAGTAGGCTACCATTTCTTTCAGTGGTAGACTGGTTACCAACCAAGGCTATGGAACCCAATCTGTGCTGCTATTCAACCCAAGGTGGAAGGAGATGAGAGAGATTCATACCTTTTCCAAAAGTATTTGTGCTAATGTGAATTCATTTTAATTTTAAAATTTCTTTTTCATTCAGTTCACCCATAGGCTGTTGCAAAAAACGTGTATGTAACCCATGGCCTCTTTACCTTCTACGGTAGTTCAATACAAATAAATATGAAGGCAGGCAGGTTCTTGTCACTTGAAAGACTGACTCTATAGTATCTGACGAAGGATCTACAAATCTTGTTTGTGTCATTTCTTTTCAATTTCCATGACGTGACCTGAGACATTGAAGCATAATAATTGTTTTCAATACAGTTTGCACAGCTACTTAAAGTGGAATATCTATTCTAATCAATTTAGATTTGTGTTTCATAAAATTCAGAAAGCATTATTAATTTGATGTTTAGTTTCAGACGACACTTCAGTGCACTTTGAGTCTTCTGTTTGTAATTTCACTTGATTGTTAAATCATAAAAACTGTCTGTGTATTGAAATCTAAATAACTTTGCAAATGGATTATGAAGATATTGTGCATTGTATGCCATAATTAATCATTGTCAGATAATTAATTTCAGTGCATTTGTGAAGCTTCTTTCGTTTGCCAATATTGTCTGAAGGAGACGAGACCTGGTGATCCATTTCTGTGCATTTGTTTAAACTGTGTTCCTGCCTCGAGCTGTTTGGAAATGTGTGATGCCACTTCGTCTTGTCTACCCAGTTCTGTGTAAATAAAGTAGAACAAGGTGACATGCTATAAAGGGTGACTTCTTCTGGTTCAGATGTTTATCGACCCCCTAACGGATTAGTTTCCTTTAATTTCTATCTTCCTTATTGGCCCTTAGCTTAACGTGCCTCTCCCATCCATCCACTGTCTCCTCATCATTACTGATTAATTAATCAGCTTTCGAAGTATTTCTGTTCCAGATTTTTAAACAATCTGGCTGTTGCTCGAATCTCAGGAAGCGCAGGCAAATTAATTTCATTTTCAAATTATTTTTAAGATTCGGCATGAGATTTCTTTATCCAACCAATATCTACAGGGTCTCAAGTTCATGCCTTATTTCAAGTGGAACTCAGATATCGGTCATGCTATTTCAATTCATCAAAACAAATAAAAAATAGTGAATTTGGTGACAATAATTGTGACTTCGATTTCTGGGGTTGAGCAATGTGTATTATGGGTATAACGATAATCGAATACTATCACGTTTTTCACTGTCTCTCTCTTGTCCAAATGAGTGTCATGTTTTCCACTGTCCGTCTTTTCTTATGAGTGCCAGGCTCTCTTCCCTCATTATTTGTCTGATCACTTTCTGATTCTGATTACAGTTGTTTCCATTTTTTCTTAAAAATTTATCATTACTCACATGTTTAGCCCAAGATATATTCATATATTAAAGTAAATAAGTATATATGTATATACACGCATGTACACACCAATATATATTTATCTGTTGTAATAGAACAGTGCTCAATGTATTATATCAGAAGTATATGTGTATGTGTATATATATATATATATATATATATATATATATATTTATCTATCTAAATCTAAACTTATTTATAAATGGAACTTTGTGTGTGTGTATCCATTACCTATAGACTCCAAAATGGCTGAACCGATTTTCTTGAAAATTTACACTGTTGTACTATAAGCGTCTGCGAGTGTTCTCAGCTAGGTTTTGTGTTGAGGTACCTTCGATAAATATCGAAAATCGATAATCAAAAAAGTCAGGTTATAGAAGGAGTGGTCCGATTTTAATCAAATTTCATACGCTCATAGACAAAGACATAAGAAACGATATTCAGAAGTTTAAAGTTTGCAGTTCTTACAATAGTGCAGAAAATTTGATATCAATACCAGGAAATCAAAATTTGACTTACATCCATTCATTTTTCTTTCAGTCTACGGTTTCGCTTTAACTGGAAACAGCTATTGCTCTTTAGTCTTTCGTGCCAACATCCACAGTGTCTGAGCTCCAGGACCATGGATTAGTTTTAAAGCTTTCATTACACCCGAGCAACGCCAGGCTATACTGCGAGTGTATATATATATATATATATATATATTGATTGCTGGATACTTACTTTTTGTTCCTATTAGGGTTAGACCAGTACATACTTGAATTAAAAAGTGCTTGATACAATTATATTGTAGAACTTTTGAATATTTTCCATTTTTAAACTAGATATTTTGCTACCCAGGTTTGTACCATGAGTGGTGCCTTCAGGCGATTTTTAATAAGAGTGTTCTTAAAAAGAAAAACAGTAAACGGTAACATCAGTTATTAAAAATCGCCTGAAGACACCACTCATGGTACAAACCTGGGTAGCGAAAAAACTCATTTAAAAATGGAAAATATATATAATTTCAAAACCACAACAAACTTTTGAGCTGGAACAGAAGCAGAGAACAATGGTAGAGTGTTTGGCTATAATGCAGGAGGTTGGGGGTCTAATCCTCAGTCAGGTCACTCCGAAGACTTTAAAAATGGTACTTAGCAACAAAAGGAATTAAGGTTAAGTAGAGAAATCTAGGGATAGGAATCACCCCCACCCCTAGCAATGAAATGAAAGTGAGCCTTTCAGTCGCCCTCAATCTTGTGGTTGACTAACAGCTGTCTATCAGGATCTCCCAGATCATCTCTTTATGCCATACATTGAGGGCAAGTTTGAAAGTTTGGGGGCAGTAAATTGAGCTCACATGTTCAGTCGTGATATTCTCAGCATTATTCTGTAGAGTCACATTTCGGTTTCTCCAAGTCTCCTCTTCAACTGTCAGGACATTGTTCAATATTGTTCACTCAGCAAATTTGAGACAAAAGATTATTTATTATATTTACAATTATTTTTAAAATATCTTGACAAAAAGTTTTTCATGACAATCTATTTTTATCATTTACATGCAAACTTTGGTCTTCATCTTTGTTATTTTCATCAATTGCTTGTGGATTTAATCATTGCTTTGTGAAATTGGTGACAGTAATTGTGACTGCGATCTCTCGGGTTGAGTCATGTGTATTAAAACTCAGTGAAAATGGGGACAGCAATAACCAAGCAGTACTAAAATAAGGCCTGGATGAGATGTCCCTAAACATGAGCAGCAAAATGAGAACAATCAACTCCCAGTAAATTAAATAAAGAGTTCAGTTCAACTGTGTAGAAGAGGCAGTTACATTTAACTAGTTTGATGGTAAAAGATGGGACCTAAATGCCAATTTAGTATTAGATTTAAATTCACCAGGTTGGCACACCAGGAAGAAAGCTCATTGATTTCTGTTCAATGGCTAGGAGGTAATTTCATGCTCATCAATGAACCTAACTTCTCTCAAGGACCTCGACTGCAAAGTCTGTTTTGGTATAATCTGGGGTGATACGTATCCTAGAATGCCAAAAAATGAAATTAGTTATTTCTTATTTTAAATGTGTTTCTGTTTTTAAAACAGCTTAATTTTACATCTGCTTGTGTAGTCAAGAAATCTGCATTCAGGCAGGGTACAAATCTACAATACCACTCGTATTTGAGGAAACCACCATGCTTTAGACCACTCAGCGACAGAAAGCTTACAATCAAGCAAGTTTAATTTTTTTTTCTAATCATTTCACCTCAAGCAAGGTGGTACCACCACTGATGTGCAGGGGACTACCTAAGAGTTAAAGTTTTAGACAGAGGGAGAGTGAAGACAAAGACAAACCAGCCAAAGGGAGTGAAAGAAAAAGGGCAAGAGAAGGATGTGAACACAGGAGTGAAGACAGTTGCGAAGGTAGAGAGAAAGGAAAAGAACAAAATACACGGGGTGATGGAGAAAGAACTGGAGTCAAGTGAATAAGAGATGGGAATTGTCTTTGAATTTAAATTACTGGAGGTTGTAGCCGTCGGAAAAGCAAGTACATGGAAGGGAGTTTCACAGGTGGGAAGCGCAAGAAAAGAAGGTGCTGGAGTAGAATTGTTGCCTGCATTTGGTTGATCTAACTGTAAAAGGGTGAAACGTTGATGCCAGTCTGTTTGCCTGAGTAAATTCTTGTGGAGCGGGCACCAGTGACTCTAAGTTCTTCAGAGCAAAAGCCATGAAAATATTTGTAGAATAGACAGAGGGAAGCCACATCCCGCCAATGAGAAAGTAGCTATTTTATTTAAGAAATGAAACTCACTCAGACTCTATTGACAAACAAAATCAAAGAAATGCCTAAGGATTTAATAGATTTTTTTTTATTTATGACCCCAAATTATTCCTCATTACTATATATATATATATATATATATATATATATATATATATCTGCTAGTTACATTCCATTATTGTTGATCAGATCCAGTACTACTATCAGAGAGAATGAATGGATATTCCCTCAGGGAGGTCAGTCAGTCAAGTGCCATACATGATACATGCTTGTGCGATCATGTCTTGAAAGAGACATTACTGACTAGGCATAAGATTATCTCACAGTAGGCTGCCATTACTTTCTGCAGTAGACTGGTTGCCAGCCAAGGCTAGAGAGTTCACTCTGTCCTGTTATTTCACTCATAACTGGAGGGAAGAGATGGATTAATACCTTTCCCAAAGAGTATTTGTGTGTAAGTGAATGCAAGGAATTCAACTGGAATTTCAACTTGGCACCCTGATCTCTCGTTCCAAGTCGATATCCACTGCACCATGGGGGTACTCTCATTTAAAAGACTTTTCAGCCTGAAACTCATATCTGATCTCAAGTGGAACCCAGACATACAATCCATTGCTAAGGATGCAGGCCAGCTTCTTGTACTACTTCATTAAGTCCCTGACTCCCCCTGCCATTCTCTACCTTTACAAGAGACACCCTTGATAGTACAAAAGTATCTCAGGTTCTAAATTGTCTCCAAGCCCTTCGGGGTGAATTCTTCACTTGTCCACAGACAGAATTTTGCGGTTTTTGGTTGTCAGTCATGCATTTAGAGAAGAGATGTGCAGCTTAAATCTCTGTGAAATCCCACTGGAACAATAACGAGGAAGAAGAATCAAAGCATCACCTCTTGGATCGACAGTTTATCCTGGAGGAGGTTGTCAGTTTCTTCTACCCTCAGGTCCCCCTGACAATCGAAGTAGTCGGACTAATATACACCCATAACATTGGGCTGAAAAATTTGTGAAAAACACATGAGAAAGGACTGAGCATAAACTTCAAGAAAACTGAATGTATGGTCATCAGCAAAAAGAAGACCCCAAAATTCTAGCTACAGGTTAGAGAAAATAAAATAAAAACAAGAAATTCAAATATCACGGAAGTGTTCTGACAGAGGATGGAATGTGCAACACTGAGATCCAAAGACACGTTGACATGGCCAAAGACGCATTTCAAAAGCTAACCAGAGTACTGAGAGACAGAAAAATCTCATTGGAAACAAAGAAAAGAGTGCTGGGTTGCTACATGATATCTGTCCTTCTGTATGGAAGTGAATGTTGGACAATCTCATCAAGGATGAAGGCGAGGCTTAAGTCAGCAGAAATATGGTTCTACAGAAGGATGTTGAGGATATCATGGACTGAGCATGTGAGTAACGATGAGGTGTTGGAGAGGATGCAAATGAGAATAACATCAGGAGGAGACAGCTGAGGTTCTTGGAACATGTAAGGAAGGAGGGCCTGGAGAATTTAATACTCATAGGATGGATAGAGGGAAAGAGAAACAGGGGAAAGCAGAGTGGGAAATATTTGATAGGCTTGAAGAAATGGATAGCGAAACGGGGAATGGGAGAGATACCAAGAGGAAAAATATTAAGAGTGACAAGGGACAGAGCCAAGTAGAAGTCCAAGATCGCCTACGTTCTGAATGGACATGGCACATGAAGAAGAAGAAGAAATAAGAAACATTCCTGTGTAGCTAATTCGTAATGAGAAGAGGTGGATTCATACCTATTCAGAATTTAATAAACAAATCAGAAATTATGTGGATATAAATTGGGGGATCAATTTACTATTATAATAAATATATAAATGATCCCTTACTTTGTAGCCATGCTACTTTTTATTCATTTATATTCTACATTTATGGGTTTGAGAAAATGGATTGCAGGGTTTGGGAGAGATAACAAGAGGAAAAATATTGAGAGCGACAAGATACGGGCAAGTAGAAGTCCATGATCGCCTACATCCTGAAGGGACATGGCACATGAACAAGAAGGAGAAAAAAGGCAGGGGAAAGCAGAGCAAGACATATTTGATAGACTTGAGGAAATGGATGGCAGAGCAGGGTTTGGGAAAGATACCAAGAGGAAAAATACTGACAGCAACAAGAGACAGAGCCAAGTAGAAGTCCAAGATCGCCTACGTCCTGAAGGGATACGGCAGATGAAGAAGTAAGCATTTCTGTGTAGCTAATCAGTAATGAGAAGAGGTGGATTCATACCAATTCAGAATTTGATAAACAAGTCAGAAATTATAATGTAAATATAAAGTGGGGGATCAATTCTCTATTATAATCAATATATAAAGTGATCCCTCACTTTATGGTCATGGTACTTTCTATCCATTTATAGTATAGATTTATCGGCTTGAGAAAATGGATTGCAGAGCAGAGTTTGGGAGAGATACCAAGAGGAAAAAATGTTGAAAATGACAAGAGACAGAACAAAGTGAAAGTCTACAATTGCCTACGTCTTGAAGGGACACGGCACATGAAAAATAAGAATAGAGGTGACATGCTGTAATCCATACGTGAGCTTTTTCATTTCCGTATTTTATTCTCTTTACTCATCATAAGAAATGAAATTTATCGTTCAGTCAATCAAGAACTGTATTACAAATATGCTCAGAAGGTTTACTTCTGTTCAGGTAATGCTTTGGTTTTATCAAAGATTTCTCTTGGCAATTAAGCAAGAACATTAAATGGTTGGAAGACTGTGCAAGTCTGTGTGACATCTTCTCTGTTTGTATGCAGTGTGTCTATTGACTGCAGATATAATGCTTATAACTTCAAGAAAACTCATTAACTTATCCAACAAAGGAGAGGTTTGAGAGTCTGAAAACTACAGAGATTTATTGATAAAGTAAATTCCAATAAAAACGATTGGATAAAATCACAGGAAGAATTTGTTTCTGTTCTAAGGATCATTAGACCAAAAAATAAATTCTGTTCAGAAACATTGAACTTTTGTCAAAGTTAGCAAGTGAAATTTAAAGAAATGGAACTTTTTATTTAAAATCTAGGGAAATAGATTAGTTTATAGCAAACGCATGTGTTGTATCAGTCAGTCAAGTGCCATACGTGATACACGCTTTGGGCGATCCTGTCTCGAAAGAGACATGACTGACTAGGCAGAAGATTATCCCGCAGTAAGTTAACATTGCTTTCTGTGGTAGACTGGTTGCCAGCCAAGGCTATAGAACCTAATCTGTCCTATTATTTAACCCATTACTAGAGATGGATTAATACTTTTCCTAAGGGTATTTGTGTGCAAGTGAATGCTAGGAATTCAGCTAGAATTCAAACTCGTCATCCCGATTTGTCATTCAGAGTTGATATCCACTACACCACAATGCACATTCCAATGTGTTGTATAACAACTCAAATTTCAAATATGTAAGATTCATCCATCAGGGGGATGAGATGTGGAAAGCCATGGTCGCCCATGTCCTGAAGGGACATGGCACATAGAAGTCGATTCGGCCTCTCTTTATCTGTATGACGAAAATCTGCTTAAATTTACAAACATCTCAAGAGTCTGTAGAAGTAGGGGAATTACTTACAGGTTTACAAAAATCCGACATCAGTTATGGGCTCGTGAAAATTCGGCATTAATTACTGGTTTATGAAAATCTGATATTAAATATGGGCTCGTGAAATTTATAATTAATTATATGACTATGAAAATCGGACACTAATTATGGGTATAGGAAAATTCTAAAATTTGTTATTAACCCTCTAGGGCCATTCATATCATATTTGATACAGTATGAAAACAAGCCTTGAAAGAAATATTTTCCTGAAAATTTTTTTAAGAGAAATATTTTATAAATTTCAAATGAAAGCAGTACTGACTGCTCAGTCAATGAATACCAAATGTTTCCTTATAGGGAAATACCAAATGTTTCCTTATAGGGAAATACTGTATCAAATATGATACGAATGGCACTAGACGGTTAAGTAGTAATTAGTGGGGGATCTGTTTATTGCTTCATAACAATATAGAACTGATCCCCCACTTTATGACAAGTAGAAGCCTTAATCATATTATATTATTAACCCTCTAGGGCCATTCGTATCATATTTGATACAGTATGAAAACAAACCTTGAAAGAAATATTTTCCTGAAAATTTTTTTAAGAGAAATATTTTATAAATTTCAAATGAAAGCAGTACTGACTGCTCAGTCATTGAATACCAAATGTTTCCTTATAGGGAAATACCAAATGTTTCCTTATAGGGAAATACCAAATGTTTCCTTATAGGGAAATACTGTATGCCTTCCAGCCTCCTATCAATATGGCTGATGCTGATTTCCAGAAGTGTGTCTCCTTGCACTTTCTCTGGCAATCATTCTCAACTGACATGAAGTCGAAAGATCCTATTGAATTCATTGCCAGGTCTGCTGCTAAGAAAGTTGATTCACTCTGTCAATTTTTCTGTTTCGAATTGATCTTAGATTTTTATAAGTTTTCCATTCATTCATGCTTTTAATATTACTGACTTATATGGTCCAATGCTCCTATATTTAGCAATTCTTCAAAGACAAATTGGCAATTTTATTGGTCCTGATCTGGCATCTCAGCTTCCGTCATTTTTTCACTGATATAAAGTTGCTTCCCAGTGCCTTTTCTTTAACTACTTTCATGGTAAATGCTTGAACGAGCCTGTTGCTATGGTATCTAGACTTTATGAATTTAGGCACAGTACTAGATGTGCAGTGTGGTGCAGTTGACATTGGCTCAGAACAAGAAATCGGGGAGCTGAGTTCAAATCCCAGTTGATTTCCTTACATTCACTTAGGTACAAATACCCTTGGGAAAGGTATTAATCCATTTCTTCCCTCCAATTATGGGTTAAATAACAGGACAAATTGGGTTCTATAGCCTTGGCTGGTGATCAGTCTACCGCAAAAAGTAATGGCAACCTACTGTGGGAAAACATTGTGCCCAATCACTTAGGTCTCTTTCGAGACATGATCGCCCAAAGCGTGTATCACGTATAGCCCTAAACTGACTGACTGAATATAATAGTTGAAAATATGATTAAGGCTTCTATTGGGCATAAAGTGGGGATCAGTTTTATATTATTATGAAGTAATAAACTGATGCCCCACTAATAATATAATATATCTCTTCCCCCTCTAGCTACGAATTAAATAACAGGACAGATTGGGTTCTATAGCCTTGGCTGGTGACCCGTCTACCGCAAAAAGTAATGGCAACCTACTGTAGGAAAACCTTCTGCCCAGTCAGTCCTGTCTCTTTTGAGACGTGATCACCTAAGTGTGCATCCCGTATGTTACTTTACTGACTGACCTTAAACTGATTAATGCCTAAAAATGGACAGTAGACACTAAACGGGTTAAGCTGTAAACATAAGCAAATGAACTTATTGGAGCAACTTTTAAACTCTTGTCAACAGTGAAGACAAAACTGTTTGTATTGATTTCTTAGTATTTAATTATGGAATTGATTGATTTACGTGACTGATTGATTGATTTTTCTCGAGTCAGAGAAGAGGTTCATGAATTATCAGCAAACTGAGTTAAAATTCTGGCTGTTTACAATCATTTCCTCTGTGTAAGTTTGGAGAAGACAGCAATTACGGTTTTCTAGAATCTTATTGATGCCAAATATCAGGACAGCAAAAGAGTAGAATGAAAAGGGACAAAAGCTAACGATTAACACTGCATTTAAATATTTGGAACTTTAATACGTGGTGGTGCAGCGGATATTGGCTTGGAATGAGAAATCAGAGAACCTAGTTCAAATTCCAGTTGAATTCATTGCATTCACTTAGATGCAGGTACCTCTGAGAAAAATAATAATCTTCTCCTGCCTACCATGCGTTAAATAGCAAGACAGATTGGGTTCTATAGCCTTGGCTGGCAACCAGTCTATTGCATAAAATAACAGCAACCTACTGCAGGATAATCTTTTGCCCAGTCAGTCATGTCTTTTTCGAGACATGATTGCCCAAAGCATGTATCACGTATGGCACTAAACTGCCTGACTGAATATAATAGTTGAAAATATGATTACGGCTTCTTTTGGGCATAAAGTGGGGGATCAGTTTTATATTGTTATGAAGTAATAAACTGATCCCATACTAATTTCTACTAATAATAGAACACATCTCTTCCCCCTCTAGCTATGAATTAAATAACAGGACAAATTGGGTTCTATTGCATTGGTTGGCAAACAGTCTACCACAGAAAGTAATGGCAACCTACTGCGAGAAAATCTTCTGCCAGTTGTGTATCTTTCTAGGCATGATCGCTCAAGCATATGACACTTAACTGACTGATTAGCACCGAATATCAGGACATTAAAAAAGCAGAACCAAAACAGAAAGGTGACAATTGACACTGCATCTAAATCTTAGACAATCATAGTTGACAGGAAAGCTAAAAAGCTAGAAGATAATTCCGCAATCAAGAATCTTCGGAGAAGAAGCTATTTGCATAGAACTTAGGGTTACAACTAGTAATTTCAATAGTGAAATTATGAGACCTACCTGATCATCTAGTACTTGCAGTATAGCCCGGCGTTACTCAGGTGTAATGAAAGCTTTAAAACTAATCCATGCTCCTGGAGCTCAGACTCTTTGGACATTGGCACGAAATACTAAAAAGCAACAGTTGTTTCCAGTTAAAGCGAAACCGTAAACTGAAAGAAAAATGAATGGAAATAAGTCAAATTTTGATTTCCTGATATCGATCTCAAAAAGTTTTTTTTGTCGTAAACTGAATTTTGAAGGCTAAATAAGTCCTCTGAGTAAATGGTATCATAGCTGAGACTAAGAACTACAATTATACCTACTTAGAGCCAAACCCGAAGCAAAAACTAAAATAAAAGGGCTGAAAAAATACATACAGGCAGATAAACAGACACATACACACAGACATCTTGCCTTCTATATATATATATATATTAATGCAGGTTTCATTGAATAATATAGACAAGTTTTGTCTATTAATTTTGTGTAGGATCCGTTCATACCGTCTGATATACTTGATGGTGATGTCGTTAAAAGACAACAAAAAATCACAGTATTTGTTGAATTTTTTATCGGGTCTAAGCTTTCGGCTCACATAAGCCATTATCAAAGAGTAAATAATAACACACAGTAAACATAGAACATTTAAGCTATTAACAATAAAGATAATTGAATTGAAAATATAAGTCCATCCCTACCGTGGCGGATGGCCGAAGACAGTGACAAAATAGTGGTGTTGTGGTCCCTGGTCTGATTACAGACATTTGAGTACGTTGTTGGAAATATCAAAATTGATTGTATTCAAACCAGGTTTAAATTGTTTAATGTAGAGTGCTTCGAGGATTTTTAGTTTCTGTTGATTATTTTCTTGTTTGAGTATGTACGTGTTATCAACAAGCGTTTTTCTCAGAAGTGTGCGTTGATAACCGTGTTGTTCTAAATGACGGAATATATTTGAATTTTTATTTAAGTGCAACGTCAGACACCGTGAGAGCGAATTTGTGGTGTGGCCGATGTAGATATTATTGAGGTTGTTAGAGATACATTCTCTAAATGGACATATGAATTTATATACTACATTGGTTTTTTGCAAATCACTAACGGTGGGGGAAGAGTCGTTGCGGACAAATGAATTAGATGTAGTGGATTTAGTGTAATATATAATGAACTTAATTCTTTTGTTAGAGTCTGTCGGAGAAATATTAGTATTTATGAGTTTTTTTAGGATGTTTTCATCTAGTTAGTAGTTGGAGTGCATCTGGCTACGGTATAAGAGAGTGATATGTTTAGGATTGGTTGGGTTAGTATCATGTGTTGTTTTTTCCATGTTAAGCTTTTTAAGAAAGTAATGTATTTGTTCATCAACTATGTAGTTGGGAAAATTATTATTGATGAGTGTCTGTTTTATGTTTTTTAGTTCACTGTAGAAGATCTGATTTGTAGATGAATTGACTTTTGCACGATATAATAGATTTTTTATAATGGCTATTTTGTAATAGTGGGGGCATTCACTAATATAATTGAGTGTGGAGGGATTTTTATTAGTGGGTTTTTGATACGGTGAGATAGTAAATTTATTGTTGTCAGTGTTAATTAATATATCAAGAAAAGGAATTTTGTTATCTTTGCTAAGTTCATAAGTAAATTTTAAAACCGAGTTATTTTGAAACTGTTTTTGAAGTTGTAAGATTTCCTTAGTATTTTTAATTGATAGTAGGATATCATCAACATATCGTAGATATATTGATGGTTTTGTAAATTTTTGCAAAGGTAGTATTTTCAAGGTTAGACATGTAGAAATTACTAAAAATCGGACCAAGCACTGAACCCATGGAGACTCCGTCACATTGTATATATATAGTGTTGTTTGGATCAACAAAAGGCACTTCAGTAGTACAAGCTAGTAGAATTTCGATATTTCCAACAACGTACTCAAATGTCTGTAATCAGACCAGGGACCACAACACCACTGTTTTGTCACTGTCTTCGGCCATCCGCCACGGTAGGGATGGACTTATATTTTCAATTCAATTATCTTTATTGTTAATAGCTTAAATGTTCTATGTTTACTGTGTGTTATTATTTACTCTTTGATAATGGCTTATGTGAGCCGAAAGCTTAGACCCGATAAAAAATTCAACAAATACTGTGATTTTTTGTTGTCTTTTAACGACATCACCATCAAGTATATCAGACGGTATGAACGGATCCTACACAAAATTAATAGACAAAACTTGTCTATATTATTCAATGAAACCTGCATTAATGAAAAAATGCTGCCAAAATACACACAATATATATATATATATATTATCGATTTTCTGCACTATTGTAAGAACTGCAACCTTGAAACTTCTGAATATCGTTTCTTATGTGTTTGTCTATAAGTGTATCAAATTTGATTATAATCGAACCACTCCTTCTATAACCCGATTTTTTTCGATTATCGATTTTCGATATTTATTAGGGATACCTCGACACAAAACCTAGCTAAGAACACTCACAGACGCTTATAGTACAACTTTGTAAATTTTCAAGAAAATCGGTTCAGCCTTTTTGGAGTCTATAGGCAACGGATACACACACACACAGTTTCATTTATAAATAGGTTTAGATCGTGCTTAAATTTGTTAAGTTGACGGACCAAAGAGGAAAACTCATCAGAATTATCACCAAAAAAATATTTATAGAAAAGGCACTGGGAAGCTCTATTATGGCAGTGGGAAAGTGACTGAAGCCAAGGTGCCAGGTTAAGACCCATACCATTGCACAAATATTGGGAGCACTTGGTACCATTGGGTAATGTTACAATTAAGATGTTAACTTTTCACACAACCAAAGGACATTCCATCTTCGTAGATCAAATCCAGTACTCTCACCAATTGCAAATAACAGTTGTCCCCCTCAGGGAGGTCCTGTGGCTTGACCATCTGTGAGAACTTAAACTCAACTTGGACAGTGGAAGGCAGTGGTTCACCAGCCCGATGATTTTGTCTTGAATGGTTGGTGAAATGAGGAGAGTGTTTGTTTGGCAAAGGGACAAAAATTGTTAAGAACAAAGGATAGAATTTAAATATCTAGCAATTTTTTTTTTTTTTTTTATAACCATATTGCCACTGTTTTGCAGGGGTTATATAGGAGGAAAGTTATGAGAAAGAGTGACAGGTTATAAAGAGGGTGTCAGGAAGTGAGTAAAAGAAAGATGATTGTAGCCATAAAGTGGGGGATTGATCTATATATTGATTGTAATGTAGAATTGATCCCCCACTTTATATCCACATTATAATAGTATAGAAATTTTTTTTTATAATCATATCGCCCAAAGCAAGGCATTTTATTGCCACTGTTTTGCAGGGGGTTACATAGGAGGAAAGTTATGAGAAAAAGTGACAGATTATAGGGGGTGTCAGGAAGTGGGTAAGAGAAGGATGAGAATATTGATGAGAGTGGAGTGGACAAAAAAAGGAGCATGAGAGAGAGAGGATGCAGGTTAATGAGATGACTATTGACTTTACATTTAAATTCTTGGAGATTATAGTTGTCGGGAAAGCAAGTAAATGGAAGGGAATTCCACAGGTGGGAAGTGCGAGAAAAGAAGCCAATGAAGTAGAATTTGCATTAACAATTTATTGGTTTTACAGTGAAAGGGTAGGACCTAGTTGCTAATCTTGTGGCTGGAGTAAATTTATATATAGGGGTACCAGTGAGCTAAGTTCATCAGAGCAGAAGCCGTGAAAATATTTGTAGAAAAGACACAGAGAAGCCACATTGCACTGGTGAGAAAGTGACTGTATTCGAGCTGCCAAGTTGGGATCCATCACATTACAGATTCTCCATAGGATCTTGTCAAGGACACCCAGGTGGATAGCAGGAGCACCTGACCAGATATGGCAGCTGTATTCAATGCAAGGGCGATGGTAGATTTGTATATATGCAGGATTGTTTCAGGCGGAAAAATCTTCCTGGCTCCACACAGTGAACTGACTTTCTTAGCAGCAGATTTATGGGTTTTATATATTCATTCCACTTGAGGTCTGTTATCAGAGTTAAGCTGAGGAGGCGCAGTGTTTTCCTTTCAGGGAGACTAGCCTACTCCATGCTAATAGGGGAGGTAGGAGCGATTGTCTGTGATCGTTAATAGATAGCAGCTTTGTTTGATAAGCATTAAAATTCACGAGCCATTTTTTACCCACGGATTGTTTTAAGAGTGAGAAGAAAGGACTAAATATCATTTGCGAAAAGACAGTATGTATGTTTGTTCGCAAAAAATACAGCCCAACATACAAACTGCCTATTGGAGATAACACAATCCAAAAATAAAACAGTTATATATATATATATATATATATATATATAGTATATTGTAAGAAAGTTATGCAACACATTGGTTTTAAACCCATTGTTCATGCATTCGCTTTTTATAAAAAGTGCTCAATACAATGTAGAGCTTTATATATATAAAAGAGAAGAGTGAAAGTTTAAGCAGGAGGAGAGCAAAGAGAATAATGAACCAGTTACATGGGGGTGTCAGAGAAGAGATAAGGGCAATAGAAGGATGGGAAGACCAGTGTGAAGACAGTTGCTAGAGTAGAGTGAGAAAGGAAAAGAACAAGATACACGGGGTGATGGGGAAAGAACAAGGGAAAGACTAGAGTCAGGTGGACAAGAGATAGGAATTGATGTTGCATTTAAATTCTTGGAGATTGTAGAGATCAAGAAAGCAAGTATACAGAAGGGAGTTCCACAGGTGGGAAGTGTGAGAAAGAAAGCTGCTGGAGTAGAAGTGGTGGCTGCATTTGGTTGATTTAACTATAAAAAGGTGGAACCTTGTTGCTAATCTGGTTGCTTGAGTAAATTCTTATTAAGGGGCATCAGTGTGCTAAGCTTGTCAGAGCAGAAGCTATGAAAATATTTGTAGAATAGACAGAGGGAAGCCACGTCCCACCGGTAAGAAAGTGGCTGGGACTGATCATGTTACAGATTGTCCTTTGGAGACTATTGAGAACCCTGAGATGTATAGCAGGGACGCCCAACCAGGCAGGACAAAATGTGTGAATATGAAATCCAAAGTTGTATATGTGTAACAAAAGCTGGATCCCAAAATCTAAGTGAAGTATTAAGATACAGAAAAATTTTGTTATAAACAAAAAAAACATGCAGAACTGTTATGTAATATTGGTCTTCCTATATGGCAGTGAGGTATCACTCATACTTCAAATCAGAAAGTGACAGTTTAAATTTCTAGGAAACTTGAGAGCTTGGAAAATGTGACACTCTCAGGACAAGCAAGACAGACGAGCAAAAACAGTGAAAACTTACCTTACTTGTTTAAATAGTTGGCATAACTGGAATTAAGAAAGGTCATAAAAAGATAAGCCTTACTTTGAGCTACAAATGACCGTAGGTAATGAAGAAGCATGATCCTTCAAATCCTGAAGGGACACATTACATTAAAGACGAACTCTATTAAAGCAACAAAAATGAGATGTAAGAAAGACACTGATGCTTTACCTAAACTGTTCGGATATGACTATTAAATTTAGTATTGCCTCTAGGCGTAAACAAGAAACACCAGAAAAATGGAAACACTATTTCATGTAAAAAGTAATAAGTCTTTAAATATTTTTTTTTCTTATTGTTAGTAAAGCTAGATTCTCTAAATATAAATTGTTGGATGCAACATTTTTTGCTTTCTGATTTGGTTTTCTTCTGGGTTATTTATTATATTTTTTTGGATGAGGCACTACAAACATTTTAAATTATATTTCTTCAGCTTTAATTACTTTCTGATTATCAATGTTTATTTTTCTCTAAATATAGCCAAAAGTTTAGATAGCTCTAAAAATTGTCACAAATGTTATATACTTCAGTTAGCAAGATCTCTTCTCTCATTAAGTTTGTTTGTTTTGTTTTATGGCATATCAACCCATATTGGGTCATTTAACACCGAATCATATTATTAAAAATTGAACAAAAAGTTAAGAACATTTTCAAGGAGTTTGTATATTTAACAAATTAATATATATAACAGACTTATACATTTAGACAAATTCATACATTTAACAAATTTATATATTTAACGCATTTTAAATTAATAAGATATTTTATAAAAATGTATATATTTAATTTGGCTGTTTAGATTTTATGGCATACCAACCACCACGGGTTATCTGAAGCCAGTTCTCTCGTTAAAGGTATAGTTTTTAATGTGTAATTTCCAATATGTTAGATTATTTTTGTCCATATCAAACATTACAGACAAGACACTCATAACATAGATATGTTTAAGCAACTCCCTCTGCCACATATCCACACAGTGGTAAAATTTCTGTGTTGTTCCTCTGAAGTACGTGGGTGCTAAAGACATTAAAAAAATTGTAGTAATGATCAGAGTTGTTTCTGAAAATTTTAAAATGTGTTGCAATACTTTAAATATCTTCTTTTGAAGTTTTAATTTGACTTTAATTACAAGAAAGTAACAGAAAAATTAGTCACAAAAAATAAAAATTACTCTTGCCTAATTAAAGCAGGTTTTTAATATCAATTTTTTGTCATCCAGAATTAACTTTGATAACATAACTGATGTCTGCTTACAGAACAACTCTGTAATTTAAAATTCAACCAAAAATAAAGTAACCACCATAAAGATTTTGGACTTGACAAAATTGGTTCATTTAATGATTACTTTTAGAAGATTTGAACTTTTTAGTTTCCATAAATTGTGATGTACAAGTCAAGTTTACAAGTCTAAAAATATATTTTTGAAACTGGTGTGGGAGTCAGTTTATGACAAGTATAAAATTCAAACCTTTACGACTGAGTTGTAAACAAGTAGGACAATTATTTACACTGTTCTGACTGTTATCTTCATCTTTATTGCCATGTATACAATGTTTCGGCCATTGAGCATTCCGTCTTTCTTCAGGTGCTAAAAACATTTTAACCGAACCCTTTATTTCAATGACTGAGGCATATAATTCTTATTGTATGTGCGATGTCACTTCTGGATGCCATGTAGTTATCTTCCATTAACTTATTTGTTCACCGCTGCTGTAGTCAAGTATTGAACTCAAACTCTTCGGGTCAGGTCACAGGATCCAACCAACACATTTATCCCCTGGGCTATAATTTTTATGAAGTCATTCACAAAAACACTGTTCTTTTAACAGATTTTATAATTATTTCTGATTCAGTCACTCAACTCTCCAAATTTTTGTTCACCTCTGATTTAGTCAGGTATTGAACCCACAACCAATGCTTTTGATCCAACCAATGCTTTTATCCACTGGGCTATATGCATTGGTTAGCTACAGCAGTGGCATCGGTTACTTCTAGAAGATACATGGCCAAGTGGATATATTTGTTGATTAGTTCCAGTGACTTAACTCAGAGTCGTGAGTTCAGTATCTGTCTACAGCAGAGGTGAACAAATAATTCATTGAGTTGAGTTAAAGGGAGATAATTACATGGTACTGAGAAGTGGTATTGCACATGAAATGAGAATTATACACCCCAGTGATTGAATTAAAGGGTCCAGTCTAAAATTCCTAAATCCTAAAGAAGGCCGAAGTGTACAATGGCTGAAATATGGCGATCATGGTTTTCCAAGTCTCCCTACCCCGTGTGGCTCTTAGCACGCTTTCTCCTGTTACACCACCCAAACCCCGCTATGCCGTCCACTAGCTGAAGACCATCTAAAATAAAAATGTATAGAAACTAGCGTGGCCACAAAATGAGGGATCAATTTATCTACTGATTATAATATAGATTTGATCCCCCATTTTATATCCATGATAATTTTTTATAAACTGTTGGTATATATATTTTCTTCTATGTGCCCTGTCCTTTCAGGACGTAGGCGATCATGGCTTTCCACATCTCCTTCTACCTGGTGGCTCTTAGCACACTTTCTCCTGTTGCACCACCTAAACCCTGCTCTGCCATCCACTAGCTCAAGACCATAAATCTAGAATATAAATGTAGAGAAACTAGCATGGCCACAAATGAGGGAACAGTTTATATATTGATTATAATATCGAATTGATCCCCCATTTTATATCTACATTATAATTTTTTATAAACAGTTGGCATATATATTCTTCTATGTGCCTTGTCCTTTCAAGACATAAGCAATCATGGCTTTCCACATCTCCCTATCCCTGGTGGCTCTTAACACGCTTTCTCCTGCTGCACCATGCAACCCTCGTTCCATCATCCACCTGATTAGGTCCTTCAAATATGTTATCCGTTGCTTTCCTCTGTCTCTTTTTCCCTCTATCTGGCCTGTTAATATCAGGTTCTCCAAGCCCTCCTTCCTCATTACATGTCCCAGGAACTTCAGCTGTCTCTTCCTGATGCTCAGTATTAATTTCCTTTTTGTTTCCATCATTTCCAAGACCTCATCATTGCTCACATGCTCGATCCATGAGATTTGCAGCATCCTTCTGTAGAACCACATTTCAGTTGCTTCAAGTTTTTCCTTCATCTTTGCTGATATTGACCAGCATTTACTGCCATATTGAAGGACTGACAACACATAGCGATCCAGTAATCGCTTCTTTGTTTCTAGCGAAATTGTCCTGTTTCTTAATACTCTTCTCAGCTTCTGGAATGCATCCTTGTGCTTTTGGATTTCAGGAATATAAATGTATAGAAACTACTGTGACCACAAAGTGGGGGGTCAGTTTATATATTGATTGTAATATGGAATTGATCCCCTACTTTATATCCTGTATGCTTCTGTAGAACCACATTTCAGCTGCTTCAAGTTTTTCCTTCATCTTCGAAGATATTGTCCAACCTTCACTGCCATATTGAAGAACTGACATCACATAGCAATCCAGTACTCTCTTCTTTGTTTTTAGCGAAATTGTCCTGTTAATACTTTACTCAACTTCTGGAATGTTTCCTTCGCCATGCCAATTCGCCTTCGGATCTCTGTGTCGCACTTTCCGTGTTATAACACTTCCCAGCTATTTAAATTTTTGTACCTGCTTGATTGTAGTAACCTGCACCTGTATTTGGCGTATTTTTTACTGATGACCATGTCCTCAGGTTTTCTTGCAGTTTATTTGTAGTCCTTTCTTGTCACTCTCTTCAGCTACCTTCTTGAACATATTTGACAGAAATCAATATAAAAGTTTATAGCTGCATCTTCCACTAGGAAGGTTGGGTCTCTGTGTTGGGATAGAAAGTTTTTCTTGTCTGAATCCATTTTGCATATTTATAAATCTACCGTGCGTTGAATACTGTTGCTATATCTGCTTAGGTGCTCCTGCTATTCATATCGAGGTTCTCAACAAAATCCAAAGAATCTGCAATGAAATCTGTTTTGACCTGGCATCTTGACTTCAGTCACTTTCTCACCAATATAATGTGGCTTCCCTCTGTCTTTTCTACAAATATTTTCATAACTACTTTGACAAGCTATTTTTTCTGGTGCATCGACCACATGAATTTACGCATGTTACTAGATTGGCATCTAGGTCTCACCACTTTACTGTTGAAATAATTAAATGTAACCATTTCTTCTATTCTGACAGTTTCTTTACTCACACTTTCTGCTTGTAAACTTTCCTTCCCTTTACTTGTTTTCCAATCTGAAAAAAATTAAACCCAATGTCAATTGCCATCTTTTATCTTCTTGAATCCCTTCATCATTTATCCTTTCTTCAATACCCACTGTATCCAGTTTTTTTCTCTCCCCTTGCACACTAGTGGCAGACCCACCTTGTTTGAGATGAAAGAATAAATAGAAACACAAATTCAGTATTCTATTAACTCTGCAGTACACATTTCATCTAGCAGCTGACACAGTAAGTGTAAATGCTGATCAAAACGATGTTTAAATCAGGTGGGTATTCTGACAATTAGATATTTTTAATTTATATGTTTAAACAGTATTTCAATAGATATTTGTATTTGACTAGATACTGTTTTTTTATTAAACAGTGTATATATATATATATATATATATATATATATATTACGGAAATTAACGAAATTTAAGGAAACTTGGTTATAAGCAACCGACAATTTGTAATGAATTATTTTGAACATTATTTTTACCGATACTCGTATTTAAGTAGATATTCTGTTTTTAATTAAACAGTATTTTATATTTATATCTACCGGCCTGATTATTTCACCATAAATTTTTATGACGAAAATGTGTGCTACCCAGCAGGATTCGAACCTGCGACCCCTATTACATAGGGGAAGCATACCATTTGATCTGGTACCGTCTTGACCACTCGACCATGGATAGCCTCTTGATCAGACGAGGTTTTTATCATGCTTATATAACACAATTTTCGATCTATCGTAAACAAACCATATCTGCTCTGTAATGTATCATAATGTCAAACAAATTATACGATAGATCGAAAATTGTGTTATATAAGCATGATAAAAACCTCGTCTGATCAAGAGGCTATCCATGGTCAAGTGGTCAAGACGATACCAGATCAAATGGTATGCTTCCCCTATGTAATAGGGGTCGCAGGTTCAAATCCTGCTGGGTAGCACACATTTTCGTCATAAAAATTTATGGTGAAATAATCAGGCCGGTAGATATAAATATAAAATACTGTTTAATTAAAAACAGAATATCTACTTAAATACGAGTATCAGTAAAAATAATGTTCAAAATAATTCATTACATATATTTAATGTAACGAGGCAGCAGATAATTTTCTCAACATATACAGTTAAATATAAGAGACAATGAATGTCTATTATGTTTAATCATGAGCCGTTCTAAACATCGGATTTTGGCTTTAATTTCAGTTGAAAATAAAGACAAAAATTCTCCAACATTTGGATAATTTTTATTAAGTTGGCTCCTTTTTTAATTTGCCATCAGTTTAGATCCTATAGTTAACAACCAAGTGCCTCATTAATGAACTCCATAATCTTTTAAACAGCTGTGTAGAATGCACCATACCAACCATGGCTAGATATCCCAGTCTGATCTGCTATTTAACCCATAGCAGGGGAGAAAAGAGATTGAGTCACACCTTTCTGAAGACTGTGTGCCAATAGCTGTATCTAAGTTGAGTCACTGTGTTGTGCTAGAAAATTTTTATCGCTGCAGTCCATCTTTCAGATTTACAAATCTATCATTCACTTGTGAATCAAATACTGCTGCCAAAACTGGTCTGGTGCTCCTGCTATTTATTTCAAGGTTCTTGACAGAAACCAAAAAAAGATCTGTAATGTAATTGATCCTGATCTGGCATCTCGACTTCAGTCACTTTTTCACCGACATGATGTGGCTTCCCTCTCTCACTTCTGGTCTTAGGCATGATGGTAAACTGCATCCAGCAGCAAGGCCTCTGGTTGGGAGGTTGGGAGGAGCATGGAACCACCTCTTAATTGCTGTTGTTCCCAGGTCCACTCTGACCAGTAGTGGTAGTACCTGTTAGGGTCCCAGCTATGGGCAAATAGCTAATCCTCGAACTGGGGTCAAAACACTATGGCCAACTGTGACCCCCTTCACTATTTCTTCTGAAAGCTACCATCGTGGAGGCGCTCGCCACTATGGACAAAGTATGTGACACATTTCGTGCCAACCTCAAGATGGGCATTGTGAGCAGTGGTGGTTACTTTGAAAAATACTGTAGTATGTAACTAAAACTGTTGGATCTCTGCATATAAAAATTTTGTTTTCATTGCCTATTTCGTTTTCTTTTTGTTAAGTGTTGGATTTTGCTGTAATATTTCTATAAAAGAGACTTTTATAGAAATATACATTTTTGAAAGAAAAAAGAAAAAATATTATTACCATAACACATTTTTAAAGGAAAAAAGCTATTGCTATAATACATTTTTGAGGGAAAATATTATTACCGGAAATACATTTTTGAATACAAAACTAGAAGACATTTTCAGTTATCTAAGATAAAAAAAAAATAAAAACATTAAATTTTTCATCAAAATCTGACTAAATGAACCTTCTCTTTATTACTGAACATTAAAAAAAAAACCTAAAACCCCCACCTTTTTGGCATTAAATAACCCACAGAAGTTGATATGCTGTTAAATAAAACTCAAACTCAGCAAAGATTACGTGGCATAAGGCTGTACTAATGGAGCACTCAGTAAGTAACTCACTACGTAGTTGTAATTAACCTAGCATGGCAAGCTTGTTAACCATTATCTCTTATCAAAGTGCCCTATTTACTAAGCAGAGCTTAGACGTGGGGAAAAGGACTCAAGTATAGAGTACCTATGTGCGTTGTGGTGCATTGGATATTGGCTCGGAACGAGAAATCTGGGAGCCAAGTTCAAATTCCAGCTGAATTCATTGCATTCACTTATATGCAAAAACCCTTGGGAAAGATATTAATCCGTCTCTTCCTTCCAGTTACGGGTTAAATAACAGGACAGATTGGGTTCTATAGCCTTGGTTGGCAACCAGTCTTACCGCATAGAGCAATGGCAACCTACTGCGGGATAATCTTCTGCCCAGTCAGTCATGTCTCTTTCAAGACATGATTGCCCAAGCGTGTATCACGTATGGCACTTAACTGGCTGGATGAGAATCAAATCCCACTACTCTCATAACTGATCTCACAAGACAAGCTTTCAACACCATGTTGAAATATCTTGTGACAATTTACTAAGCATAGCTGTGGCACAAGGCTGAAACTAACTAGCGCTCAGGAAGAATTGAACTTCCTATGCAGCTGTAATTGGCCCATTGAGACAAGCTTGTTAAAAGTTACACTATGAAGTGCTAAGCAATTTCCTAAAAATATTTGATATGGTGCATGCCAAAAGTATTGACATCCCCAGTGAGGATCAAATTCACTACTCAGTTGTAACAAACTTGTTAACCATTACATCACAATGAAGCATCTTATAGCTTTCACCTTGCTGGCCCTCACAAGGAAACTTGTATGATATAGTGGTAAAATATGACTGGTTAATTATGTAAATACTTCACTTATGCAAATGAGATTCCACGAGCCCCACCTAGTAGGCATTACATCAAACACATCATTTTGAAGAGGACATTAACTCAACATAAAGCAATTAATGTAGTTTATTTTTCGTTATATTCATGACTTTCATTGACTGTCTATTGGTCCATTTCTATCTGTGGAAAATTCAATCAGACTTATCAGTTTGAGGTGAGGAATTCTATTATCTGAGGAATGAGGTTTCAAACTGAACCATCAATTTGTGTGATCCAATTCAATTATCAATATGATCAAAAAGTAATATTTTTCTGTCTCATTCATATGTACAAGTGAGAGGTGCTGAAAAGATCTCATCCTGCTGGAATGGCCGAACATTTGAATTTCTCTTGGAATCTCTTCGTAGTTAGACAAAGAAGGTATTCCCAGAAAGATTTTGATATTAAGTTCATCGATCAGATTATTACGAGTGGATCTGGTTGCCAATGTTTTGATACTCTTGCATGTGTGTATCTAAATCTAAACTTATTTATAAATGGAAATTTGTGTGTGTGTGTGTGCCCATTACCTATAGACTCCGAAACAGCTGAACCGATTTTCTTGAAAATTGACACAGTTGTACTATAAGCGTCTGCAAGTGTTCTTAGCTAGGTTTTGTGTTGCAGTACCCTCAATAAATATCGATCATAATCAATAATCTCTTTGTAGTTAGACAAAGAAGGTATAATCAATAATAAAAAAAATCGAGTTATAGAAGGAGTGGTCCAATTTTAATCAAATTTGATACACTCATAGACAAAGACATCAGAAACGATATTCAGAAGTTTCAAGGTTGCAGTTCTATCCTTGGATGACTCATTTGACTCTGATATTGAAAATCGATACCCTGATATCCTACCAGGTCTGATCAAAATCAGTTTTTCACCCCTTTTATTTTAGTTTTTGCTTCGGGTTTGGCTCTAAGTAGGTATAACTGTAGTTCTTAGTCTCAGCCATGATACCATTTGCTCAAAGGACTTATTTAGCCTTCAAAATTCAGTTTACAACGAAAAGACTTATTTGATATTGATACCAGGAAATCAAAATTTAACTTATATCCATTCATTTTTCTTTTAGTCTATGGTTTCGCTTTAACTGGAAACAACTATAGCTTTTTAGTTTTTCACGCCAACGTCCAAAGAGTCTGAGCTCCAAAACCATGGATTAGTTTTAAAGCTTTCATTACACCCGAGCAATGCCGGACTATACTGCTAGCACTATATAAAAGCATTATATGTCCAAAAGAATAATGGTAGCTGTCTTTAAGAAGAAATATTGTGTATGAGTGGGTTTTTTTTTTTTTTAGGAGGGTAAAGAGATGCGTGATTCTTCTTGACATCCTCTTCAAGAACCCAACAGTAAAGTAAAATTTTACAATGGTTGGTGGAAAATCGTTTTGAATAATTATGATACAATGAATGGTCTTAAGTTTCATGATAGCAGTTTGAAGTTGGTTTTCCTTTACCTAGACTGGCTTCCAACCAAGGTATCTATAGTTAGAGAAAGATAAAGTCATGACTTTTCCGAGTACATTAGTGCAAATGGAAATTATAAGATCTGATCAAAAACCAATTCTATTTAACATGTAGGTAACATATACTTACTAGGACCTTGTATCAGTTTTTGCTACTTTCCAACAGGTAGCCTTCCCAGAACCGCGTCTGTAGTTTCAGATGGTAATTCATCTATGAGGAAATACTATAAGCAAGTATATATCATTTCACTGAAACATTAACAACTTAATTTTTCATAGGGAATTTTACTGCAATACTTTATTTTAAAAAAAAATCTGCAGCTAAAGCACACATAATTTTGGTTGAGACTTCAGTGACTATGCTCTGTCGATAACAACATGCAGAGATTGGTTTAGATGCTTCAAATGATTTTGATGTTGAGATAAAGAATGCTCTGGCGCACCAAAAATTTTGAAGACGAAGAATTGAAGGCATTGCTTCATGAAGACTCATGTCAAACACAAGCTGAAATTGCAGAACCGTTAGAAGTTGATCACACAAGAGTTTCAAAGTGTTTGAAAGCATTAAGAATAATTCAAAAGCAAGGACATTGAGTGCCGTACGAGTTGAAGCCAAGTGACATTGAGCTGTTTCAACAGCAGAAGAGGAAAGATTTTTTGCAGCAATGAAAAGTAGATATGCTGCAATATTCCTGAGCGTAGAAAATCATAGGGTTAGCCCATCTATACATCAACGTCAGGAGCAAAGCCAACTATCCATGTTTCAAAGCTTTGGTGGGATCAGCTGGGTGTAGTTTATTATGAGCTGTTCAAACCAACCAAAATTATCACGGGAGATCACGATTAACTACAAATGATGCATGTAGTTTTAGATGCATCTATACCAAAGTGCTATAAGCAAGCTTGAAATTCTATGTGTGTTATTTTGCCAAAGTGTAAACAACATTGTTTTTAGTCTTAAACATGTTGGATTTCATGCCAAAGCTAGTGTATTCGTAGAAAATTTTACTGCACTACTTTATTCAAAAGAAATCTGCAGCTGAGCACACTTGAGATTTACGGTGACCACGCTCTGTTGGAAACAACATGTAGAGATTGCTTTAGACACTTCAAAAATAATTTTGATGTTGAAGATAAAGAATTCTCTGACGCACTGAAAAAGTTTGAAAACGAATAATTGGAGGCATTACTTGATGAAGACTTATGTCAGGCACAAGCTGAACTTCCAGAAAGGACACCCCATTGATCCTGCAATAGTTTTGAAATGTTTGAAAGAATTAAGAATGATTCAAAAGCTGTACGAGTTGAAGCCAAGAGACGTTGAACGGCATCATGTCATGTGTGAATAGCTGATTCAATGACAGAAAAAGTAAGTTTTTTTTGCATTATATTGTGACTGGCAATGAAAAGTGGATTCACTGCGATAACCCTAATTGTAGAAGATTGTGGGGTAAGCCCTGCCACGCATCAGCATTGGCAGCAAAGCCGAATATCCATGGTTCAAAGCTTCTGCTCTACATTTGGTGGGATCAGCTGGGTGTAGTATATTATGAGCTGTTTAAACTGACTGAAATCATCAAGAAAGCTCGCTATTGATTATAATTGATGTGTTTGAGTTAAGAATTTAAGAAAGAATGGCCACTATACAAGCAGAGACAGGACAAAATGATTTTGCAACATGACAATGCTTGACCACATGTTGCAAAACAGGTGAAAACCTACTTGGAAATGCTTCAATGGGAAGTCCTACTCCATCTGCTGTATTCACCAGACATTGACCCATTCGATTATCACTTGTTTTGATCGATGACACATGGCCTGACTGAGCAGCACTTTTATTCTCATGAAGATGCCAAAGAATGGGTTGACCTGTAGTTAGCCTCAAAAGACATGTCGTTTTTCTACTGTGGAATTCAAATGCTGTCAGAAAGATGGGGAAAAAGTAGTGGCTAGCAACACTTTCAGTGACATTTTTTCTTAGTAATTTTTGTAAATAAAACATTATTTTTTTTTCCTGAAAAATTAGTGAGAACTTATTCAAAGTCCTAAAATATGTATATATCTTCTCTAGGTGTATTATGAGAAAAGAAAGATTATATGGCACAACCCCTCATTTTGTGAACTATCAAATATTAACACTGGATAGTTTTTTTCTGAAATTAGTAAGCAAGCACTTTCACAAAAATAATCTAAACTTATTTATAAATGAAACTTTGTGTGTGTGTCCGTTACCTATAGACTCCGAAATGGCTGAACCGATTTTCTTGAAAATTTACACAGTTGTACTATAAGCGTCTGCAAGTGTTTTTAGGTAGGTTTTGGGTTGAGGAAGAATAGAATTGCTATTTCAGCAAGAAAATTCTTGCTTCGAGAGTATTCTTGCTGAAATAGCTATTTAACAAATGTAGAATTCAGAATTGTTTTGATATACTATACATGTTTGGCTCTGTAAATAGGTAATTTACACTGAGCACTCCACCGGGATCATTTTTAATAATATTAATATTAATAGGATATGGTTTTTGGGATTTTACCTATATGCTCATCCTTTATTTTGGGATTAAAATATATATATATATATATATATATATATATATATGTATATAGCGGCAGTAAAAATCCAGGAAGTATTGGTAAAATCCAGGATAAGGTTGGTAAATAATTCAGGAGGATCCTAGTAATATTGCTAAAATATTAAAACTGATCCAATAGAGAGCTCAATACAAACCAATTCAATTTACAGAGCAGATATTTATTTATATATCCGTAAATTCAGATAAAACTTAGAGGGGAAATAGCCATTTTCAACATGTCATTTTAAGGCATGCATTCTTCAACCCCATTATAAACCAAGAATATATATATATATATATATATATATGGTACAATATATGTAATGTTTACTTTTGTATTGAGCACTTTTTAAAAGTAAATATCTAACCGTGGAATGTACTTCCATTAGTAACCATTATATATATATATATATATATATATATATATATATGTGTGTGTTTTTGGTTAAGCTAAAAACTCCTTTGTACTCATTAATATATACAGCCCATAACAAAAATTATGCTATCCAATAATTTGAGGGAGGTTTACTTAGATTTTTCATTTTGCAATAAAAAAATTAAAAAAAAAAGCTAAAAGATAATATTCAAAACATTTATTACTTAATAGTTGAACGTTCTGGCTTCATAAAATATGTCTGAAACAAATTATTTATAAATAAAACTAAGTTTTTAAATATACTGCTAACAACAAAACTTAAGTGAACCTCCTCAACCTGTATTAATTTCATATTTGCTTGCGTGTGTGTATTTTTATGAGTTTTTTTTCTATCTTTTTCTTTATTTCTTATTATTCTCTTTCTTTTTTTTTTATTAATTTTTCTCCTTTCTTTTATGGAATTTTCTTTTTTGTTTTTTTATTTTATAAATTTTTTTTTCTTTTTCTTCTTTCTCTTTCTCTTTTTTTAAGAATTTTTCTCTTGTTAATTTTTCTCTTGTTAATTTTTCTTTTGTTAATTTTTCTTTTGTTAATTTTTCTTTTAATTTTTCTTTTGTTAATTTTTCTTTTGTTAATTTTTCTTTTGTTAATTTTTCTTTTTTGTTAATTTTTCTTTTGTTGTTTTTCTCTTGTTAAGTTTTTCTCTTGTTTTTCTCTTGTTATTTTTCTGTTTTTCTCTTGTTTTTAGTTTTTCTCTTGTTTTTCTGTTAGTTTTTCTCTTGTTTTTCTCTTGTTAGTTTTTCTCTTGTTTTTCTGTTTTTTTCTTGTTTTCTCTTGTTATTTTTCTGTTTTTCTCTTGTTTTTCGTTTTTCTTGTTTTTCTGTTTTTAGTTTTTCTTGTTTTTCTTTTTCTTGTTAGTTTTTCTCTTGTTTTTCTCTTGTTAGTTTTTCTCTTGTTTTTCTCTTGTTAGTTTTTCTCTTTTTTGCCTTGTCTTTTCTTTTTCATTCATTTTTTTATTCATTTTTGTTACAAACACACACACACACATACACACACAGGTTATGCACAATAAGGATATTTTATTAAAAGTAAAATTACACATTTATTATTTGTCATATGTGCCATTCAAAATATCACCCTTTATTTTCAAAACACATTTCATTTGTTTGCCCTTACATAATTCATTAACACACCAGAGAATTTCCGCAGTCATTTTATTGCATTCATACTTAATTCTCAATATTTTTTTAGTTTTTCAGCCATCATACTTTGTCAAAATTGTTTCTACAAAATACGAAAATATCAAAACAAATTAGATGTTTAAAACATGATTAATTAATAAACCCTTATATGTGGGCTTGTATGCAGGTCACTAGCGAGACTGAAGTGTCACCTATGACACAAACATAAAAATTGAAAGAGGTTGTTAGATCCTTATACAACTATCATAATGCATATATATATATATATAGGCAACAAAATGGTTTATGTTAAGCTGAATAAATAATTAATGTGTGTGTATATATTTAAACTTATTTATGAATGGAACTTTGTGTGTCTGTGTGTGTGTCTGTTACCTATATACTCCGAAACGGCTGAACCAATTTTCTTGAAAATTTACACAGTTGTACTATAAGCGTCTGCGAGTGTTCTTAGCTAGGTTTTGTATCGAGGTACCCCTGATAAATATTGATAATCAAAAAAATCGGGTTATAGAAGGAGTGGTCCAATTTTAATCAAATTTGATACACTCATAGACAAAGACATAAGAAACGATATTCAGAAATTTCAAGTTTGCAGTTCTTACAATAGTGCAGAAAATTTGATATCAATACTAAGAAATCAAAATTTGACTTACATCCATTCGTTTTTCTTTCAGTTTATGGTTTCACTTTAACTGGAAATAACTATTGCTTTTTAGTCTTTCGTGCCAACCATGGATTAGTTTTAAAGCTTTCATTACACCCAAGCAATGCCGGGCTATACTGCTAGTATATATATATATATATATATATATATATATTTTGGCAACAAAATGGTTTATGTTAAGCTGAATAAATAATTAATTCTGTTTTGAGTTTTAATTTCCTTTAAAAATCAGGAACTTTCCAGACAACCCAATGTGATATACAATTGTATCAGAAAGTGGTAGATATTTGCCAGACTGAATCACTTCCCATATTTTGACCAAACAGAAATTTTTATTACTAATTTATTGCAAGGGCCTCATATTTAGCATGGTCTCTTGTGTGTGTGTGTGTGTGTATATATATATATATATATACACACACACACACACACACACACACAGAGTCTTGAAAAGAAGCACATCTCAAAATTTGGAAATCTGTTAATTTGGTTAGATTATGACCAGTGGGTTTGGCAATTCATTTTTTCCATACTACCTCAAGTATGTATATATATTTGCATATATATACCCAACCCACACATTCATAGCTATATTCAATTTCCAACAAAAATATTTAAAAATATCATAAATTAAGGTACAGCTCTAATTTAATTGGTAAATTAAATAAAATAGTTCAAATCAGAGTAAAGTTGAGAACCTTAAAATTTAATGCTGGGATTTTCCAGAAATGTATTTGGCACCAGTTTTGCCCCTTCTTTATTCAATTTAGAATAAAGAGGAAAAAATTCCATCTTGGTTGGAAGATAGAAAGCGTTTTTATTAAAGACCTTCTCCAACATCTTTCAACCAGAATCGTGCAGTTGAAAAAAGAATATCATAAATTATGGCGCGAATGTAGGAATTTAATTTTTTTTTTTTTGTTGATTGGGTGAGGTTCTCTCAATATTTAGATATGGTTTATCAGTGAGATTTTGGTAAATTGTCAGTTAAGCTGAAAGGCAAACTAAAATTCTTGGTACATAAGAAATATGGGCACACAATTAAACCTAATGTGAATAGTATTGTGAATTTATCATCTTATGAACTGACAGAGCTTGAATCGTTTGTTTGCTCATGGTTTGAATTTGTGTATCCCACCATCTCTGTTCGATAAGGATAAGATCTCATCTGAGTTCAAGGTCTTATTTGCTCAATTGACAAGACTGTCCCCTATTTCTTCAGATACAGTCGGTGATCTAAAAGCATAGTTTGCACACCTGTTGGCTAGTTCTTCAGTGGCTTCAGCTGAATCAAAATGGAGAGCTGAACAGCAATGTGTTATTAGATACCTGAAGAATAATGATGATGTAATGATCTCCAGACCTGATAAGGGTGCTGAGGGGGTTCTTATGGACCATGCAGAGTATGTGGCTAGAATGCTGTTGCTTTTTGGAAGACACGTCTTAATTCGTAAAGCTCAGCTCTGTTGTTACATATGATGCTACCACCGCAAGTGATATAAAATTTCAGAAACAACTCTTGAGGTGGGTAAAAAAATGGGGTTATTTCTCCAGGAAATTCAGATGAAATTTGAGTATCTGGGTCAATTCCACCCTGTTAACAATATGGCCTACCAAAAATCCACAAGGGTAGGGTACCATTAAGACCGATTCTTTCAATGATAGGGTCAGGCCAACAAAATGGTTTTATTTAGTGTTGGAATTTGTGTTGCAACATTTAAGTGTATTTTGTATGGAAGATTTGGTCTTCTGGCAAATTCATCTGTTCTTTTGATGTGTAGCTGTAGGGAGGTGGTTAATGTTTATGTAATTCTGCCTTGTGTCATACCTAACCGAACTCTCTACAGCTTACAAGTGGATATAGAAATTAGTTAGTTCCTGTGACTGGACCCAAAGAGTTGTAAGTTCAATACCAGACTACAGCAGAGGTGAACAAGTAACTTGCATGGTTAAAGGGAGATAACTCATGATTTTCAATTGAGGCATTACTATGCAAGGAATGAAAATCATATACCCTAGTGATTGTAATAAAGGGTTTGGTTTGAAATTCCTAGCACCTGATAAGGGCCAGAGCATACAACGGCCGAAATGTTGCACAGATGACAATAATAATAGTCCAAATAATGTAAATACTGTAAAGACTTTTTCTGCTGATCTTTTAATTGTTAGAAGCCAACTAGTCTTGTTATTTGCTGAATTTAACTTTATATTTAATATGAAATGAAAACTGAGGACTGTTATATGGATTTTATGATTTAAAATAACTTTTGTTCTAAAAATTACGGATTTTTTTTTTCACCATGTTTTAAACACTATCAGCAGTGGGAAATATTCAACTACATTAACCACTAGTCAGTTCTTAGCAATGATCAAATTTTTTGCTGTTTATGTAAACTTCATACCCAGAAGTTGTAGTATTTTCAGGGATTATCTCTGGTAAGATTAAAAGTAAATTATTCTCTTAAAATGGTAATGGTAACATTGTTTCCTTATATGGAAACATTCAACTTTCGTTGACTGAGCAGCCAGAGCTGAGTTATGCTTCTTTTCACTCCCTGACCATCAGGATGGGATCAAAGTGTGATATCTGTTCTCATTCCTAATGATAATATTAGTTATATGGGTGATGTCTTGAAGGCTGTCACAATGCGTTGAGTAAAATAAAGGAAGGTAAAGAAGTGTTTGGGTATTACCTATTTATTGGGTATTAATATTTCGAGAGTAAAATCTCATCTTCAGAATGGCAGAGAAGCTTTTGTCTGTCCGAATGTGTTTTCGGCCTTTCAAAGAATGGCTGTTCCTGGCTGGCTGTCTGCTGCTGCTGTGTGTGTGTGTGTGTGTGTGTGTGTGTGTATTCTAGTTGGGGCCTTTTTGGTCTGATGATATCAGTCTGCTTGTATGTGTGGTTTATCTTAATGCGACCTGACTGTTCCTTTGACTCTTTGACTGGGCTGAAGAGGATCCATTTCATTACTGATTTATTAGTTGTTTCCATCTAGTGAATAATGCATTAACCAGTGCTGCTTTCAGTTGAAATTTATAAAATTTTGCTATTGAACTAATTCTTCAGGTAAATAGGTTCTCAAGTCAAGAAGCTGTTCTTGTTTTTTCCAGCCTTGATGTGGGGATTTCCTTGTTAATCTTTTGTTTGGGGCAGTGTGGAATCTCAACATCTTGATTTGTCATTATTTTCTCTTTCGGTTGAAATTTATAAAAACATTCTTTTAAAACAATTTCTGAGGAAAATACGTTTCTCAAGTACCGTAGCTGTTATTGCTCTTTCCAATACTGATAGGGGGTTCCTTCCTGACCTTTTATTTGAAGTAGTGTGACATGTCAACATCTTGATTATGCCATTATTTTTTATTTTGACTGAAATTTATAAAATCTTTCTCTTAAAGCAATTTTTTAAGAAAATAGGTTTCTCAAGTCTAGTTACTGTTATTGCTCTTTCCAGTATTGATGGGGTTTCCTTCCTAGCCTTTTATTTGAAGTAGTGTGGAATGTCAACATCTTGATTATGCCATTACTCTTTTGTTTGAAATTAATGAATTTTTTTTTTCAAACTAATTTTCAGGATGTACGTTGTGGTGTAGTGGATATCGGTTCTGAATGAGAGATCGGGGTGCTGAGTTTGAATTCCAGTTGAATTCCTTGCATTCACTTACGCACAATTACCCTTGGGAAAGGTATTAATCTATTTCTTCCCTCCAGTTATAAGTTAAATAATCGGACAAATTGGGTTCTATAACCTTGGCTGGCAACCAGTCTACCACAGAAAGCAATGGCAACCTATTGTGGGATAATCTTTCGAGACATGATCGCCTAAAACATGTATCATGTTGGCACTTAACTGAATTTTCAAGAAAATAGGTTTCTCAAGTTCAGTATTTGTTCTCGTTCTTTCCAGTATTGATGGGGGTTTTCTTCCTAACCTTTTCTTTGAAGTAGTGGAGAGTGTCAACATTTTGATCATGTCATTATTCTTGCTCCAAGCTACAGAGTAAATTTTTTAATCCCAACAACATCCAACAAAAGATCTGCAGTATAATTGGTACTGATTTGGTATCTTAACTTCACCTTCACACCACCTTAATGTGGCTTCCCTCTGTCTTTTCTACAAATAGTTTCATGGCAGCTGCTCTGATGTGCTTTTTTCCCTGGTGCCCCGTCCATATGAATTTAAACGTGCTACTAGACTGGCATCTTCATCCCACTCTTTGAACATTGTAACAGTTAAATGTAGCAGCCACTTCTACTTGAACAGTTTCTTTTCTCACACTCCCCAACTCTTCTGTTTATTTGCTTTCCTGATAGTTATGATTGCTATCTTCTATCTTTTACACTTCCCTTCATCTTTTATCCTTTTTTCAATACCCACTAAAGCTAGTCATTTCTCTCACACTAGTAGCAGTCCTGCCTTGCTTAGAGAGACATGATTAAAAAAAGAGAAAAACAAATTATTTCAGTATATAGCTTTGTTTCAACCCCTTTGGTACTGCTGGCTGTGAGTTACAGATTTTTCAAGAGGTTTGGTCACTTCCATTTATTTATTTATTTTTTGTTATAATCATTTCACCCTAAGCAAGACATTTTACTGCCATAGGACGAAAGTTATGAGAAAGAGTGACAGGTTATAAGGGAGTGTCAGGAAGTGGGTAAGAGAAGGATGAGAATACTAATGAGAGTGAAATGAACAAAGGGAGCATGAGAGAGAGGATGCAGGTTAGTGAGATAGATGACTATTGACTTTACATTTAAATTCTTGGAGATTGTAGCTGTCAGGGAAGGGAATTTCACAGGTGAGAAGCGTGAGAAAAGAAGCTGCTGGTGTAAAATTTGTTTACATTTTATTGGTTTCACAGTAAAACAGTGGGACCTAGTTGCTAATCTTGTGGCTCAAGTAAGATTATATATAGTTCTAAAAAAATTGTAAATTTCTGGAGCCTTTCATTCATTGTTATGTGTGATAATGTGGTGTATAAGAATACAGTGCATCCTGGTTAAAGACGTATACACGCACTCCAGGATTGTAAGCATCCAAATCCATCTTTTGGCCTCAAAGAGTTAAATATACTAAATCAGTTTTAATAAAGTTTTTATTTGTGTACATACGTAAGTGTTAGCTTGGCTTTTATTTTCAACCAGGTAATTACAAAATTATATATATATATATATATATATATATATATATATAACCTAATGAGGTTTCTCCTAAACAGATTCTCAGGGAAAGCTGGCTAAAGAGGTAAAGAAAAAAATGACATAAAAAATAAGACAACTAAAACAACCCCACATGATGAGGAAATCAAAGAAACTACATAACACCAGGGAGCAAGAGTTAGAGTTTATAAGGATATGTAGCAAGGATAGCCGTAAGCTCTTGAACAGGTTAAGATTGCAGTGAGTAGGGAAGCATCTTCATGGGAGTTAGTGCTAGTAGCTGCGAATGTTCTTTCCAGTATTGATGTAATCTGCTTTCCTTGCTGCTTGTTTTCAAGTCATGTGAAGAAAAATAATAAGACCTAAAAAAGATAGGATGTTGCAGAGAGCCATGATCGCCCATCTCATAAAGGTTTTTTTTGTTTTTTTGTTTTTTTTTACAATAATGTACAAGGACAAAGTGTCACCTGAGGTAGAAGCTTACACGGTAAGAGGCAGAGTTTATGAGGAAATGTGGGGAAGATAATGGTCGATGCTAGAATTGAACAGGTTAAGATTGTCGAGAATGAAGAAGCATCCTCTTGGGAGTCAGTTCCACAAGTAGATGGTTTATCTTTAAAAGCTGCTTTTTATATATTGTTTTTTATTTACTTCTTTAACCAGCTTTTCTTGACGATCCGTTTAGAAGAAAACTTAGGTAGGTTCGTCTGGCTCATTAGGTGCTATTTAGTTCGATCTACCTTTGTATTGAGCGCTTTCTGTTAGATGGTTACTCGTGTCGGTTTTTTTTCTTTGGGCTTTGTGCTGATTTCTGTCTAAACACTTTTGACAGACTTTCATGTCCTAAGCTATTTCTTTTCTATTTTTTTTTTTAAACCATTTTTTCATTCATTCGAAAGTTTTCATGACTAGTATAACTAGATATAATCACATTTTTATATATATATATATATATATATATATAGAGAGAGAGAGAGAGACAGATATGAATATGCATTTCCTTTTCCTCAAAGCAGGTTGGACATTTTCTTTTTCTTTCAAGAAACTTGCTTTTCTCAAAACAAAATAAATACAATAGAAATTCACCATCCATGAAATTAGCCATGAAGATGTAAACATTTCCAGTTTCACTTGTCTGTGGTCGGCCCAGTCAGCAAAACTTTCATGTTCAAAACTTTTTGTATTTACAAACTATCTTCTTCGTGTCATGTTCCTTCAAGATATGGGATCCAATGGATGCTTATCCCCTTGTCACCTTTAGCAACTTTTCTCCCTTTGCAAATACTCTCACTCCCGCTCCAACATTCATTCCCATAAGTTCATCAGGTAGGTTATATGTTGTCTCCTGTCCCTCTTGCCTTCAGTCCTCTTTCCTATATGTTGTCTCCTGTCCCTCTTGCCTTCAGTCCTCTTTCCTATATGTTGTCTCCTGTCCCTCTTGCCTTCAGTCCTCTTTCCTATATGTTGTCTCCTGTCCCTCTTGCCTTCAGTCCTCTTTCCTATATGTTGTCTCCTGTCCCTCTTGCCTTCAGTCCTCTTTCCTATATGTTGTCTCCTGTCCCTCTTGCCTTCAGTCCTCTTTCCTATATGTTAAAGAAATTTCAGCTATGTCTTTCATGTTTTTTAGTTCCATTTTCCTTAAGACTTACTTGATGCTCTTGCACCTGCATCATTTTAGGTCTCTGCGTTGAGCCAGGAAGGTTTTTCTTTTTTTGTTTTTTGTCAGAATCTATTTTGCACACTGATAAATCTACCATTCATCGGTGCATTAAATACTGTTTGCTATATCTTGTTGGATGCTTCTGCTATTCATCTTGAAGTTTTCTTCATAATCCATCTTGCAATCTACCATTTGTCCATGCATTGAATACTGTTGCCATATCTGGTTGGGTGCACCTGCTATTTATCTCAAGGTTTTCTTCATAATCCATCTTGCACATTTATGAATCTACCATTCATCTGTGCATTGAATGCTGTTGCCATATCTGGTCAGGTGCTCCTGCTATTCATCTCGAGGTTCTCTTCATAATCCATCTTGTACATGTATGAATCTACCATTCGTCTGTGCATTGAATACTGTTGCCATATCTGGTCAGGTGCTCCTGCTATTCATCTCGAGGTTCTCTTCATAATCCATCTTGTACATGTATGAATCTACCATTCGTCTGTGCATTGAATACTGTTGCCATATCTGGTCAGGTGCTCCTGCTATTCATCTCGAGGTTCCCTTCCAAAGAATGATCTGCAATGTAATTGTTCCTAACTTGGCATCTCGACTTCAGTCACTTTCTCACTCATATGAGATGGCTTCCCTCTGTCTTTTCTACCGATATTTTCAGGTCAACTTCTATGATGAGTTTTTTTCCCCTGGTGCCACCACTACATGAATTTAACTGTGCTACTAGATTGGCATTTAGGTCTCACCCTTTTACCATTTAAATTATTGCCATTTATGCTTAATCAGTTGCTTTTCTCACACTTCCAAACTGTGGAGCTCACATCTGATTACTTGTTTCCATTATAGTTACAATCTCCAAAAATTTAAATGCAACGTTAATTGCTATCTTTTGCCTTGTTGAATACCATTCATATTTTAGTATTTCTTCAATATCTCCTGTACCTAGTCTGTTCTCTCACTGTAACCCCTGTGCACTAGTGGTGCTTCGGATGAAATGATTAAAATATATAAATCTCAGTAAAGTTTTACAATTTTTGATTTCCTTGGCATTTACTTTGTTATAAAATGTGCTCAATGCAATAAATATTGTAGAGCTTAATATAATCATATAGTTATGAATTAAAAGTAGATTGCAACATGGCAGTTTTTATGTTTAGAGATTTCTATCTCATCATCAGGCAATGTTGGATGTTAGTTGTGAAAATTATTTACATTTAAATTAAAAAAAAACCATCGGTTTGCTATTTATTAAAAAAGAAAGGATGCATTCCCTAAAAATAGAAATTACTGGCCAAATTTCAAAGTGAATCTTTATTCGGATTGGTTAAAAGGAACACACGCATAAATTTTATATCTTTCCACATATATAAATAGTAAACCGATTTTTTTTTGTATTTAAATGTAAAGCATTTTCATAATCAACACCCAACATTGCCTGATGGCGTAATAGAAATCTCAAAACATAGAAATTTCAGTGTCGCAAATACTTTTAATTCATAACATATATATATAGTAGTCATCCACATACAAGCCTGTTTTGCTGTATCACAGCTCATCAGTGTGGCTAGACTCATCCACTTGCTTCTGGCCAGGATCGAAATTCGACTGCTTTGGGCACATGGAATTAGAGAAGGAAAATTTTAACGTGTTGTATATAAGCAATGTATACACACGCCAGTCACTGAAAGAACTCTGAAGAGTCATGCATATAGCAGAAGTGGAAACTGTTTTTTTAAATTTTCTTCTCCAGAGAGCTCAATCGTAATGAGAGCATAATATATTAATCATCTACATACAAGCTTACACACACACACACACACACACACACACAGGGGTAAAAGCTGCCAGTTCTTCACTTTCTACTCTTGACCATCCAAAAACAACTGCATGGCCTTGTGGATGATGAATTATTTTCCACCCTACAACCTCTTTCCCCACAGTCAAAATGTTGCAAGTTTTATTTCTGTTTCTATGGATAGTGTTCCTTACTTCTAGCAGTTTTATCCATTACAGCTAAGATCCACCATGCCGCCTACATTGTAGCAAACCACTCTCATTCCCTTTGTATTCTGTTGATGAAACGTCACTTCCATTCAAGCAGCTTTTAAGAATGAACCACTACTTGTGGAACTGACTCCCAAGAGGATGCTTCTTCATTCACGACAATCTTAACCTGTTCAATTCTAGCATCGACCATTATCTTCCCCACATTTCCTCATAAACTCTGCCTCTTACTCTGTAAGCTTCTACCTCAGGTGACTACTTTGTCCTTGTACATTATTGTAAAAAAAAAAAAAAAACTTTCATGAGATGGGCGATCATGGTTCTCCACAACATCCTATTTTTTGTAACTCTTAGTATTTTTTTCTTTACATGAATTGAAACAAACAGCAAGTAAAAAAGATTACATCAATACTGGAAAGAGCATTAGCAGCTACCAGAACTGACTCCCAAGAAGATGTTTCCTTACTCACTCCAACTCTTAACCTGTTCAAAAGTTTACAGTTATCCTTTCTACATATCCTTATAAACTCTAACTTTTGCTCTGTAAACATCTAAGTGGCTCTTGAGCCTTGTACCAGGTGAATATTAATGTAAAAAACATTCAGGATATACATGATCCTGGCTCTTCAAAATTTTCCTGTCTCTGTCGTTCTTAGTATTGTTCAGATCTACATGACTACAAACGAAATGCAAGAAAGTAAACCCCTATACTGGAAAGGGTGTTGGCAATTACTGGACCTGAGAAACTTATTTTCAGAAAGAATTGTTTTAAGAAAAAGATCTTTCAATTGAAAGTAACCCTGACTGCTCAGTCGTTAAATACTGAATGCTATCTGTCATGGTGTCCTCCTACGAGAAATGGACTAGTCCTCTTGCTACATAAAGATTACCTGCATGTCTTCCAGAGAGCAGTTAAAGAGCAGTTGACTAACTTACTGCTTTCTTTTGCTACCTCTAATTCATAGTTGGCTTCTTGAGCTGTTCCTCTTGCTGACAACCAGACATTCAGTCATCTTCAAATTGATGCTTAGTCCTTTCTTTGTGCTTTCTTTTATTCTCTCCAATTCAGAGTTTGCACCTTTAATTCATAGTTGGCTTCTTGGGCTGTTCCTCTTGCTGATAACTATACATTTTGTTTCCTTAAAATTGATGCTTAGTCCTTTCTTCATGCTTTCTTTTACCATATCTAATTCATAGTTGTCTTCTTGGGCTGTTCCACTTGATAAAAACCAGATTTTTTTCTCTTAATGTTGTGCTTGTGACGACGTTCCCTAGATCAGAGAGATTTGCAACTTTAGTATTAGAGATCTTTCCTTTTCACTTGTTATGTGAATAACATCACAGACTTTCCTCAAGGCAATCACATTTAACGGAACTAATCTAATAGCTTTGTCTGCTGTTTTGCCTGTGAACTTTTGTACCACAATGGTCAGTTAACTTTCAAAGTCAGAATGTCGAATTTGTTTTTGTGATTTTCAAATTCATCAAAGTAAATCTATTTGGTTTGTGTTGGCACGAGTTCAGAGTTACTTGTTCATCCTTACTTGAAGATGTCAAAATTCGCATAAAGTGGAGTTGGGGTGGGTGACAGAATGTCAGACATGAGTAAGGCTGATGAACTCTGGACTCACAGAAAGGCAATGACTGTAGAGAATTGAATGTCTCGGTGGAATTACTGCTACAAAGTCAATGACAATATTGCATATACATGTACATGAATACAATGGCACTTCTGAGACAAAATCAATAGAAAAAGTTTTCATTGACTGGTTATTTAAAGGATTTAAAACAAAAAATTGAACCAGAATTTTTAAGTACTACTTATGTTGCATGTTATAAGAAGTCAGTCAGTTAAGTGCCATACGTGATACACGCTTGGGCGATCATGTCTCAAGAGACATGACTGACTGGGCAGAAGATTATCCCGCAGTAGGTTGCTATTGCTTTCTGCGGTAGACTGGTTGCCGACCAAGGCTATAGAACCCAATCTGTCCTGCTATTTAACCCATAACTGGAAGGAAGAGATGGATTAATACCTTTCCCAAGGGTATTTGCACGTAAGTGAATACAATGGATTCAACTGGAATTTGAAAAGTACTTGGAAAGTAATGATGCTTCTATTTGCACAGAAACCATAATGCATATATACCTAATTGTACTTGGGGTGCCTTTCTCCCTGGAGCAGTTGAGCTGGTTTCCTTTTTAGAAGTTACATAAAACTTTTTGGTTGGACAATCGGTCTTCAACTGCATGATGGTAAACTGCATCCGGCAGGAAGGCCTCCAATTGGGAGGTTGTGAGGAGCATGGAACCAACTCTTAATTGCTGTTGTTCCCAGGTCCATCCTGACCCAGAGTGGTAGCACCTGTTAGGGTCCCAGCTATGGATAAATAGCTAATCCCCCAAACTGGGGTCAAAACACTATGAAAGTATAAAAATACACTTTTATATAAATATATCCTTAGAAATAGATTTTTATAGAAAACATACATTTGAAAGGGAAAATATTACCAACAATACATTTTTTAAGAAAAAATTATTACCATAACACATTTTTGAAGGAAAAAAATTATTTTTAAAATCTGACTAAATCAGCCTTCTCACTATAACCAGACATTAAAAAACAAATACCTTAAAACCCCACCTTTTTGGCATTAAATAACCCACAGAGGTGTTGATATGCCATGAAACAAAACTCAAGTTCAAACTCAAAAATATATCTCATCATAACCCAGAATATTCAACCTATCAAGATTAACATGCCATAAAAACCCAACTAATCAACCTACTGTTGAATCGTGCTACGTTGGGTCTTTAATCACTGCAAGTAAATCAGGTAGCGAGAAATAATTACATCATTTGGTTATGCAAATGAATTAATTATTTATATTAAATAAACTGACTCATGTCTGATAGAAACATTTGAAAACCATTTACTCGGGTAAGAGTAAATGAGCTGTGGTTTAAGAACGTTATCCTTAAATTAGGTTTACAAATTATATATATTTAATATAAACTGGATTTGGCATTTAAATAACCCATAGTTGTTGATATGCCATAAAACCCCCAACAACCAACCAACCATCCAACTGCATGCAGTGTGAAGATTTATCAGTAGTAGGTTGCCAGTTTTTACTTTGGTAGACTGGTTGCCAGCCAAGGCTATAGAACCCAGTTTATCCTGTTATCCACTACTAATTAGATAAGCTGAGTGTAGCATATATGCTGGTCCTTTCACTCTTCATATTTTTGATTTAGCAAAATAACCTGTAAATCTGTCATAGGAAAATGCAGATACATGCACAACAGTTAAAAAGTTTGAGGAAACTGCTAATAATTTTTTAAATTGGACCCAAAAGTAGTTGTTTTGGACTTTAATTATAATGCATGTTTTATTTTTTTTTTAAATGTGAGGCATGATTTTTTTTTTTTTATTAGAAATTTTATTATTACAAAAAGTAAAAATGCATATTTTGATTAAATTTGGCTTTTGTCAAAATAACCTCCTTTAGCTTTACCGCTGCAAAAATTTGTGGCATTCATTGCAAAAGTTTCTCAAAGTATAAGTTTAAGAATTGATTCCATTCTTTTTTCAATGGCTAAGAACTCTTTCTTCATTTTTATTTTATTTTATTTTTTTTTTTTCTTCTTTCAAGTTAATCCCATGCTAATTCTGAGGGGGAATCACTTCAAACTTTTTTCCTCATCTGTCAAATTCGTCCCATGCTAATTCTGAGGGGGAATCACTTCAAACTTTTTTTCCTCATCTGTCAAATTCGTCCCATGCTAATTCTGAGAGGGAGTCACTTCAAACTTTTTTTCCTCCTCTGTCAAATTCGTCCCATGCTAATTCTGAGGGGAATCACTTCAAACTTTTTTTCCTCATCTGTCAAATTCATCCCATGCTAATTCTGAGGGGGAATCACTTCAAACTTTTTTCCTCATCTGTCAAATTCATCCCATGCTAATTCTGAGGGGGAGTCACTTCAAACTTTTTTTCCTCATCTGTCAAATTCGTCCCATGCTAATTCTGAGAGGGAGTCACTTCAAACTTTTTTTCCTCATCTGTCAAATTCGTCCCATGCTAATTCTGAGAGGGAGTCATCAAACTTTTTTTTCCTCATCTGTCAAATTGGCCCCATGCTAATTCTGAGAGGGGAGTCACTTCAAACTTTTTTCCTCCTCTGTCAAATTCATCCCATGCTAATTCTGAGGGGGAGTCACTTCAAACTTTTTTCCTCCTCTGTCAAATTCATCCCATGCTAATTCTGAGGGGGAGTCACTTCAAACTTTTTTTCCTCATCTGTCAAATTCGTCCCATGCTAATTCTGAGAGGGAGTCACTTCCAAACTTTTTTTCCTCATCTGTCAAATTCGTCCCATGCTAATTCTGAGGGGGAGTCACTTCAAACTTTTTTTCCTCATCTGTCAAATTCGTCCCATGCTAATTCTGAGAGGGAGTCACTTCAAACTTTTTTCCTCCTCTGTCAATCGTCCCATGCTAATTCTGAGAGGGAGTCACTTCAAACTTTTTTTCTCCCTCTGTCAAATTCATCCCATGCTAATTCTGAGGGGGAGTCATCAAACTTTTTTTCCTCCTCTGTCAAATTCGTCCCATGCTAATTCTGAGAGGGAGTCACTTCAAACTTTTTTTTCCTCATCTGTCAAATTCGTCCCATGCTAATTCTGAGGGGGAGTCACTTCAAACTTTTTTTCCTCATCTGTCAAATTCGTCCCATGCTAATTCTGAGAGGGAGTCACTTCAAACTTTTTTTCCTCATCTGTCAAATTCGTCCCATGCTAATTCTGAGAGGGAGTCACTTCAAACTTTTTTCCTCATCTGTCAAATTCGTCCCATGCTAATTCTGAGAGGGAGTCACTTCAAACTTTTTTTTCCTCATCTGTCAAATTCATCCCATGCTAATTCTGAGAGGGAGTCACTTCAAACTTTTTTTCCTCCTCTGTCAAATTCATCCCATGCTAATTCTGAGGGGGAGTCACTTCAAACTTTTTTTCCTCCTCTGTCAAATTCATCCCATGCTAATTTGAGGGGGAATCACTTCAAAACTTTTTTCCTCCTCTGTCAAATTCATCCCATGCTAATTCTGAGAGGGAGTCACTTCCAAACTTTTTTTCCTCATCTGTCAAATTCATCCATGCTAATTCTGAGAGGGAGTCACTTCAAACTTTTTTTCCTCATCTGTCAAATTCGTCCCATGCTAATTCTGAGGGGGAGTCACTTCGAAACTTTTTTTCCTCATCTGTCAAATTCGTCCCATGCTAATTCTGAGAGGGGAGTCATCAAACTTTTTTTTTTCCTCATCTGTCAAATTCGTCCCATGCTAATTCTGAGAGGGAGTCACTTCAAACTTTTTTTCCTCATCTGTCAAATTCGTCCCATGCTAATTCTGAGGGGAGTCACTTCAAACTTTTTTTCCTCATCTGTCAAATTCGTCCCATGCTAATTCTGAGGGGGAGTCACTTCAAACTTTTTTTCCTCATCTGTCAAATTCGTCCGTGCGAATTTTGAGAGGGAGTCACTTCAAACTTTTTTTCCTCATCTGTCAAAATTCGTCCCATGCTAATTCTGAGAGGGAGTCACTTCAAACTTTTTTCCTCATCTGTCAAATTCGTCCCATGCTAATTCTGAGGGGGAGTCACTTCAAACTTTTTTCCTCCTCATCTGTCAAATTCGTCCCCCCATGCTAATTCTGAGGGGGAGTCACTTCTAAACTTTTTTTCCTCATCTGTCAAATTCGTCCCATGCTAATTCTGAGGGGGAGTCACTAAAACTTTTTTCCTCATCTGTCAAATTCGTCCCATGCTAATTCTGAGGGGGAGTCACTTCAAACTTTTTTCCTCATCTGTCAAATTCGTCCCATGCTAATTCTGAGAGGGAGTCATTTCCAAACTTTTTTTCCTCATCTGTCAAATTCGTCCCATGCTAATTCTGAGAGGGAGTCACTTCAAACTTTTTTTCCTCATCTGTCAAATTCGTCCCATGCTAATTCTGAGGGGGAGTCACTTCAAACTTTTTTTCCTCATCTGTCAAATTCGTCCCATGCTAATTCTGAGAGGGAGTCGATTTCCAAACTTTTTTTCCTCATCTGTCAAATTCGTCCCATGCTAATTCTGAGGGGGAGTCACTTCAAACTTTTTTTCCTCATCTGTCAAATTCGTCCTGTATGCTAATTCTGAGGGGAGTCACTTCAAACTTTTTTCCTCATCTGTCAAATTCGTCCCATGCTAATTCTGAGGGGGAGTCACTTCAAACTTTTTTTCCTCATCTGTCAAATTCGTCCCATGCTAATTCTGAGGGGGAGTCACTTCAAACTTTTTTCCTCATCTGTCAAATCTTCCGTCCCATGCTAATTCTGAGGGGGAGTCACTTCAAACTTTTTTTCCTCATCTGTCAAATTCGTCCCATGCTAATTCTGAGGGGGAGTCACTTCAAACTTTTTTCCTCATCTGTCAAATTCGTCCCATGCTAATTCTGAGGAGTCACTTCAAACTTTTTTTTTTTCCTCATCTGTCAAATTCGTCCCATGCTAATTCTGAGAGGGAGTCACTTCAAACTTTTTTCCTCCTCTGTCAAATTCGTCCCATGCTAATTCTGAGGGGGAGTCACTTCAAACTTTTGAACTGTAGTGTGGGTGTGTAAAAGTTTGTTAGATAAAGTGTTGTGTTGTGTCGTGGTTCGTACCATGTGACATCCGGTCGCCCGGATGTATAAAAGACAATGTGCATTTATTACGAAGAGTTGTCATTATCACGGACTTCGGGAAGTAACACCCACTGTTGTGAGAGACTGTAATATTGTCTATACCTCTTGGCTGTACCACTCTGATAATAAAATAGTTAATCTACATTTCACTGTGGATCTCTTCATTCCACGATACAACAGTTGAGTGTTGTCATTATCACAGGCTTCGGGAAGTAACATGCACTACTGTGAGAGACTGTAAATATTGTGTATACCTCTCGGCTGTACCACTCTGGTAATAAAGTAGTTTATGTACATTTCAGTGTGTATCTCTTCATTCCATGATACAACACAAAGAAAAAGCCCTGAGGAGTGCAGAGACATCAATATAATGCTTCTGCTTCAACGAACTTATGATCGAACGTCCAAAATCAGAAGGCCATGCTTACACATGACAGTTTTCACCAAAGAGGACACCTAGTTATGGGGTAGGTGCACGAGACATTTATCAGTCATTTATTTGACGATTGAAACCTCTTAAATTATTTAAATAACCTCGGATCTATGAAATACTATATCATTTTCCAATTGTTCTGTTTCATTAATGCCTAATTTGTTAAATACAAATACAAAATTTAGTCAAGTTTACAAAAATGCATGTGAAAATGCATTTTTGAATCTGTTTTGTAAAAATAACAAAGCTTTGGATTCCTCATTTTTGTCTTTGATTAGATAATCTTTGAACACCTCTATCTATCTCTCTCTCTCTCTCTACATACATACATACATGCATACACTGCAATTCAAACTTTAAATTGAGCCCAAAAGTAGTTGTTTTGTATCTTGAATAAGAGAAATTTATTATACATTGTTAAAAAATGTGAGATCGGATTTTTTTTATTAGAAATTTAATTATGACAAAAAGAGAAAAAAAAGCATTTTATGATTAAATTTTCCTCTCATTAAAATATCCTCCTTTAGTATTACTGCAGTAAAAATTTTTGGCATTCATTGCAAAAGTTTCTCCAAGTATAAGTTTAAGAATTGATTCCATTCTTTTTTCAATGGCTAAGAACTCTTTCTTCATTTTTATTTTATTTATTTATTTATTTATTTTCTTCTTTCAAGTTAATCCCATGCTAATTCTGAGGGGGAGTCACTTCAAACTTTTGAACTTTTTATGGGACCTACCCTTTTTGGACTATAATGAACTCTTCCTATTATTATTAATACCAGGAAAATATACCTCTCGGGGTGGAGTTAGGTTGAGTCACCCCAGTCTAATACTTGGAAGTCAGACTGACATGTAACATCCCATGCTAATTCTGTATTTGTTTTCTGTTCAATATATATGTTTCACTAATTCCCGAGTTTGAGTTTTCTTCTGGACTTATTCTGGGTCCACAAGCGAATTGTAGGGTATATCAACAAAAAAAACTTGTTTTTGTTTTCTTTTTTTAATCTTCTACACACATTTTTCTCAGCTGTTCATCTCAGTGTTCTCGACAGGCTCCAAAGGAGAATCTGTAATGTGATAGGTCACAACTTGGCACCTCGACTCCAACCACTTTCTCACTGGCAGGATGTGGCTTCTCTCTGTCTATTCTACAAATATTTTCATGGCTTCTGCTCCGACGAACTTAAGCCACTGGTGTCCCCGCCACTATAAATTACTTGTGCAACCAGACTGGCAACAAGATCCCACCCACTTACAGTTAGATCAACCAAATATAGCTGTCAATTCTACTCCAGCAGCTTCTTTTCTCGCACTTCCTACCTGTGGAACTCCCTTCCATATACTTGCTTTTCTGATGGCTACAACCTCCAGGAATTTAAATGCAATGTCAATTTCCATCTCTTATCCACTTGACTCCAGTTCTTTCTACATCATCCCATATATCTTGTTCTTTTTCTTTCTCTCTGCCTTCACAACTGTGTTCCCATCCTTCTCTTGCCCTTTCTCTGACACACACCGTAACTGGTCCGTCTTTCTCTTCACTCTTCTCTTGTCTAAACTTTTGCTCTTATGTAGCTCCTTGCACATCAGTGGCAGTACTGCCTTGCTCGAGGTGAAACAAAAAAAAAAAAAATTAGTTTCCTCCTTTTCATCACCACTTCTTACAGCTATCATGGAATTCCTTTTTTTCCTTTCTGCTTACTCCATCTTTGGAACTGTTTCTTAGGATTATTTCCTGGAGATAAGCCTATTAAATAAATAGAAAGACTGACAAAAGCAGTTTTTTCTGCTGTGCACGAATTTTCTCAATTTAGAATGTGACAAATGTTATGTACTGGGTAACATCGGATCAATAAATAAAAAAAAAATAAAGGACTTCCGGTTAGGGATGCTTTCAGAAAAATCTGGTTGTTCCTAGATGATTCTTGATTCTAGAAGCATCTCAAGCCAGAAGTAGAAGTATGATATAAAAAGAAAAAATTTTGAGAAAGAAGACAAGGAGAAGAAACCAAGAGTTGCACACTCAATGCATTTCTTAATCTCTCATTGTTTTTTTTTCTTGTCTCATTCAAAAAAAAGATTTTAAAAAATCTGAGTGTTGAGTTTGAATTCCGGTTGAGTTCCTTACATTCACTTATGCACAAATACCCTTGGGAAAGGTGTTAATCCATCTCTTCTCTCCAGTTATGGGTTAAATAATAGGACAGATTGGGTTCTATAAACTTGACTGGCAACCAGTCTACCGCAGAAAGCAATTGCAACCTACTGCGGGATAATCTTCTCCCCAGTCAGTCATGTCTCTTTTGAGCCCAGAGTGTGTATCACGTATGGCACTTAACTGACTGACTGAATATTATAGTTGAAAACAATTAAAACTTCTAGTGGACATAAAGTGGGGGATCGGTTTTCTATTGTTATTAAATGATAAACTGATCCCCCACTTAATTACTACTTATAATAATATAATATAATCTGTCTTCTTTCTCAAAAAGACAAGGAGAAGAGACCAAGAGAGTTGCACATAATAATTGGATGCATTTCTCACTCTCTCATTGTTTTTTTTTTTTCTTTTCTCATTCAAAAGAAAAGAAAGAACATATACCTAGTGCCACGAACCGTCTGTTCGGGCTGTCAAAAAAAATAAAAAAAATAAAAAGCAGATGCTAAACATTGGCTCTGCCACTCTCTCTCTCTCTCTCTCTCACACCTATACTTACTTACTTCCTCAAAGCTGTCCAGCAGACAGAGAGGAATGTTTCAGTTCTTGTTCTACTTTCTGAACTTTCAAATGCGGAGAGTGCTTTGTTGCGCAAATACTGTAACGCATCACTTTGGCCATCACAAGTCATTTTGGCCTTTTGCCTGAACTGATTTTCTGATTTTGCGTATTTAATTATTTCCAAGTTCATTCTTCCTCTTTCTCTAACGTACATGCACGCATAGAAAAAGTGAATAAATAATTGGATTTTTATTTCAGTTATAGTTTAATATTTGCTATCTATACAAATTGATAAGTCAAAATTACTGTTTGATGCAATAATCAAGAATTCTGCATTGACTTTATGAAAGCCGTTGCCCGTTCTTGCATTCAGTTGCTTTGTTATTCATCCATTCATCATCGAATCAAAAGCAGTTTTGTTTTTTATCTTTTAATCAATGAATTTACCACTAATTGAATCAAACCTGCTGTTCCACAAAGATAATTCTTAAGCAATTGTGGCGTCAATTATTTTTTTCCACTCTCCAACATATTTCTTTTAAGTGTAGGCTCTTTTCAAGCATGATTCTTTTAGGTTATTGATAACCTTCAATTCTGATGCTATTCAATCGTCTTACAAATTCAGAGAAAGTGATACAGCAAAAGAACATGTAGATTGTATAGTAGCTTCAGTTTCTACTTCTTTCAAGTGTCATGTTTTTTTCAGGATGTGATCGATTATGGTTCTCCACAATTTCTTGGGGTCCTGGGTATGATGGTAAACTGCATCTAGCAACAAGACCTCTGATTAGGAGGTTGTGAGGAGCATGGAACCACTTCTTAATTGCTGTTGTTCCCAGATCCATCCTAACCCAAAGTGGTAGCACCTGCTAGGCTCCCAGCTGTGGGAAAATAGTTACCCCCAAACTGAGGTCAAAAACACTGTGAAAGTATAAAAATACACTTTTATATGTGAAAATAGGTTTTATAGAAAATTATACATTTTTGAAGGAAATATATTACCAACAATTCATTTTTTAAGAAAAAATTATTACTATAACACATTTTTGAAGAAAAAATAATTATTACCATAATACATTTTTGAAGGAAAAAAATTATTACTAGCAATACTTTTTGAATAAAAAACTAGAAGACATCTAAAATAAAAAAAAAAATATTTTCGTCAAAATCTGACTAAATCAACCTTCTCACTATAACCAAACATTAAAAAAAAATACCTTAAAACCCCACCTTTTTGGTATTAAATAACCCACAGAGGTGTTGATATGTCATTAAACAAAACTCAAATAATTTCTTGTTTTCCATGTGCTGTATAATCTTGTTGCGTAATGGATATTGGCTCAGAACAAGATATCAGAGAGTCAAGTTTGAATTCGTTGCATTCACTTACGTTCAAATACCTTTAGGAATGGTATTAATCCGCCACTTCTCCCTCCAGATACGAGTTAAATAGCAGAACCGATTGGTTCTATAGTCTTGATTAGCAACCAATCTATCACAGAAAGAAATGGCAACCTACTGCAGGAAAATATTCTGCCCAGTCAGTCATGTTTTTTGAGACATGATCGCCCAAGCATATATCACGTATGCAACATAACTGAGTAACTAAAGTAATTTTTACATATATATTACTCGTTCATGGCCCTTGTTTAGCCATTAATTTACTCACCAATAAGTTATGTTTTCTACTGTTTCTCTTGCTTTCCCTACACCCAGTGAGTGTTAACTTTTTCAAGCCTTCTTTCTTCATGACATGCTACAGAAATTTCAACTGTTGGGTGTTAACAAGAATTTTTATAGTCCCTGTTAAAATTTCTCCAATATTTGTCTATACTTCTGACATGGGGTAGTATTTGAACTATTTACATTGTTCAGACTGTTGTCCTCATCTTTATTACCATGTTCATTTTTGCGGCATTTCAACCGTTGTATATTCGACCTTCTTCAGGTTATTAGAATTTTGAAACAAACCATTTATTCCCACCTGTGGAGTTCCCTTCCATTTACTTGCTTTCCCAATAGCTATAATCTCTAAGAATTTAAATGTAAATTCAATGGTCATCTCCTATCTCACTAACCTGCATTTTCTCTCTCATGCTCCTTTCTCCGTCCACTCCACTCTCATCTTTATTCTCATCCTTCTCTTACCCACTTCCTGACACCCCTTATAACCTGTCACTCTTTCTTATAACTTTCCTCCTATGTAACCCCCTGCGAAACTGTGGCAGTAAAATGCCTTGCTTCGGGCGACATGATTATAAAAAAGAAAATTCTGATGGACAGGGTAACTACATTCAAGCTTGCCATCTAATTACTATAAATAGAAACTCCTTGGATCAATTCCGCAAAGTATCCCATGTTTCTAAAATATAATATAATAAGGATTTTTGTGTTATTCAGTTGACTATATCCAAGCCGGCCCATCTAGGGAAAGGAAAACCCTGATTTTAAACCTCCAAACACGGTGATGGAAGTAAATCTAGATAGAAAACCTGAAATGGGGCCCCTAATACTGACAACTTTCTGGTAATTTCTGCAGCCAAGCTGATCCCAAATGTAATGCTCGCTATTTCTTTGGAAGGCACCATGTAGTCTTGGCAGCACACAACCTCCACATACCTAGGCCTGCTCACAGTTTTACTCCCGAAGGATTAAATTTTAACTAAATAGGGCACTACCTTTAACTTGCAAAGTAAAATGAAGTCTCCTTGTAATTAATATATATGAGGTGTGGAAGCATTTTTTTTTTTTTTTGGTTAGTTTTTATTTAGTTTTTTCATTTATTTAGTTTCATTTTTAGATGTTTTATTTTGTGTGTTGGTAGGATGGATAATGTTATCCAAAATGAAAATTTGATGAGACAAAGCAGAAATATTTTTTTCTAAGACAGATTTCGCTTGTGAAAGCCTTTGATTTGAAATCCTACAATGCCAAACGGCTCTAATACTGATTATTGCCAAAACAAACACAAAGGTAAACGAACTCTCTTCAAGTCTCAAGTCATGAAACGATAAGCTTGGGTAATTAATTTGATTTATGATATCCACTTATCCTCAGGGATGCTGAGATATTTCTTTTAGTCAAACTGATAAAGCCAAATGGAGCAGATGCTTTCTCTGACAAAATGTCATTGATAAAAAATTTTCCACTTTGTCACATCTCTTTTATTGTTTTTAATTATTATCAGCCCCCCCCCACACCATGCATGGCAATAAAGCCACTAAGATGCAAGGGGTTAGAGAGTGTAGAAAAATTAGGAACAGAAACATGAATAATGAGCATAAAGAGAAAAGAGTAATCAGGAGGATAGTAGATAGTGATTGACTTTGGTATCACCCCATGCAAGGTAGTAAAGCCCCTGAGATGCAAGGGGTTACAGAGTGTGGAAGAATTAGAAAGAGAAGCATTTATAATGAGCACAAAGAGAAAAGAGTAATCAGGCAGGCCATAGATAGTGATTGATATTGCGTTTAAATTTTTGCAAATCAAAGATAGAAAGGTCTTTTCAGCATGATTTTTCAGAACTATGTTTGGACAATTTGCCTGGATTTCCTTGTCAGTCTGAATGCTGAAATTTCAGAGGATTTTATGGGAACTTTGTTATTCTGCAAAGATTTTTGTGGTTTATGTTCCTGCCAATTCTTTTTGTGAGGGACATTGAATGGGCTACATATTAACATATATACACTACTGGCCATAATTATAAAGCCACCCCAGTTTTTACAAAAAGATGATATATTTCATACTATTTTTAATATTTATTGCCAAGTAAATAATTTTAAATGAAAATAGAAAATTTTTTTCATTATTATTACTTTGCAAAATTTTACAAGGCATCCAGGAAGCCTTTGCTTTGGCTAACCAATAAGAAGAGACTAACATGGGGAAGAGAGCACAAAAACTGGACACCAGCAAAGTTCATTTGATGCACATATTATTGTGCAGTATTATCAAAGAACAATTCTATTTTCATTTAGAATTATTCGCATGGCAATAAATAATAGAAATAGCATGAAATACATCATTTCTTTTAAAAAACTAGGGTTGCCTAATAATTATGGCCGGTAGTGTATATATAAATATATATGTATATAATAAATCTATAGGGGTGCGATGGGTAAATTGTCGCAAAGTAATAACAAAAGAACCATTCTATTTTCATTTAGAATTATCCACATGCCAATAAATACTAAAAAAAATATGGAATACATCATTTCTTTTAAAAAAACTGAGGTGGCCTAATGATTATGGTCAGTAGTGTATGCAATAAGCATGATGTTGTGCAAGTACACTGTCAGCTTCAGATATTATATGGTCAGTTGTTTACAGGAGGAAATCCAACCAACAAGAAGTGACAAGAAAACCATTTGTATAGAACTTATGGCTACATAAAGCCATTGGAACTTTAAATGGATAAAAGGTCTTGATGCTGGTCTAGTACTGCACTTAAATTCAAAAATTATCTTATCGTGTTCTTAAAGGTGATGTTTGTTTGTTTTTTTTTTTGTTTGTTTTTTTCTTGAAAGTAAATTTTTAGAGTAGTTAATAGAAAATTCTTCTTTACTTATATTGGAAATGAGGTGAATAACATCCAGTTGGCAAATGATGCTTCAAAGATGACTTGGCAATGCTGTTGGCAGGCATCTTTGCAGTATCTTTACAGTTCACATTCTCAAGTCAAATAAATTGATTTTCTTTGATGTTTAACATTTGGTTCTTAAATGCCGAATAGAGTTTTCAAAAATGAAACCTTGAGATTAATAACCAAAAAAAAAAAAGAAAGAATAACTTCAAGCCATTCCTTCTTGAAAAAGTTACTTCAGGTGAATTCTGGAGTAATCTGATAAAGTAAGGAAAGAATTTCTGAAGAAACACAGAATTCTGAAAGTATACGTATGTTTTTAATATAGGCAGAGATGGGAGGGTCATGACCATCAGCATGCAAAATAGAACTGGGAGAAAATGAGTTTAAATTTCAACTGAGGCAAATTGATTTTATGAATTATACTAAATGTACCAACAGATTTAAGTACCATATACATTATGTATTTTTCAACCTGTAAAATGAGAAATTTAAAAGTTTTATTCCTGGATGTAAGTCATTTGGACTTTTTAGTCACAGTTAGATGTTAAGATGATTTATATAGCACCATGGCTCGATTCAGTTAAGTGCCATACATGATACACGCTTGGGCGATCATGTCTCGAAAGAGACATAACTAACTGGGCAGAAAATTATCCCGCAGTAGGATGCCATTGCTTTCTGTGGTAGACTGGTTGCCAACCAAGGCTATAGAACCCAATCTGTCCTGCTATTTAACCCATAATCATAACTGTCTTGTTGTTTAATCCATAACTGGAAGGAATAGATGGATTAATACCTTTTGCAAGGGTATTTGTGCATAAGTGAATGCAATAAATTCAGCTGGAATTTGAACTCTGCTCCCCAATTTCTCGTTCCGAGCTGATATCCAATGTGCCACAACACACAATGACTCGATTCACTCCGCCATAAAATCAGTGACATTATACTGTACTGCTTGGTATTTACATCGGAAGCTCTGATACAAAGATTTCAGAGTATTTGATTGTCAATCTAGGATGTGCGTTGTGGTGCAGTGGATATAGACTTGGAACGACAAATCGGGGAGCCGAGTTCGAATTCCAGTTGAATTCCTTGCATTCACTTATGTGCAAATACTCTTGGGAAAGGTAAAAATCCGTTTCTTCCCTCCAGTTATGGGTTAAATAACAGGACAGATTGGGTTCTATAGCCTTGCTGGCAACCAGTTGACCGCAGAAAGCAATGGCAACCTACTGCAGGATAATCATATGCCCAGTTATGTCTCTTTCGAGACATGATCGCCCAAATCGTGTATTATGTATGGCACTTAACTGACTGACTGACTGATTGTCAATTAAAGGAGAGTGTACAGGATTCTAGAAAAGTGGGATAACATGTGGATTAGAAACGTGTTTGGAGTGATTGCTAATGATGACAACGTGATGCCCTAACTCCTCTTTTCACAGGGCCTCAGATAAAAACATGGAGGCCTACATCAAGTCTCTTGTGCTGCCTTGGGTAAAGATGGTGGATGCTGAAAGACCCTGGCTGTCAGGTGGTCTACACATCAACTGAGAACAGTACATAAGACATTGATTTACAGCATCTTTTGTTTCATTATCATTTTATGGCTTGCTGCCTTGCAATTAAACTGCAAGAAAACCGAATACATGGTCAACAGCAAAAAGAGCAGCCCAAATTGCCAAATACAGGTGGGGGATGTTAAAATCAAGCAGGTACAAAAATTTAAATATCTGGGAAGTGTTCTAACTGAATACGGAAAGTGTGACACAAAGATCCAAAGTGAATTGACATGGCGAAGGACATGTTCCAGAAGCTGAGTAAAGTATTAAGACACAGGAAACTTTCACTAGAAACAAAGAAGAGAACTGGATTGCTATGTGATGCCAGTTTTTTAATATGGCAGTGAATGTCGGATAATATCATCAAAGATGAAGGAAACACTTGAAGCAGCTGAAATGTGGTTCTACAGAAGGATGCTGCAGATATCGTGGACTGAGCATGTGAGCAATGATGAGGTATTGGAAAGTATGGAAACAAAAAGGAAATTAATACTGAGCATCAGGAAAAGACAACTGAAGTTCCCAGGACATGAAATGAGGGAGGAGGCCTTGGAGAATCTGATACTAACAGGCCAGATAGAGGAAAAAAGAGACAGAGGAAAGCGGTGGATAACATATTTGAAGGGTCTGAGCAGGTGAATGACAGAATGGGGGCTGCAAAACATTACAGGAGAAAGCGTGCTAAGAGTCACCAGGGATAGGGAGACGTGGAAAGCCATGATTGCCAACGTCCTGAAAGGACAAGGCACATAAAAGAAGAATATATATGCCAACTGTTTATAAGAAATTAGAATGTGGATATAAAAATGGGGGATCAATTCTATATTTTAATTGATATATAAACTGAAACCTCAATTTTTTACCATGCTAGTTTCTATACATTTATATTCTAGATTTATGGCCTTGTGCTAGTGGATGGCAGAGCAGGGTATGGTTGGCGTAACAGGAGGTGTGCTAAGAGCCACCAGGGATAGGGAGACGTGGAAATCCATGATCGCCTACATCCTGAAAAGACAAGGCATATAGAAGAAGCCTTGTGTATTTTTTAAACAAAGTTGATGAATAAGGAATTATTTTCTAGCTTCGTTTGATCTGCTTTAGGAAGAGAGGTCCAAGTGCAAGCAACCCTTTTATGATCCATTAAAATGCTATTCCATTCAGTATTACAAAGCTGATATCTCTTTGAATTCGGCAAAAACATTAATTTTCACATTTCTTCATCTCCTTGGTTCACTTTCATACTTTCTGTTGCCTTTATTATGTTTATACAATCTGATCTGCCAAATTAAATTTCTATCTGAAAATTAAATACACTGGCTTCTACTCCATTTATTGTTCAAGTACTCTGGGTTAGAGAGCTTAATTTATGGATTCTATTATCTGTGTTTTTTTTTATTATTATTCTAATCTAATGTCATTATTAGAACGACATTTAATAAGTTACCTTGAAACTCCATATTTATTTTATGATGGTTTCAAATTTTTATTTTTATTTAACTTTTTAAATCATTTCACTCCAAGCAAGACAATGAATCCACTAAGATTCAATGGGTACGTAATACACGCTTTGACGATCATGTCTCCAAATAGACATTACTGACTGGGTAGTAGGTTGCTATTACTTTCTGCGGTAGACTGGTTGCCAGTCAAGGCCATAGAACCCAATCTGTCCTGTTACTTAACCCATAACTGGAGGGAAGAGACAGATTAATACCTTTCCCAAGAGTATTTGTGCATAAGTAAATGCAAGGAATCCAAATAGACATTACTGACTGGGTAGTAGGTTGCTATTACTTTCTGCGGTAGACTGGTTGCCAGCTAAGGCCATAGAACCCAATCTGTCCTGTTACTTAACCCATAACTGGAGGGAAGAGACAGATTAATACCTTTCCCAAGAGTATTTGTGCATAAGTAAATGCAAGGAATCCAAATAGACATTACTGACTGGGTAGTAGGTTGCTATTACTTTCTACAGTAGACTGGTTGCCAGCCAAGGCCATAGAACCCAATCTGTCCTGTTACTTAACCCATAACTGGAGGGAAGAGACAGATTAATACCTTTCCCAAGAGTATTTGTGCATAAGTAAATGCAAGGAATTCAACTGGAATTCGAACTCGAACCCCCAATTTCTCGTTCCTAGTCGATATCCACTGCACCACAACACACATCCTAACTGACTTCAAGGGGCTACTGAGTGTGAAAAATAGATAAAAAAAAATTTTAATCAATAAACCAAGTTTCTATCACTTATTCTCTGCTCAAACACAATGAAAATTACCCATTTTTAAAGGAATGATCACATGTGATGAAATATTAATATATGCTTATCATTTCACTCTAAGCAAGGCAATAAAGCCACTAAAATGTAAGAGGTTACTGAGTGTGAGAGAATATGAGAAAAAATCATTAAACAGAAAGAACAATAAAAGAAGACGAATTAAGACTATCGTAGATAATGATTGCATTGCATTTAAAATTTCGAAGATCAAATTTGACTGGAAAACAAGAAGCCAGAAGAGAGTTCCGAAAGTGAGGCGTGTAAAAGAAAAAATGTTAGCATAGTACTTATGGTTATCTCAAGCAATTTAAACTATAACATCATGAGATCTAACAGCCAATCTAGTTGGTCAGTCAGTTGAGTGTTATATGTGATACATGGTTGGGCATTCAGGCCTGTTTTGATTCATAACTGAATTGGCAAAAGATTTTCCCACAGTTGGTTGTTTGTTTCTTTGATAGACTGCTAACCGAGGCTATAAAGCCCACTCTATCTTAGTATGTAACCTATAGCTAGTGGGAGAAAAGATGGCTTCATTCTTTCCAAGGGGATTTTTGCATATGTTATGGTGAAACACACCTATTCTATTGTGAATAGACTCTCCCACCTAATTTAAGTAGGAATGAGGAATGAGTCAGTTGATATTGGATGATAGTAGTCGACAGTTATCGAATACGAAAGTAGTTAGCGACCTGGCAAGATTACACTGTGTAATACATATTATATCAAATTCCTAACGCTTTGTATGTTGAACCTATTAGGACCAACTTTAGCACAAATACTAGCTTCCACTGTGAAAATAACTCAACAATTTCGGCGACGAAGATGAGATTTCACGTGGAGGAGATAAAAAGAATTTTTTCCACTCACCAAAAGACAATTTTGCTGATGAAAATGAGATCCAAAACTGTTGTGGTGTTATTTTCGCAGTGGAGGCTAGTATTTGCGCTAAAGTCGGTCCAAATTGATTCAACGTACAAAACGTTAGGAACTTGATATAACATATATTACGTCGTGTAATCTTGCCAGGTCACTGACTACTTTGGTATTCAACTGTTGACTACTATTGTCCAACATCAACTGACCCTCATTCCTCTTACTACTCCTACTTAAATTAGGTGGGAGAGTCTATTCACTATAGAATAGGTGTGTTTCACCATAACAACGTGAATGAATGTAACAAACTCAGCTGGGATTTGAACTTGGCTCTCTGATTTCTAATTCTAAGCAGTTATCTCTTGCACAACACTACACTCTAGCTTCATTTAAATTCATAAAATCTGGGTCCGAGGAGGAAAAGTCAGCAGAACAATTAGGATAATATTTATAGAAAAAGCACACAAAAACTGTTACATCAGTGGGAAAATTAATGAAGCTGAGATACCAGATCAGGACCAATAACACTGCAGATTCTTCTTAGATTTAAATTTAGCTGAAACCTAACAATTTCTCAACATTTTCATTCAGATTTTTCATCTTCATTTTCAGGATTTATTATTAAGACAAATTCTGCAATCTGTAGGGAAATCATCATTTATCATTAAATCAATTTTTCTTTTTATTAACATCCCAGAAAAGAAAATGAAATTTTCTACTTTATTCGCATGGCCTGCTATCATACAATGGGGTTGTCAAACTGAGCTGATTTTGAAATCACAGTGTTACTAAGTATTATGTCTCAATAATTCTGACTTAAGAGGCCACTTATCAAAAAGCTTGGCTAATTTGGGAGGTTAAGGCAAAGAAAGTTGATTCAAAATTTAGCAGCACCAGATTTTCAAATGTAGCCATATTTACTAATCCTGCTAATCTCATAAATAATAGATTAATGAATGAATGTTAAATGGGGGATCACATTACTTTTACAGTTAAGACATAAATAGATCCCTCACATTTTGCCACTAAGCTTTCAAATGTTGTTCAGTTCATTACTCTTCTTCTTCTATGTGCCCTGTCCCTTCAGGATGTAGGTGATCATGGCTTTCCATGTCTCCCTATCTCTGGAGGCTCTTAGCACGCCTTTTCCTGTTACACCGTGCAACCCTTGTTCCATCATCCACCTCATTAGGTTCTTCAAATATGTTATCCACTGCTTTCCCCTGTCTCTTTTCCCCTGTATCTGGTTTGTTAGTATTAGGTTCTCCAAGCCCTCTTTCCTCATTGCATGTCCCAGGAATTTTAGTTGTCTCTTCCTGATGCTCAGTATTAATTTCCTTTTTGTTTCCGTCATTTCCAAGGCCTCATCATTGCTCACATGCTCGATCCATGATCGGTCCGCAGCATCCTTCTTCAGAACCACATTTCAATTGCTTCAAGTTTTTCCTTCAACTTTGATGATATTGTTCAACATTTACTGCCATATTGAAGAACTGACAACACATAGCAATCCAGTACTCTCTTCTTTGCTTCTCGTGAATTTGTCTTGTTTCTTAATACTTTACTCAACTTCTGGAATGCATCCTTGTGCTTTTGGATCTCAGGAATATAAATGTATAAAAATTGTTGTGGCCACAAAGTGGGTGGTCAGTTTATATATTGATTGTAATATGGAATTGATCCCCCATTTTATATCCAACATCCTTCTGTAGAACCAGATTTCAGTTGCTTCAAGTTTTTCCTTCATCTTTGATGATATTGTCCAACATTCACTGACATATTGAAGAAATGACATCACATATCAATCCAGTACTCTCTTCTTTGTTTCTAGAGAAATTGTCCTGTTTCTTAATACTTTACTCAATTTCTGGAATGCTTTCTTCGCCATGTCAATTCCCCTTCGCATCTCTGTTTTGCACTTTCTGTCTTCTGTTAGCACACTTCCCAGGTGTTTAAATTTTTGTACCTGCTTGATTCTAGTATCCCTGACTTGTATTTGGAATTTTGGGCTCCTCTTTTTACTGATGACCATGTATTCGGTTTTCTTGCAGTTTATTTGTAGTCCTTTCTTGTCACTCTCTTCAGCTACCTTCTGTAGGAGGTCTTGTAGTTTCCTTTCTATGTCTGCTATCTCAGTCTAGCATCTTTTAAAGAAAAGAGTGCTGAATTGTGTGATGTCTGTCCTTCTCTATAGAAGTGAATGTTAGACGATCTCATCAAGGATGAAGGAGAAGCTTGAGGCCAGAGAAATGTGGTTTTACAGAAGAATGCTGCGGATACCATGGACTTAGCGTGACTAACAATGAGGTGTTTCAGAGGATGCAAATGAGAAGAAAACTCATACTTAACATAAGGAAGAGACAGAAGAAGGTTTCTTGGATATGTAATGAGGAAGGTGGGCCTGGAGAATTTAATACTCACAGGAGAGGGAAAGTTAGACAAGGGAGAGCAGTATGAAACATATTGAATAGGAATTTTGAATCGAACCCTTTATTACAACCCTTTATTATTGTTCGAAATTCCTAGCAACTAAAGAAGGCCAAAGCATACAACAGCTGAAACATTGTACAAATGACAACAAAGATGAGGACAATAGTTTGAATAATGTAAATACTGTAAATACTACCTCATCTCCGAAATATAGACATATTAAATAGGCTTGAGAAAATGGATGGCAGAGTGGGGTTAGGGAGAGATAACAAAATTAAGAATTTTGAGAGCGGCAAGAGACAGTCAATTGGAAGTTTATGATCGCCTACATCCTGATGGGACACGGCATATGAAAAAGATTAAGTGGCAGGTTGGGGTTAATTTTCTTTTGCAACCAAGTTGTAAATAGATACCCGATTCTGGCCACTTCATTTTCATATGTGGTTTAAATGGGGGATCTTTTTTTTACTGCGAAGTCATAAATAGGTCCCTCACTTTTTGCCACTCAGTTCTCAAATGTAGTCCAATTAACAAATTATATCTATCTTCTAGGCCTGCTAATTTATCATCAATATTTAATTAATGAGCAAAAATTAACTGTGGGATCATTTTACTATTTCTCTATATTTCGGAGATGAGGTAGTATTTACAGTATTTACATTATTCAGACTATTGTCCTCACCTTTATTGCCATTTATACGATGTTTAATAACAGATCATTCTATTTGTCTATATTTATGAGATGAGGTAGTATTTACAGTATCTACATTATTCAGACTATTGTCCTATTCTTTGTTGCAATTTGTATGACGTTTCGGTTGTACGCTCCAGCCTTCTTCAGGTGCTAGGAATTTTGAACTGAACCCTCTATTATAAAATTGCAATAAAGGAATTGCAAGGAATAGGGATGATATGAGTATTTAGTCTGATTTCATTTAGTTTCTTTTTGTTTGTTTTTTTTTATCCTTTTTTGTGATTAAATATCTCATATTAAAGTTTATAAAGTTCATGAAATAATTATTTTGAAATTTAACACATCTCAAAGCAACTTACTTATATTGAATAAATTGCTGGTTTATTTTATGTTCTTTGCATTAATAGCTTGTTTAAGCTTATATTTTTCATAAAGATAAAACAGGAATCATGAAATTGCAATTGTGAAGATACTTTGGTAATGGTTAGAAAAGCCACTTTCATACAGGAAAGGTTTGGCATTCATTGATTTAACAGTTACCATTGCTCTCTGTTAAGATTTATAAAATCTGGCTTTTAAAACAGTTTTTCAAGAAAATAAACTTTAATGCAATGAATTTTATAATAGTCCAATATATTTTTTAGTAAAACCATTTTCCAGAATTTTATAGCAATTTCCAATGCATTCTTACAGTGAAGTCGTTTCCGATGCTTTCTTACAGTGAAGTCGTTCGTTTCCGATGCTTTCTTACAGTGAAATCATTTCCAATTAATCTTTAAAATGAAAAACCTTTAAATTGCTTTTTATAGTAAGTTATTTGCAGTGGCAATGATGAGGTTATATTCTTTAATCAAACAGTGTTACCTTTGGTTAAACTGTATAAAATCTCTCCTTTTAAAACAACTCCTTAAGAAAAAAGTTCTCTCAAGTCTATTACTATCATTCTTTCTAGTATTGATAGGAGTTTCCTTCCTAACTTTAGGTGATGGCAATGTGAAAATCAAACACTTCATTACATTCCTGTTTTCCTCTCGAGTTCTATCCATTTTACTTGTTGGAAAACTAAATGCAAAAGAAACAAACCAACATGTAAATTGCGAATTGATGATACTGAAATCAAACAAATACCACAATTTAAATATCTGTGAAGCGTATTAACAAAGAAAGAAAAATGTGACACTGAAATTCGAAGCCACATTAAAATTCAAGAAAATGCAAACAAAAAGGACACATTTTAAATTTAGAAATAATGCTGCCATATCTGGTTGGGTGCTCCTGCTATCCACCTAGGTGTCCTTGACAAACTCCAACGGAGAATCTGTAATGTGATAGATCCCGACTTGGCAGCTCGGATACAGTCACTTCTGCTCCGATAAACTTAGCTCACTGGTGCCGCTTATATATAAATTTACTGGAGCAACAAGATTAGCAACTAGGTTCAACCCTTTTACTGTGAAACCAATGAATTGTAAATAGAAATTCTACTCCAGCAGCTTCTTTTCTCACACTTCCCACCTGTGGAGTTCCCTTCCATTTACTCACTTTCCCAACAGCTATAATCTCCAAGAATTTAAATGTAAAGTCAGTGGTCATCTCCTATCTCGCTAACCTGCATCCTCTCTCTCATGCTTTTTTCTTCATCCATTCCACTCTCATCAGTATTCTAATCCTGCTCTTACCCACTTTTTGACAGCCCCTATAACCAGTCACTCTTTCTCATAACTTTCCTCCTATATAACCCCCTGCAAAACAGTGGCAGTAAAATGCCTTGCTTGGGGTGATATGATAATAATAATAAAAAAAAAAAAACCCAAAAAAACTTAATGACTAGCAATATTCATCAAATTAAAATTGAACTAAAAAAATTTCTCTATTATAAAAAAAAATTTCTATACTATTATAATGTGGATATAAAGTGGGGGATCAATTCTGCATTACAATCAATGTATAAACTGATCCTTTACTTTATGGCCGCAGTCATCCTTCTTTCACCCACTTCCTGACACCCCCTATAACCTGTCACTCTTTCTCATAACTTTCTTCCTATATAACCCCATGCAAAACAGTGGCAGTAAAATGCCTTGCTTGGGGTGATATGATTAAAATAATAAAAAAAAAAGGTTTTTGAAAATTCTAAAGCACATGATGTGGAAAAAGGGCTTGGAAATTTGATACACACAGGACATACTGAAAGCACCGGGACATCAGTCCATAACTTACCAAACGAGCTAGTGTAAATAGGTGGCAGAACAGGATTCAGGAGCAATAGCAAAAAGATAAAATTTACTAAGGTAAAGACTAAGGTAATAAAAATCTTTATTCTCAGACTAAAATTGCACATGTATAAATTTTTTCTAAATTCAAAATCTAGACAGAAACTTTTTTTTTTTCAATTTTTGTGAAACATTTTTGTTTATATTGTTAGCTTAAAACAAGGTAAAAACAGTACAAAAAAGTTAAAAGCACATTAAAAACAAGGTAAAACAAAGCAAAATATTTCTTTAGAAAGCCAAAAAAAAAAACCATTTCTGTCTGAGATGAGGATTTATCAATATTACATGTGGGCCATTTTTACATTTCAGTTGTTGCTGTGGAGCAGTTTTTGCACTGAGGGTTGTAATCGTGCTAAGTCGGTTACTAATCAACTTAACCCACCCAAAATGTTAGGAACTTGGTAATCTTCCACTGTAAGCTGACTTCTTAGTATTCGGCTAACTGCCGACTAATATCAACTGCCTAGTAGTTCTACTGAACTCCAATAGAACTCCAAAGAACTCTCTAGAACTCCTATGAACTTCCCAAGTTAATTTCCTGTTAACTCTTATTAATAAGGGAGAGTCCATTATCTGAGGAATAGGTGTGTTTCACCATAACAGTTGTGAAGTCCATCCTTACATTGGGCTCCAGGTTCGGTTCATAAAGAGTTCAGTTCTAAATTGCCTATAGATTATCCAAATTGACAGTCATCTGATGAAGGCCACAGGCATGACAGCCCAAATGCTGTGGCAACAATGACAAAAATGAGGTCAATAGTCTGCATCTAAATAATGTATGAGGATAAGTAAAATAAATTATCCACGCTTTTGCCATAACATATCTTTAGAATGTGGATAATTTTTGATATTCCCTCATAAATAATGAAAACATTTAAATGCAACTTTCAGAATTTCAGTTTTGTAGCATAGAAATAAATATTTTTACATATTTTACCATTGGAGATTTCAGAATTAAGAAAATATGTATATCTTGGGAAGTGTTTGAACAGATGACGGAAAAAGCAAGACCAAAATTTGAAAGTAAGTCAGAATAGCAAAATATGTCTTCTGAAAGCTAAATAAACCCTTAAATAGAAACAATGAACCCTGAAAAGAGTGCTAAACTGCTACGTAATATGAAAGTATTTTACATTTGTGGCAGATCAGTATGTTTTTTAGTAGTAGTCGGATTTGATTTGGTTTTGTTTTGTTTAGTTTAGCTCACCATAAGAAATGTATAAAAATATGAAACAATCAAGATGTTGTGTTAAAATATCTTTTTTTATATAAACATTAACAATTCTGTATTTTACAAAATGAGTAATGTTTATACATCTGGATAAAGTTGTTTAGAAAAGTTCAGTAATGTTCTTTGTCTGGTATAAGGTTAATAAGAAGCATTTAATAATGTTCCTTGTATGGTATAAGGTTGATAAGAGTTTTATAATGTTTTTTGTCTGGTACAAGGTTAGTAGGAAGAGTTTAGTTTGTTGAATGTGTGATGGCAGTCATAGATTGAAATATGACAAGATAATTGTGTATGAGTGGAGCAGGATATAGTTGTAGTTGTTGATGTTTTTTATGTAACTACTCAGTTAAATGTTTGTTTCCTGTGTCTTCTTTGTGTCTGGTTTTATGAAATGTTCTTCAAGAAGAAGGAGTGATAGAGAAAGCAGCACAAGAGGGAGAGGATGAGAGGATAAGCCAAAAGTATCCGCCTGGCCTGTGTCAAAGGAAGCACTGAAATTGGGTTCCCTGAATAGAGTAGACAAAAATCACCCATTCTTATACTTTTTTTGGAAGTCAAAAGAGGATCACTTTCAAATATATTTTCTGTTTTTTGATTGGTTAATATATGTATATTTCTTTAAAATTGTTTTTCAAACAGAAGATCTTTGTCAATTCTCATGTGCAGAAATTCAAATATGTCATTGTTTTAAGTTGAAGAGATAACCTCCTGTTCACTGCACATTAGCACCTAAATAATATGATTCTAAATTATAATTTGAATTATATATATTTATTATATTCTTTAGATATACACAATTTGTCTTTTAATTTCCTATATCAAATCAACATTTTATATATATATATATATATATATATATATATATACCACGAGGAGAGCTCATGCAAGGCAGTTTTTGGAATGACATGGTGTGTCATTGGTGAAAGCGAGGCTCTTACAGGCGAGAAATTTCAGTTTCTGGCTCGAGACCAAAAATGCATGAAAAGAGCCAACTTCTGTTTCAAAGTCAGTTTGGTGTTGGCAATTCGTGAAGGCTACACCGGTGTTTGGAAGACAGCGTTTTGTTGATGGTGCGCAGGGAACGGAGTCCCAATTGAAGCAGTGTCCCAGGTTCTACATGGAGCAGCTGGGAGAATGGATCCAAGCGGTCATTAATTCCTCTCCCAATGACACTTTGGGAAACAAATACTACAGTATGTATATTTCTTGTAAATTGTTTTTCAACTGGAAGATGTGCAGAAACTCAAATATGTTCTTCTGTTTTAAGGTGTTGAAGATTCACCTGTTCACCGCACTTTTCACAGAGGACAAAAGAACATGCCAACAAAATCTGAAAACTCTTCGGGAAAGCGAAAGATACCTTCAAAAAAAAAAAAAAGTATTAAAAAAATGTCATTAGAAACAAATACATGAGTACTGAACTATTATGTAATATTGATCCTCTCGTCTGGCAGTGAATTCTGGATATTTTTTGACTTCCATTTATAAATAACAAAAAGAGTATTATGGTGCCCTATCTATAGGAACGGACTCTTTCTCCATCAGTAAATACTAACCAGTGTGACTTCCAGAGATGCCGCTGTGAGGCAGTCCTGAGGCAGTTGAGATGCAGTGTAACTATACAGTTTGGATGTACACTTCTATCTGCTGACTACTAACACTCTTACTCTGTATATATGTTCTGTTATTCATGTTCTGTGATTCGAATACACTGTTCCACCTACCTTCTTGTTTCCATGTCTTCCTTCCTGGCCCTAACAGGCCACAACAAACAGAATAAAACTTTTAGAATCTCAGTTTGATAATAATGTTGGATCCCATTGCGTCTATCATAATGTGTGTAAATATTTAATCATCTGCAGACAGTCCTGTTTCACTGTATCACAGCTTATCAGTATGGTTAGAAATCTGGTTGCTTCCAGCCAGGATTGAAACCTGATTGATTTGACATCGGTCAATGATTTTATCTCTAAGTTATGGGTGTTTGGTGGATGGAGGATGATTTTAGTGCGTTATATACACAATGTAAACACACAGCAGCAGCTGAGAGTGTTCAGAATCATTACTGAATGAATGATATATATATATATATATATATATATATATATATATATAGTCATCTGCAGACAGATCTGTTTCACTGTATCACAGCTCATCAGTACGGTTAGACTCCGATTGCTTTTAACCCAGGATTGAAACCCGACCGAATCAGTCAGCGATTTTACCTCTGGGCTATGGGTGCTCGGTAGAAGAAGGCAAACTTTTTAGTGTATATATTATCATTATACATGCCCAATAGCCAGAATGCTCTAATTCATTACTGAATGAGCAATGTGTGCATGCCAGAGTAGCTACTGTTTTACAAAGTCTACCATTCTTCCAGAGTGCTCAATCAGGGTGTGAGAGCGTAAATAGTCATCCGCAGACAGATCTGTTTTGCTGTATTACAGCTCATCAGTACGGTTAGACTCCAATTGCTTTTAACCCAGGATTATATATATATATATATATATATATATATTCCCCCTCTACACGTGGATTGTATTGTAGCGTCTCTCGTTTACCATAGAGTAGTTAACTCATCCATATTATCTGAAAAAATGCTTTAAATTGTATTTCTGTCCTCAGAAATTTATTTTGAATCAACTTTTCTGTGTGTTACCTGCTTGTGGTAAGTGAACAGAAATGAGTTTGTTTTTCTTTGAATTTTAATAATTAATTTTTAATATTTTTTGGTTTCCACTTTGTTTATTTTATTTGATTTTATTTGTTCTTTTGTTACTAACTTAAGTAGTTTGTGTAAATTATTTTGCTATCCAAGGTTATTTTCGACTTATACTAAATTAAAACTTAGTAAACTTCAGTTACTCTTTCCTGTTTATTTTTTCTTTTCTTTTTTTTTTTTAATTGGAGTAGATAGTTCCTACTATCGCCCAGTCTCACACTCCACCCCTTCTTTTGAACAAGAGTAGAGGTGATCCCCTTGTTTCTTTTTCAGGAAGGGGTTCTCAGTTCATCCCTCTTCTTCGGTCTTAGTGTTAGTTCAGGTGGAAGCTCTTTGCAGTTACGGAGTATGGTGGCAACACCTTTACATTCTGAGGGTACCGGGTTGGCAGTTTCCTGGTTGCTGCTTCCGACTGGTAGTTAGGAGCCCGAACTCGTGCGTAGCGTCTTGAGAGGCTGCTCTGATCAACAGTTGAATAATATCAGGGTTCTTGTAGTGCCATATCACGCATGGAAGAGCTTCTCTGCATGAACGTTTGGTGGGAAACTCTGAGGCCACCATGATGTTGTAGGCCGTGCCAGTCTCCATCCTTCATATGCTGCAAACAAGTGACCAACTGATTCTACTCTAAGACCTCTCCTCAACTGAATCACTATGGGAAAAAGCAAACATAATAGCGAAACTAAACCAGCTAGTCTGAAAATGCCCAAACCAGTCTGCATCTCTTTCACTAACATACGTGGTATCTGCACTAACTTCCTCAGCGTAGATTCATTCCTTCACACTAACTCACCTGATATCTTTGCCTTATGCGAAACTAACCTTAACCCTTCTATCCCCTCATCTGAGTTCTACGTTCCTGGCTACCTTCCCCTCTTCAGGAAGGACTCCAATGTTCATATGCATGGGATTGGTGTGTATGTCAGCGAACACCTCCCCCTAGCTAGGGTGACATCTCTTGAATCTTTCATCTGCTTCCGTCTCTCACTTCTAAGCTCGATTAGCTATCTCTTCTTTCTCTACTGCTCACCTTCCTCTTCTGACTGTTCGTTACTTGACAGCATCTCTGACAATATCGACAAAGCCATTTCTTCCCATCCCTCTGCCCATATATTTGTGTTTGGTGACTTTAACGCCCACCACACCAAGTGGCTGGAGAACTCTGTCACTGACCCTGCTGGTGTCCACACCATGAATTTTTCAATCACCCAATCCCTCATGCAAGTGGTGGACTTCCCCACACGTTTCTCCAACAACCCCAACAGAAGGGACTCACTACTAGACCTCTGCTTCACTTCCATCCCAGACTCTTGCACTACCAAACAACTCTGCCCACTCGGGAACTCTGACCACACCGTAGTTTTTGTCAACATTTCATTCCTCTCCCACCCGACCCAAGAAACCCAGACCAGTAGAATATCCTACTGCTACCAAAGGGCAGACTGGGATTTGTTCTGAGACCTCCTCTGTGATGTCCCATGGAACAACGTTTTTAGTCTTCATATCGAAGAATATGCATCTGAGGTCTCCTCCTGGTTTAAGGCTGGTATCGATGCCTTCATCCCTGCCAGGAAATTTCTGCTTAAGTCTCATTCGTCTCCATGGTTCTCGCCCGCTTGCTTGGCCGCCATTGCCCACCGGAATCATTTCTTCTGACTCTATCGTAGCTACTCGTCAGACCAAAACAGGTGCCTTTTCACTTCAGCTCGTAATAAGTGTAAAAAGATACTTAATGAAGCTAAGACGTTGTTTGCTGCCAGAATGAAACAAGGCATAGCATCCGCTAAATTCAGCACCAAAGACTACTGGCGACTCTGTAAAAGAGTACTTAACAAGAGCAAGTCCACAATACCCCCACTAATCAATAATTTTGAGGTCCTCACATCCTCAGCGGACAAGACTGAATGCTTTGCACAGAGATTCTCAAACAATCCGAGTCTGGACTCATCTGGGGTTTTTACACCCAACTTCTCACCTAGAACTGAGGCTCAACTGAATGTCGTCCACATTACACCCTCGCTTGTCTCTAAGATAATCTCAAAACTTGATCCCCACAAAGCGAGCGGAGGGGAGGGAATGCCCAATCATAGTCTTAAAGAAATGTGCCCCTGAACTCTCCTCTGTCCTTTCTAAGCTCTACAACTTCTGCCTCTCTGCTTCCTGTAGTTCCTATATTCAAAAACTCTGGAGAACCCTCGGACCCCGCAAATTACCACCCATCAGCCTTCTTCCGATCTTTGGCAAAGTGTTCGAGGCCATTATCAATGCCGAGCTCATTCAGCACCTCACAGAACACAGGCTCCTCTCAGACAAGCAGTATGGTTTCCGCTTCACTTGGTCTACTGCTGATATGCCAATGACCATCACCGAGTATATATACCAGGCACTCAACAGGAATGGCGAAGCCCGAACAGTTGCCTTGGATATCTCTAAAGCGTTCAACAGAGTTTGGCATGCTGGCCTTCTATGCAAACTGCGGAGCTATGGTATAGCTGGACAATTGTTTGAACTAATCCAGTCATTCCTATCTAACCGCACATTGGAAGTGGTATTAAACGGACATGTCTCCCAGAACTACCATACGAACGCGGGTGTCCCTCAAGGCTCTATGCTAGATCCTACGCTCTTTCTGATCTACATTAATGATCTCCCTGATACCATAATATCCCAAGTAGGTATGTACGCCGATGACACCACAGTTTACTCTTGCCTCAATCAAAAATCTGGTGTGGGTGACAAAACTAACCTTGCAGCCGAGCTTGGAAAGGACCTCCAATCCGTAGTGGACTGGGGTAAGAAATGGCTCATAAATTTTAATGCTTCTAAAACGAAGCTACTATCAATTAACCATCATAGACAACCGCACCTACCTCCCATTAGCATGGACCAGGCTTGCCTCTCAGTGAGTAAAACACTACGCCTCCTTGGTCTCACACTCTCAGCGGACCTCAAGTGGAATGACTATATTGAATCTATTGCTAAATCCGCTGCTATGAAAGTTGGTTCTCTGTGCAGGGCCCGGAGGTTTTTTCCGTCTGAATCTATCCTGCACATTTATAAACCTACCATCTGCCCGTGCATTGAATACTGTTGCCATATCTGGTCGGGTGCCTCTGCTATTCTCCTTGAAGGGTCTGTAATGTGATCGATACTGACTTGGCAGACCGCCTGCAGTCTCTCTCTCACAGGTGCGACGTGGCTTCCCTGTGTCTCTTCTATAAATACTTTCATGGCTTCTGCTCCGATGAACTTAGATCACTGGTGCCCCCTAGGTTCGAATTTGCATGAGATACTAGATTAGCAACTAGATCCCATCCTTTTACAGTGAAACCAATAAAATGCAACCGCAACTTCTACTCCAACAGTTTCTTTTCTCGTACTTCCCGACTGTGGAATTCCCTTCCACATGACTGCTTCCCCGATGGCTACAATCTCCAGGAGTTTAAATGTAAGGTCAATAGACACCTCCTAACACACTAACTTGCTTCCATTCTTTCAAACTCTCTCCCCATCCTCCCAACTATCTATCATCCCACTTCTGACATTTCCTATATCTAACCACTCTTTCTATTTACCTTCCCCTATGTAGCCCCAAGTACAATAGTGGCAGTGGAATGCCTTGCTTGCGGTGAAACGATTAAAATATATATATATATATATATATATATATATATATATATATATAGTTACTTACATATGTTACTTTAGGACTCATATATATTTCCTGTTTGGTCACTCTTAACTATTACTTTTGGTGTCTTTGTATTCTGACTGAATTGGCATCATATATATATTTATATATAATTTTGTGCAACAAAATGGTTCATGTTTAGTTGAATAAATATTTAATGGCATAATTCTGTTTTTGTGTTTTTAATTTCCTTTAAAAATCAAGAACTTTCCAGACAACCCAATATGATATACAATTGTGTAAGAAAGTGTTAGATATTTGCCAGACTGAATCACTTCCCATATTTTGACCAAACAGAAATTTTTATTACTAATTTATTGCAAGGGCCTCATGTTCAGCATGACCTCATGCTTGATCTCACACTCACACTCACACACACACACACACACACACACACACACACACACACATATATGAAGTATTCAGAAGAAGCGCATCTCAATATTTGTATGTTAATTTGGTTAGATAATGACTGGTGGGTTTGGCAATTCACTTTTTCAATCCTGCCTTAAGTATATATATATATATATATATATATATATATATATTGGCTGCCTCCTTTGAATGGAGTATAGTCATGGCACCAGATTAATCAAGATTTTTTTAATGGTGTTGTGATCAAACCTTTTCTCTTCAATTAATGGTTCATGTTGTTTACCAAAAGTCTACATGTATAAATTGAATTTTGCCGTTTATGCATTGTGGCGAAATGAATATGGCCTGAGAACAAGAAATTAAAGAGCCGAGTTGGATTTCCTGTTAAATTCATTGCATTCACTTGGGAAAGGTATTAATGCATCTCTTCTCCCTCCGGCTATGCATTAAAGAGCAGGACAGGTTTGATTCTGGAGCCTTGGTTGGCAACCAGTCTACTACAAAATATAATGCAAACCTAATACAGGAAAATTTTGCCCAGTCTGTCATGTCTCTTTTGAATCATGATTGTCTAAGCGTGCATCACATATGGCACTTAACTTAGTGAACATGAGTCAGTCAGTTAAGTGCCATACATGATACACGCTTGGACAAACACGTCTCGAAAGAGACATGAATGACTGGGCAGAATATTTTCTCGCAGTAGGTTGTAATTGCTTTCTGCGGTAGACTGGTTGCCAAACAAGGCTATAAAACCCAATCTGTCCTATTATTTTAACCCATAACTGGAGGGAACAAATGGATTAATACCTTTCCCAAGGGTATTTGCACATAAGTGAATGCAATGAATTCAACTGAAATTTGAACTCGGTTCCCTGATTTCTCGTTCCAAACCAATATCCATTGCACCACAAAACTTATTTTTCCATCAACTTAAACATTTTAATATTTTGCCTAATTTTATTATGAAGGAAAATATTCAAAATTTCAGGACCATATTTTACGATGAGAGCAAAAATATATATAAATTTTTTCTCTTTTCTGTTGGCAAAATAATTTTGTAACCTTTTGATTAGAAAAAAAAAAAATCTAGAAAATTCATTAAAAAAGATAATATGATAAAAAGATGTCTTGTCGAATAAATTTTGTTTTCAAATAAAACAATTTAAAATGGAAATAAGATAAAGCTGTTGAAAATATCACTTTTGTTGGTCGTCCCAATCAATTGCAGAACTTTGATGAAGAAGTAGCCAAAAAGCAGGCTGGATATATTCCAGCTGTCTGTCTATAAGCAGCTTTCAACTTGTACTAAGAAAAAAAAAACAACTGGTTTGTTAGTAACAGACTTAGATATTTTCACTGTAATATTCTGCTTGTTGAACCGTGTAGAATTTAATGACGTGCTTTAAAATATTCACCTGCAGCTCAAACTTTGTTTTCATTTCCTTTTTTTTTTTGTATTTGTGAATAAATTAGACATTTATTCCAACTTCAGTGGAGGAAATTTTAAAATTTAATGAAGTCTCCAGAAAGAACACAGAAACTGCTATATTTAACACTTTCAAACAAATCTATATTATAATCATATAATGATCCAATTCTTGTATATTTCTGTCTTTGTTGAGTTAATACGAAACTATTCTTCTTCGTCTATGTGCCGTGTCCCTTCACGTTGTAGGTGATCATGGCCTTCCATGTCTTCCTGTTCCTTGGAGCTCTTAGAACTCTTTCGCTTGTAACCCTTCCAAAACACTTCTCTGCTTATAAATCTAGAATGAAAATGCATAGAAAAATCTGGCCACAAAGTGAGGGATCAATTTATATATTGAATAAAATATAGAATTAATCCCCCACTTCATATTCACATTATAATTTTTTATCAAATTCTGATTAGGTATGAATCCACCTCTTCTCATTACTGATTAGTTACTTATAACTCTTCTATACGAAGTGTCCCTTCAGGCTGTAGGCGATCATGGCTCTCCACATCTCCCTATCGCTTGTAGCTCTTAACACCCTTTTCCTTGTTACTCCTCCCAAGCCCTGCCCTGCCCTGCCATCCATTTGCTCAAACTTATAAATCTAGAATATAAATGTACAGAAACTAGCATGACCACTAAGTGAGGGATCAGTTTATATATTGATTATAATACAAAATTGATCCCCCTCTTTATATCTATATTATAATTTCTTATTTGTTTATCAAATTCTGATTAGGTATGAATCCACCTCTTCTCAATACTGATTAGTTATTTATAACTCTTCTTCTATGTGCCATATCCCTTTAGAACGTAGGCGATCATGGCCCTCCACATCTCTACATTTTTGTAGCAATTAACACTCTTTCTTTTGTTACTTCTCCCAAACTCATAAATCTAGAATATAAATGTATAGAAACTAGTGTGGTCATAAAGTGAGGGATCAGTTTATATATTGATCATAATATAGAATTAATCCCCCATTTATACTGACATTATATTCAGTTGTCACACCCATAGAAATGAGTGATAGATTCTGGGAACTGAGTAGCAGAATGTTTCCTCAAAACTAATTGTCCTTATCATCATATCTTAGTTGCTTTCAATAACGCTTTCTTCCTCTATGTGCCATGTCCCTTCAGGACGTAGGTGACACGGCCCTCCCCATCTCCCTGTCACTCTAAAAAACTCTTCTCTTGTTATCCCACTCAATTCCAGCTCCACCATTGATGTGCTCAAGTATATCATGCGTTGAATTCCCTTGTCTCTCCTCCCCTCTATCCATCCTGTGAGCACTAGGTTCTCCAAGCCCTCCTTCCTCATTCTTCTTCTTTTTCTCTATGCTATGTCCCTTCCAGACATAGGCAGTCATGGCCTTCCACATCTCCCTATCACTGGTGGCTCTTTGCACACTTTCTCCTGTTACCCCACCCAAACACTTCTCTGCCATCCATTTGCTCAAGCCCATAAATCTAGAATATAAATTTATAGAAATTACCATGACCACAAAGTGAGGGATTAGTTTATATATTGATCATAATATAGAATTAATCCCCCACTTTGTACTGACATTATATTCAGCTGTCACACCCACAAAAATGAGTGATAGATTCTGGGAACTGAGTCGCAGAATGTTTCCTCAAAACTTTAATTGTCCTTATCATCAATTCTTAGTTGCTTTCAATAATGCTTTCTTCCTCTATGTGCCATGTCCCTTCAGGACGTAGGTGACATGCCCTCCCACCTCTCTATCCCATGTCACTCATAAAACCCCTTCTCTTGTTATCCCGCTCAATTCCCACTCCACCATTGATCTGATAAAGTCCATCAAGTATATCATGCATTGAATTCCCTTGTCTCTCTTCCCCTCTATCCATCCTGTGAGCATCAGGTTCTCCAAGCCATCCTTCCTCATTACATGTTCCAAAAACTTCAGCTGTCTTTTCCTAATGTTAAGTATCAGTTTCTTTCTTGTGTCCATCCACTCTTAAACCTTGTTGTTGGTCATCTGTCCCATTTCGAATTTCCATTTCCCATTTGTTCTTCATATTTGTTTATTGCATTGACAGTGTATGTTTTCTGCAGGTTGAAGTCATTCATGAGTGACTTGTATTGCAGCCTGGGTGCTGCACTAGGCCCCTTCAGTCTCTGGGGTTTTATTCTTAGTTTGCAGATGACTGGTCACTTTTACAGTTGGCACTTGGATAGGTTTTGCACTGAACCACTGATGTTCCAAAAACTTCAGCTGTCTGTTCCTAAACCCCTTCTCTTGTTATCCCACTCAATTCCCGCTCCACCATTGATATGCTCAAGTCCATCAAGTTTGTCATGCGTTGAATTCCTTTGTCTCTCCTCCCCTCTATCCATCCTGTGAGCATCAGGTTCTCCAAGCCATCCTTCCTCATTCAGTTGGTCAGTTAAGTGCCATACATGATACACACTTTGGGCGATCATGTCTCAAAAGAAACATGACTGACTGGGCAGAAGGTTATTCTGCAGTAGGTTGCCATTGCTTTCTGCGGTAGACCGATTGCCAGCCAAGGCTATAGAATCCAATCTGTCCTATTATTTAACCCATATCTGGAGGGAAGAGACAGATTAATACCTTTCCCAAGGGTATTTGTGCATAAGTGAATGCCATGAATTTAACTGGAACTCGGCTCCCTGATTTGTCACTCCGAGTTGATATCCACTGCACGCCAATGCATATCCTCATTGCATGTCCCAGAAACTTCATCTGTCTTTACCTGATGTTAAGTATCAGTTTCCTTCTTGTGTCCATCTTCTCCAAAACCTTGTTATTGCTCACATATTCTGTCCATGGTATCCTCAGCATCCTTCTGTAGAACCACATTAACTTCAAAGTTTTCCTTAATCTTTAATTAGATTGTCCAGCATTCACTGCCATATTGAAAGACAGACATCACATAAAAGTCCAGTACTCTCTTTGTTTTCAACAAATTTTCCTGTCTCTTAATACTCTACTCAGCTTCTGGAATGCATCCTTGTGCTTTTGGATCTCAAACATAAATGTATAGAAATTGCTGTGACCACAAAGTGGGGGGTCAGTTTATATATCGATTGTAAAATGGAATTGATCCCCCATTTCATATCCATTATGCTTCTGTAGAACCACATTTCGGTTGTTTCAAGTCTTTCCTTCATCTTTGATGAGATTGTCCAGCATTCACTGCCATATTGAAGGACAGACATCACATAATAATCCACTATCTTTCTTTCTAAAGGGAGTACTGGATTATGTGATGTCTGTTTGAAAGTTCTTCATGAAGCTTTCCTTGAATATCTGCATTTTAGAGTTCAGTTTTCTTAGTCAGACAAAATGAATTTGTGAAGAAAAATGTGTCTAATTTTTGCTGTGTACAGTTGTAGTAGGCGAAAATGATGTCTGTTTCTCTTTCTTTTTTGTTGCCAACAAGTAAATGAAGAAAGAAGAGGATCAATTAATGCAGTGGGAAAGAGAGTGAGAAAATGCCTGTTGTTTAGACTTGCTGTCTAGTCAGATGACTTGTATCTCTCCGTGATGTTCTTTGTTGAGCAGGAAGACAAGAGAATCCATGAATGCAGCACTAAAAAGAAGGTGAGAGAGCAAGAAAATGCAGGTCACCTGAACCTGGTGTCTGGTGGAGGACCCATGGCACTCTAAAGAAAAAAAGAAATCCCGCATTTTTATAAATTTTTGGAGAATAGAATTGGATCAACTTTTATGATTTTCTTCTAATCTTGATCGGTTAATAAATGAGAGATTGTATCTATTTTGTTTTCTATGATGTCTACATGATAAAATTTGATGGACCAGCTGTGTAATGAAAGAAACCTTTTTATGAGTGAATGAATAAATTTATATACTTTTTATTGACTCATGGGGGGGTGTAATCTCATATTTTCTGTGCAATCAAATATTCTGAAAACCAACACGGATGAATAAAAAAGATTTCTATTCAATCAGGGTTTTCCTTCCCTGACTGTCTTCCTGGACAGTCAGGCTCCATCTACCCAAGGCAGTAGGTTATAAGGTGCCAGTTATTCACCATTGCTCGCTACCCAGCTTAGAGCTGGACTTTATTTTCAGAAGCTATTTGAAATGCATGCCAGAGATGCATTTTATAGACAGTGGGAGCCTGTGTAGCAATATCAGTTGTCAGCTGCTACCTTGTTAAAAAAAAACATCTGAAAGATATTACAGAAATTCTTTAAACAGTTACCATTTTGATAAAAAGGTCAACTGAGTAAAGCGGACCTCAAAAGAATCATGTCAAATGTTTCCGACAAAGTGGGTTAGCTGAGGGAAAAGAACTTGATGCTGGATTTTTTAATGAAAGCTGACTGGACAAAAAAAGCTGCTTATCTATAAGTTGGTGGTCCCTAGCAGCCTAAAAGAGAATTTTCGCCATGTCCATGTGGCTCTTCGCCTTGTCTAAATTTTCATTGCTTGCCTTGAGCAGACTGTTGCAACAGAACAAAAATTTGGCAAATTCGATAGCTTTCTCATGATTTTATTTCCTGGGTAACAGTCTGGTGAAAGAGTTAATTTCCATGTATTAGGCCACACACATTCGACTAGAAGAAACTGCACCCTGAGAATAAATATATTGTCTTTGTATTTTCTTTTGTCTTCACCACCAGCTCAATCTCTGACAATGTTTAGAATGTGAATAATGTCCTCATCAGTCAGATAAGTGCCATATGGGGTACACACTTGGGTGATCATGTACCAAAAATGATATAAATTGGCAGATTTTCTTACAGTAGGTTGCCATTACTTTTTGTGATAGACTGGTTGCCAACCAAGGCTATAGAATCTAATCTCTTGCTATTTAACTCATAGCTGGAAGAAGCAATCAGTTTTAATATTTAATAACTAGTATTAATAGGAGTTCTTTGGGATTTTACCTTCAAAATTTGTATATATATATATATATATCCAAAAGCATAATATATATGTATATATATATATATATTATAACTTTAGAACTTGTACAAACTACTATTTGTACATGTTCTAAAGTATAATTTATAATAAATATTCATTGTTTTATTTTTGTATTGAGCTCTGTTTTAAATTTGTTTTGAACATTGCAAATATTTTCTTCGTTTCTTATTCATTTGGAGATATCTCTCTCTCTCACTCTGTGTGTGTGTGTGTGTGTGTATATATATATATATATATATATATATATATATATATATCAGAGCAGTAATAAATCCTGGAGTAGATTTGGTAAATAATCCCAATGGATCCTATTAATATTAGGTTAAATATTAAAACTGATCTAACAGGGAACTTGATGTAAATTTAATTTACAGAGCAGATATTCATTTATTTCATATGTAAATTCAATATTTTACATTTGGGGAATATTCTCCCTCTCTCCATTTCTTGGCCTCTTCCTTTCTTAACCGACCTTCCTTGCCTCTTCCTTTTCTTAACCGACCTTCCTTGCCTCTTCCTTTTCTTAACCGACCTTCCTTGCCTCTTCCTTTTCTTAACCGACCTTCCTTGCCTCTTCCTTTTCTTAACCGACCTTCCTTGCCTCTTCCTTTTCTTAACCGACCTTCCTTGCCTCTTCCTTTTCTTAACCGACCTTCCTTGCCTCTTCCTTTTCTTAACCGACCTTCCTTGCCTCTTCCTTTTCTTAACCGACCTTCCTTGCCTCTTCCTTTTCTTAACCGACCTTCCTTGCCTCTTCCTTTTCTTAACCGACCTTCCTTGCCTCTTCCTTTTCTTAACCGACCTTCCTTGCCTCTTCCTTTTCTTAACCGACCTTCCTTGCCTCTTCCTTTTCTTAACCGACCTTCCTTGCCTCTTCCTTTTCTTAACCGACCTTCCTTGCCTCTTCCTTTTCTTAACCGACCTTCCTTGCCCTCTTCCTTTTCTTAACCGACCTTCCTTGCCTCTTCCTTTTCTTAACCGACCTTCCTTGCCTCTTCCTTTTCTTAACCGACCTTCCTTGCCTCTTCCTTTCTTAACCGACCTTCCTTGCCTCTTCCTTTCTTAACCGACCTTTCTTGCCTCTTCCTTTCTTAACTGACCTTCCTTGCCTCTTCCTTTTCTTAACTGACCTTCCTTGCCTCTTCCTTTTCTTAACTGACCTTCCTTGCCTCTTCCTTTTCTTAACTGACCTTCCTTGCCTCTTCCTTTTCTTAACCGACCTTTCTTGCCTCTTCCTTTTCTTAACTGACCTTTCTTTCCAATTGCACGAGAATTTCTTCATTTTATGTCCTGTTGAGGTTGAATAAAATAGGTTCTAGGAACCTGTAGAAATGCCTACTCCCCAAATGTAAAATATTGAATTTACACACACACACACACACACACACACATATATATAGACAGAAAATCTAAGCAAGAGCCAACAACCTACCATGGTTTTGCCCAACGGCTCGTCAGGGAAATCAGCCAATTTCCCTGATGAGCCGTTGGGTGAAACCGTGGTAGGTTGTTGGCTCTTGCTTAGATCTTCTGTTTTTGTTTGCTCTACTTTCGTATTGAGAGCTTTAGTGTTAGGGTTTTCGTCTTGGGGTTTTTCTTTCTTATGAGTGCTTGACTTTTTTTTCATGTACTTCGTTTGTTTCTTTTTTACTTCCCCTTCTTTACCCTGCCGAGTTCTCGGTGGCTTGTAAAAGACGATTTAAATTATAGCTTAATTAATACTAGTTTCAGCAGAGTTAGTTCTGTTAATATTGGTATTGTTATTGCTATGGTTAATATTGTATAATATCTGAGTGAATACAGAACAAAGAAAGAATTCTTACAACATCCAAAACATTAATTTAAAACAGTGCTCGATATATAATATATAGAGCTGTGAATATTTATTATAAATTATATTTTAGAACATGTACATAAGTATTCTATATATATATATATCCACAACAAAGGTGCATTTGTTTCAACATTGTAACTTCAATGTCTCATCAGGCGGTGTGTAAAGTAATGGAAAGCCTCTTTCCTTATATTTGTTTAGTTTTGTTAGAGGTGTTGGCGGGGGTTAGTGATAATGGAATAATTCTCTGACCATTGGAATTTTTGGAGAGGGTGTTTTTTAAAGTGATTGATTAATGAGAGTCTTTGATTTCTAGACAGATTTAACCTTGTAAGTTTTTATTATATATATATATATATATATATAGTTCCAAGTGAAGAGGACTCAAGGTTTTTTTTTTATTTTGAGTGCTCTGGCATTTATTTTATTATAAACAGTGCTCCATATAATGAGTATTATAGAGCTTAATATAATATAGTTATATGGTTATGTCAATTTTACATTGCGACATGGAAATTTCTATGTTTCGAGATTGGTTCTCATCATCAGGCAATGTTGGTGTGGTTGTGCAGATGATTTACATTTAAAATCTAAATGTAAATCTGCACAACCACACCAACATTGCCTGATGATGAGAACCAATCTCGAAACATAGAAATTTCCATGTCGCAATGTAAAATTGACATAACCATATAATTATATATATATATATATATATATATATATATATATTAGTCATCCACATACAAGCCCATTTTGCTGTATCACAGCTTATCAGTGTGGCTAGACATATTCACTTGCTTCTGGCCGTGATCCAAACTCAACCGATTTGGTGTCAGTCGGAGTCTCTACTCCCTAAGCCATTGGCACATGGTATCATACACGTACATATATATATATATATATATATATATATATATATATATATATATAATTTCTAATACCACAGAACTTATAGTTTTAAACAGACAAAGATTGCATGTTTTTTCCCTAAAAGGTAATATTTTTTTCAGCGAACACCTTATCAGAATAATTGTTGGCGACCAGTATAAATGTTAACGAGTATCGCAGAATAATAGAAACCAAAGAAAGAACTATGATTAAAAAACATTTCAGTCTTAAAAAAAAGTGGGGGGGGGAACAATATGGAGAAAATTGGCAAAAAACAGAATAGGCAATTCCAGTAAATTTTTAAAAAAATATACAGATTCACATGCCACCCAGTAAAAAAAGAGAAAGAATAAATTTCTCTTTCTGTCGGTATGAAGACGATGTAATTTAATTTCTGCTGCCTCTAAGGTGTACAGATGCTTTGCCGACCAGGTTTGTCCCAAAATGGAAAACCATGAATCTGTGTATATATGCTAAATTCATATGCTCTCACATTCTGATTGAGCACTCTGGAAGAATGGTAGACTTTGAAAAACAGTAGCTACTCTAGCATCTATGCACCATTCATTCTGCAATGAATTAGAACACTCTCAGCTATTGGGCGGGTATATAATGATAATGTACATGCTAAAAAGTCTGCCTCCTTCTACCGAACACATATAGCTCAAAGGTAGAATCGCTGATTGGTGCTAATTCGGTTGAGTTTCAATTCTGGGTTAAAAGCAATCGGATGTTTAACCATACTGATGAGCTGTGATACAGCAAAACAGACCTGTCTGCGGATATATATGTATATTCTTAGAGAGGCCATGAAGAGACTCGGACAGACAAAAGCTTCTCTGCCTGCCATTCTGAAGATGAGACTTTGATCTCGAAATATTAATGTTTAATAAATAGGTAATACCCAAACACTTTTTTACCTTTATTTTACTCAATGCATTGTGGCAGCCTTCAAAACATAAACCATATATATATAATCTTCAGGTGAGGAGGATCCAAGGTTTTACAATTTTGAGTCCCCTGGCATTTATTTTTTTATATAAACAGTGATACAATACAATAAATATTGTAGAAGTTAATAAAATTATATAATTTTGAATTAAATGTACATTGTGACATGGAAAATTCTATGTTTTGTCATCAGGCAATGTTAGATGTTGGTTGTGAAAATGATTTACATTTAAATACAAAAACCATCGGTTTGCTATTTATCTATGTGGGAAGATATAAAATTTATGTGTGTGTTCCTTTTAACTAATCAGAATAAAGATTCACTTTATAATTTGGTCAGTAGTTTTATATACTATTATATGTTAAGTGTAACAAAAGCAAAAAACATGGAATGACCAAAACTCAGAGTTAAAAATCATATAGAGATATTTAATCTAAACTTATTTATAAATGGAACTTTGTGTGTGTGTGTGCCCGTTACCTATAGACTCCGAAACGGCTGAACCGATTTTCTTGAAAATTTACACAGTTGTACGATAAGCGTCTGCAAGTGTTCTTAGCTAGGTTTTGTGTCAAGGTACCCCAAATAAATATAGAAATCGATAATCGAAAAAATCGGGTTATAGAAGGAGTGGTCTGATTTTAATCAAATTTGATACACTGATAGACAAAGTCATAAAAAACGATATTCAGAAGTTTCAAGGTTGCATTTCTTACAATAGTGCATAAAATCAATAATATATATATATATATATATAAATGGCAAGATGTTTGTGTGTGTCTGTTTATATGCCTGGATGTCTATTTTTTCAGCCCTTTTATTTCAGTTTTTGCTTCGGGTTTGGCTCTAAGTAGGTATAATTGTAGTTCTTAGTCTCAGCCATGATACCATTTACTCAGAGAACTTATTTAGCCTTCAAAATTCAGTTTACGACAAAAAAACTTATTTGATATCGATACCAGGAAATCAAAATTTGACTTACATCCATTCATTTTTATTTTATTCTACAGTTTCACTTTAACTGGAAACAACTATTGCTTTTTAGTCTTTTGTGCCAATGTCCAAAGAGTCTGAGCTCCAGGACCATGGATTAGTTTTAAAGCTTTCATTACACCTGAGCAACGCTGGGCTATATTGCTAGTTTATGATAAACACAAAATGATATGTAAAAAAAAATTTACAATTTTTTTGCATTCAAAACAGAAACGTAGAGTTTACTACTGGTAGTGATGGGTAAGTGTTATGAAGGGGAAGGAAGGTGTCAAATATCTTTACCCAGTTAAGATAGTGAAGAAGTTCAAGTGCTATACTTTTAGGAAATTCTCAAGTACGCATATAAAGAATAATTATTAGTTTGGTCAATGAAAGAGTCAAAAATATCTATTTACCCATATAGTTCCATGAGGTTCACTTTCAGGTTTTAGTTGATCGGCAACTTTTCTTAGAGATTCTTTTGGACGGATGCACAGATCTATGAATCGAGGTGGATTTGATAATGTCAGCAAATCCTGTTAACAGCTAACTACTCTCTTCCCAAAATCTATTTTCATAGGGACTAACACCTAATTTGCATATTTCTAGAACATTTAGAATTTTCTCAAATTTACTGGAACATTCTGGCATCTTCCAAACGTTCTATTTCTAATTTTCTTATTTTTACAACTACTTCATGAATTAAAACTTTTCTGTAACAAGTAGGACTCGATAAAATCCCTTACTACAACTTTTCCGACATTATTTATATTATTTTATATATAAATGCATCCTTGTAACAATATTTACTTTCTTCCTTTTTTTTTTCTTTTTACCATTTTTTTTCTTCCTAATGGTCAATGTCAACCTACTAAAAAGTAGGTTGACAATTTTAATTTTTTTTCATTTCCTTTTTATTGCTTCTTCCTTTATTGTATTACATTTCATGTATCTATTGAATATCAAAAATGTCCTTTCTGCTTTCTTCATATTTTGACCTCTTTTTATAGAAAACAGGAAAGGGATGAAAAAAGGAAAGAACTTTTTATATTATGTTCAAACTTAAGGAGGCTCTTGAGTAAATTTACTCTCCTTATCAATACGTATTTATTTCTAATTTTTTCAAAACCATTATTTTATAAATAAAATTTATATTTTTTTTCCCAAATTACTTCCTGCTATCATTATCTCATCTTTCTAATATCTATTTATTTATTATGAAAATATTTTATACAATAATTTTATATGCCAATTTACTTATTTTATTTTCATATCTCATCAATTATTATTTTCCTTAAGTGAACTATTGGGTATATGCATCTTAATTAATATAATCTTTTTTTATCCATATTATAATGGGAACATTTTGCAGTGCCTACATATGACATTATTTCATTGCATTTATTTAATAGATTTTTATTCTTAAGTGATCTAATAATATATAATTTTTCATATAGACACAATGAGCATGGGTCATTTAAAGACTTACATGTTTTAGCTTCTTTTTAGAATTTTCCACTTTAATGTGTGTATGGCTCTATACACACACACACACTGTGTATGGCTATATATATATATATATATATATATATATATATATACACACACACACACACTGTGTATGGATATATATATATATATATATATATACACACACACACACTGTGTATGGATATATATATATATATATATATATACACACACACACACACACTGTGTATGGCTATATATATATATATATATATATATATATATACACACACACACACTGTGTATGGATATAATATATATATATATATATATACACACACACTGTGTATGGATATATATATATATACACACACACACACACACACACTGTGTATGGATATATATATATATATACACACACACACACACACACACTACTGTGTATGGATATATATATATATATATATATACACATACACACTGTGTATGGATATATATATATTCATGTCAATTTTTCAACTGAATTATCTCGTTACTTTGCTTTTCTTTGATCATGAAATAAAAGTAAGAAATGTACCATAGATAAAGAATACCTTTAAATGAAGAAGAACTGCAAGCAGTTTTTATCGCTTTTTATTTAAAGCTCTGGAACGTCTTTCTTCTGTCAAGCAAGGAAATATTCCGCTCTACAAATTTAAGATTTCATTATTAGTTTTTCTGCTTCATTCATTGCATATCTATGTTAGTTTAGAGTGGAAGCACTTTCCCCTTGTCTCTCATGACATGCATGATTTTTTTTTTTTTGTATTAAGTTCTAATATCCATCAAAGTTATTTTCTGCTATTCATCTTTACTAGGCTTCGTTATTGTCTTTTTTTGTTTTTGTTTTCTGACATTTTCAGGATAGTATTTTGTTTACCCGTCTTATGACTCTGACCAAAACAATGAATTTCATTTCAAGATCTCTTGATTATTTTCTAAGTTTTTTAAGATTAGCTTGAGCAAAGCACAAATTGATAGATTTAATTACAAGAGGCCAAAATCATCAAGCATCAAAATTTCTCAGCAAACCTCAGCCAATCGAAGGAGTTGATTTTAATCTACTGTCTTCCTATAAAATAACAATTTCAAAGATTCTTATCAGAGATCAGTTTTCTTCAAGATTAAAACTACAAATTGGAGATTTCTGAATTAAGCAAAAATAATATCTTGGGAATTGATTGAACAGATGATGGAAAACGTGAAAGCAAAATTTGAAAGGTCATTGTTATAGCGAAAGATGCCTTTGAAAAGTGTGCTGAACTGCTATGTAATATGAAAGTGATTTTCTTTTTACTGCAGATGTGCCTTGTGGTGCAGTGGCTCAGAATCAGAAATTGGAGAGCTGAGTTCAAATTCCAATTGAATTCATTGCATTCACTTCTGTGCAAATACTCTTGTGAAAGGTATAAATCTGTCTCGTCTCCCTCCAGCTATGTGTTAAATAGCAGAACAGATTAGGTTCTAGAGTCTTGGTTGTCAACCAGTTCACTGCAGAAAGTAATGGCAACCTACTGAGGGATAATCTTCTGCTCAGTCAGTCGTGTCTCTCTGGAGACTTGATCACCCAAAGCGTTTATAACGTATGGCACTTGACTGACTGACTGAATATAATAGTTGGAAACATAATTAAATTTTCTACTGGGCATAAATTGAGGGATCGGTTTTCTATTGTTATGAAGTAATAAACTGATCCCCCACTAATTATACTTAATATAAAAATGTAATATAATTTATGTGTTCTCCTTCCAGCTATGAGTTAAATAACAGGACAGGTTCTATAGCCTTGGCTAGCAACTAGTCTACCGCAGAAAGCAATGGCAACCTACTGCGGGATGATCTTCTGCCCAGTCATGTCTCTTTCGAGACATGATCACCCAAAGCGTGTATCACATATGACACTTAACTGACTGATATATTGGTACCATTGGAAGCACTTGAATGACTGAATTACTTTTAACAGAGGACAGAAAATACGACACCAAAGCTAGTGAAAGATGTCTTTCAAGAAAGAAACAATGTATTAAAAGAAATTCATTTAAAACAAAGAAAATAGTCTTGAACTGCAATGTAATATCAGCCATTTTCTATGGTAGTGAATTCTGGACAATTTCCTCAGCAATAAAGAGGAGGCAACAGAAATGTGGTTTGATAGAAGAATACTAAGAATAACATGGACAGAACATGTTTAAAATGAGGAAGTTTTAAAGAAAGTGAAATGGTCATTTATACTAAAGATCAAAAAGATACACATAATGGGGAAAGGAAGCTTTAAGAAGTTAATGTTCTCAGGATTCTTTTTTTAATCATATCACATGAGGCAAGACTGTAGGGATCACCAAGCCACAAGAAGTTTCTGAAAGTGAAAAAATAAGAAAAAAGAGAAATGTTATTAAAACACAAGAACTATCCTCTTTATTATAATATATATATAATAATACAAATAAATTAGAATCCGTAAGTTTACACAAATCAAAATAAACATAAATATTCGAAAAAATGCCAACAAACAGAACCTAAATCCATCAAAATCCGACGAGAAATATGTCGTCAGATATTGGGATGAAAAAAAAAGAAACCAACGGAACAAGAACAAACAGTCAAGCATCCGCAGGAAAGAAAAAAAAACCCAAGACAGAACCTAAACACCAGAAAAAGTGCTCGATATGAAAGTACAGAAGTAGAGCAAGAACACGAAAAATCTATAAGTGAGCCACAACCTACTGTGGTTTCACCTGTCTCATCAGGTGGTGTGGAAATGAATGGAAAGCCTCTTTTCTTAAATTTGGCGAGTTGTGTGTGGGATGTTGGTGGGTGTTAGTGACAAGAGAATAAGTCTTGTAAATTGTTCATTAGAATTTTGAAAAGAAGGATGGGTAGGAGATATAGTTGATTAATGAAAGTATTGGGAATATTTTAGAAAATTTTTAAAAAAACATTTGTACATGTTCTAAACTATAATTTCTAATAAATCTATATATATATATATATATATATATATATATATATATATATTCCTCCTGTCACACTCATGGAGAGAGACAATAGCAAAGTAGTATTGGCTCAGTTTGTTCTCATTACTGCCAGTTATTAAACTTTACTACCAGTTATGAAAGCTCTTGCTGCGTGTTTGCTCTTCAACAGTGCCTTATTATTTTTTATTTTTATTTTTTGCAATAATTACGTTGCCGAGTAGTGAAGAATATATATATATATATTTCCTCTTTTGTATAAGTGAGACCATTTTGTGTATGTGTATATAAATATATATATATATATATATATATATATATATTATTTGTTTTCTCATGTCTGCAAGTTTAACATACTTTTTCTCTCCTCTTTTCCTTTCCCCTCTTCGTCTTTCTTTTCTCTCCATTTCCTTTCTATACGCTATGTTTTTCCTTTTTGCACAAATGACGTACAATCATTAATTTCAAATTTTTTATTTGTAAAAAAAAAATATGCTGAAACACATATTGACTTTGTAAATAATTTTATTTACATTGAGCTCTCTGGTTGGATCAGTTTTAATATTTAATTTTTAATAATTAATATTAATAGGATCTTCTTTGAGATTTTACCATAAAGCTGCTTCCTTTAAAAAATATATATATATAGACACTCTATTGGCCCTAATTATTAAGCCACCCCAATGTTTTAAAAAAATGATGTATTTCATATTATCTTTTCGTATTTATTGCCAAGTGAATGATTGTAAATGAAAATAGAATGGTTCTGTTGTTATTTTTACTTTGCAAAATTTTACAATGTCAATAGCGACAATTTACCCATCGCATCTTGTAGATTTTATATATATATATATATATATATATATATATATATACACACTACTGGGTATAATTATTAGGCCAACCCAGTGTTTTAAAAAAATGATGTATTTCATATTATCTTTTAGTATTTGTTGATAAATGAATAACTGTAAATGAAAATAGAATGGTTCTTTTGTTAATACTGCAAAATAACATGGGCATCAAACGAATTTATAAATATTTAGTAATTACCTATATTGCAGTTTCATCAATAAAAGAATGAAAAAATGTATGGTGATTCGGACGAGTTCATCTTTGCTTCCTTGCCTTGTAAAATTTTGCAAAGTAATAATAACAAAAACTATTTTCATTTAGAATTATCCACTTGGCAATAAATACTAAAAATAGTATGAAATACGTCATTTCTTTTAAAAAAACTGGGGTGGCCTAATAATTATGGCCGGTAGTGTGTGTGTATATATATATATATATATATAATTTTCTTTTTTAATCATATCACCCTGAGCAAGGCAGTAACACCACTGATCTGATGTGCAGGGGGCTGCATAAGAGTAAAAAGATTAGAGAGGAGGAGAGTAAAGAGAAAGATGAACCAGTTAGAAAGAAGCAAGATAAGGATATATATATATATATATATATATATAGGAAAGAATATTAATAAAAAGTTTTGAATTTAAAAATGTACTTTTTTTGGACGGTATTTGTTTATTTTTATTATTGTATTTTATATTTCAGACCACCCTCGGTCCTTCATCAGAAACGAGTGATTTTTAATTTGAATTAGAAATGTATTTCACGATAGCGTTCGAATATTTTTTTGTGTTTACGTCACGTGGTGTGTTTGTTCACAACATGCGGCACGTCCGTAGAGAAAGTCTGTTTGTTTTAGATAAAAATTTCTTGGAATATCTGAAAAAAAATTTTTAGCTATTGAAATATTTGTAAAGATTCAACACACCTAAGTCCCTATTTAACCCTAGCTTGTGTGTATTTAATTTTAAAATTCAGTATTTTTCTTTCTTTCTGCATGTGTATGTAGAACTAAAATTGGAGTCTATTACTAAACATTTGCAATTTTCTAAAGTATGATCAGGTTGATTAAAATGGGCTGCAATTGGGGAGTATACATTTTTTTGTCGTATATTTAGTTTGTGATTATTGAAGTGAAATCTAAAGCTATTACCGGATTCGCCGATATATCCACTGTTGGGGCAAATTGAGCAGAAGAGAATGTATATGATGTTTTCGCTGTCACAAGTAAGGTTTGGTGGGTGTAATTTTATTTTGGTGTTGGGTACAAAGAATGTTTTGTCTGTTATTAAATGTTTACAAATTAAACAGCGAGGCTTCCCACATTTTAAATTCCCTGATAGGTTTGTATTATTTAAATATTTGTTAGAAGTGAGGATAGTTGATAGGTTGGGTGTTTGTTTCTTTGCATTTATGGGTGGTTTATTGAAAATGTCTTTTTTAATGTTTTTGTTTGATTGGAGGTTCCTGTAATCATTTTTTAAATTTTTGATAAGTGTGTACGAATATTGATTATGGTTAAAAACCATGGAAATTCGGTTATCTTTTCGTTTTTTTGTATGTGAGAAGTGTGCTACGATCTATGTGGATGGTTTTATGTAGTGCTTCCTTTATTATTTTTATTGGATATTTAGTAAATATTATTTACATTTTAGAAACAGTTTCTGAGCATATGCGTTTCATTCTAATAAATGAGCTGTATACGATAGATTTTTTTAATTTGAGGGGATGACAGCTGTTAAAGTGTAGGAATTTGTTGGTTTGTGGGTTTGTTGTATAGACTGGTGGAAAGTTATGTTTATTTAATTTTACCATGACGTCTAAGAAAGGGACGGATGTGTATGAGTACTCCATGGTAAATTTGATTGTATTGTGGAAGTTGTTGCAGAAAGTAAAGAAGTTTTTTAATTCTTCTAATCCATGAGTCCATATTAAGAAAATATCATCAATGTATCTAAAATAATGTGATGGTTTGTATTGTGAACTGTCTAGTATCTTTTTTTCTAAAATATGCATAAAGATATTGGCATAACTAGGTGCCATTTTCGTGCCCATTGCTGTGCCACTAATCTGTAAATAGTGTTTGTTGTTGAATTTAAAATTATTGTGTGTTAAGATGAAATTTATTAATTGGCATAAATCTGTGATTTGGTTGTTAGGTAATTTGCTTTTAAGGAACTCATGGCAAGCTGATACTCTTTCAACATGTGGAATGTTCATGTACAGAGACGTAACATCCATTGTTACTATGATATTATCACCTAGGACTAAATTATATATATATATATATATATATATATACACACACACACACACACACACATTTTCCTCCTGTCTTGTGCAGGGATTTTTTCTTTTTTTATATGCAATAGTAGGTCCATCAATATATATGTTGCTGTCTTTTTAGATGGTATATCGATAGAAATATGTCACTGTCATTTTTGATGACATGGGCACAGTTGTAAAAAGAAGAATCTTGGCCTGAAAGAATGGAGCTGAAAATGAATTCCACAGGTGGGAAGTGTAAGAAAAGAATATACAGAAGGCAAAAACGGCTGAAAGAGACGTCAAGAAGCTTCAGTAAATAGACAGCAGCAAAAAGACAAAAATAAAAGACATTTCTAAGAGCTACAAGGGTGAGAAGCCCCAGAGAGCCATGGTCATCTACATCCTGAAGAGATATGGCACTTAATAGAAAAACAGAATGGGCATCAGCCATAGAAATCTTTAGTAACAGAATCAATCCACAAGATTCCCCAGTGATGCATGACGATTACACTAAGCAAATCTTAGGAAATATTGGGTGTAGAGGCATTGCTATGATAAAATGGTTTCCAAATTTGTCTTGCTGTCTAATTTACCAGTGTAATGAATTCAGTACTCATTATGTGTATTATAGTGCAGTGGGTATTGACTCGGAATGACAAATTGGGGAGCCGTGTTCGAATTCCAGTTGAATTCTTCGCATTCACTTACGCACAAATACCCTTGGGAAAGGTATTAATCCATCTCTCCCCTCCAGTTATGGGTTAAATAGTAGAACAGATTGGGTTCTATAGCTTTGTCTGGCAACCAGTCTACCGCAGAAAGCAATGGCAACCTACTGCAGGATTCTGCCCAGTCAGTCATGTCTCTTTTGAGACATGATCGCCCAAAGTGTGTATCACGTATGGCACACAACTGACTGACTGAATATAATAGTTGGAAACATAGTTAAAACCTCTGCTAGGCATTAAGTGGGGGATCGGTTTTCTATTGTTATGAAATAATAAACTGATCCCCAACTAATTAATACTTAATAATATAATACATCTCTTTTCCCTTTTAGCTATGAGTCAAATAACAGGACAGATTGGGTTCTATAGCCTTGTCTGGCAACCAGTCTACCACAGAAAGCAATGGCAACCTACTGCAGGATTCTACCCAGTCAGTCATGTCTCTTTTAAGACATGATCACCCAAAGTGTGCCCCAAATAGTTGGAAACATAATTAAAACCTCTGCTAGGCATAAAGTGGGGGATCGGTTTTCTATTGCTATGAAGTAATAAACTGGTTATCCACTAACTATAGTTAATATAATAATGTAATATAATCTACCTCTTCTCCTTCCAGGTATGAGTTAAATGGCTGGACAGATTGGGTTCTATAGCCTTGGCTGGCAACCGGTCTACTGCAGAAAGCAATGGCAACCTACTGCGGGATAATCTTCTGCCCAGTCAGTCATATCTCTTTTGAGATATAATCGCCCAAAGTGTGTATCACGTATGGCACTCAACTGACTGACTCATTATGTGCCCAATGCTGGTAGCCTTATACCAGACTTAAGTAAGCTTATTGAATACATATAATTCTTGTCTTACTTTGGCTTGGTTCGGGTTGTGGTGTTTTGCAATATTTCCATCTCAGTGGGGTATTTAATGCTGATAAAAGTTTTAGAATATACTCTCAAGAATAGAATGTATATTCTTTGTAAGAGTTTGTAGATCACGTTTCATTGACGTATTTTTGTAAAGAGGGATTTTGTCAAGAGTCAAATGTACTGCTGGTAATATTGGAGAATCTGAGTTATGGTAACAGATGTAACCGGAAAACTGTGTTGCTAAAAATTACTGTACATTTTTTTCTGCCTCAAATATGACAGTTGACAAATTGCTAGCGTTCATTAGAACTTGAAAATTATCCAAAATGGAATTCTTTTTTATATGTTGTAATGTCCTGGTCACACATTTTTCCAGTTACATTTGTTACCATAATTCACACCCTTGGAAAATGGTTGAAAGTAATTGGGTACCTTGAGAAATGAATGAAAATAACATCTGTCAATATTACAGTTCATTTCTGATATCTTTTGACTGTAATACATGAAATATTATCCATGAGTATGAGCGGATTTTATTAAAAATAAGCATTCATAATGTTTGCAATTTATTTAATCTGACATGTTTCAAAGAGCATTTGCTGCCTAAATACACAAATATTTTACAGAAATTAACAAAACTGGTGATAAACAACTGTCAATTTGAAATGATTTCTTTGAACATTATTTTTGATCGATACTCGTATTACAGTAGATATTCTGTTTATAATCAAACAGTATTATATATTTATTTCTACCGGCCTGATTATTTACGATAATCATCATGTTACGGAAATTAATGAAGATTAACGAAACTTGGTTATAAACAAGCGACAATTTGAAATGATTTGTTTGAACATTATTTTTGATCAATACTTGTATTTTTTTTTTTTTTTAATTTTTTTTTTTTTAATCATTTCACCCCGAGCAAGGCGGAAACGCCACTGATGTGCAGGGGGCTACATAAATGTAAAAAAGATTAATTAGAAAAGAGTGAGGAGTACAAACTAGTTAGAAAGGAACAATAGAAAGCTGAGAAAGCAGGTGCGATGACAGATGCATAGGTGGAGAGAAAGGGAAGGTTATACGGGGGTAGGGAGAGAGCTAGTCTCCAGTGGTTAGTAGATGAGTATTGACTTTGCATTTAAATTTCTGGAGGTTGTAGCCGTCAAGAAAGCAAGAATACGGGAGCGAGTTCCACAGGCGGGAAGTGCGAGAGAAGAAGCTGCAGGAGTAGAATTGTTGTCTGCATTTGGCTAACCTGACTGTGAATGGATGGGACCCATTTGCCAGTCTGGTTGCACGAGTAAACACCTGTTGAGGAGGCATCAGTGACTTAAGTTCGTCTGAGCAGAAGCCGTGAAAGTAGATATTCTGTTTATAATCAAACAGTATTATATATTTATTTTTACCGGCCTGATTATTTACGATAATCATCATGTTATGGAAATTAACGAAGATTAACGAAACTTGGTTATAAACAACTGACAATTTGAAATGATTTGTTTGAACATTATTTTTGATCAGTGCTCGTATTTAAGTAGATATTCTGTTTATAATCAAACAGTATTATATATTTATTTCTACCGGCCTGATTATTTACGATAATCATCATGTTACGGAAATTAACGAAGATTAACGAAACTGGCTATAAACAGCCAACAATTTGAAATGATTTGTTTGAACATTATTTTTTATCAATACTCGTATTTAAGTAGATATTCTGTTTATAATCAAACTTTTGAATGACACACATTTTTGAAACAAACATTTATTGTAAATAATCAGGCCGGTAGAAATAAATATGTAATACTGTTTGATTATAAGCAGAATATCTACTTAAATATGAGTATCGATCGAAAATAATGTTCAAACAAATCATTTCAAGTTGTCGGTTGTTTATAACCATTTCGTTAATCTTCGTTAATTTCCATAACATGTTTACATTTGTTGACATTACGATAAATTTTAGAGCAGAGATGGTTATTACGATGAAATCGAAAATTGTGTTATAGGCTTAATTTGACTTTGTTTGGACTAATCACCATTTGTGGTCGAGAAGTCTAAGATGCGCCAGATCACATGGTGGCTTCCCCTATGTGGATAGGGGTCACAGGTTCGAATCCTGCCGAATGACACGTTTTTGTTATAAAAATTTATCGTAAATAATCAGGCCGGTAGAAATAAATTGATAATACTGTTTGATACTCATATTTGAGTAGGTATTTTGTTTATAATCAATCTAAAATAATGTTCAAACAAATCATTTCATATATATATATATACACACACACACATTACTGTGCAAAAGTATTAGGACAAGAACTATATCATCTTTTATGAGGCATATTGACAGAAAATAAACAATTTAATTAAAGTAATTTTATTTGATTTACGCAACAATTGCTTTAACAAGAAAAAAATAATTGTTACAAAATAAATTTAATATTTAGTATAATTGCCTTTTGCTTTGATCACAGCCCTCATTCTGACAGGCATTGACATCACAAGCTTCTTCAATGTATCTAATGGTATCTCCTATCAAGCAGCTTGTATTTGTTCTCAAAGTTTGTCTTGCGAATTAACATTAGATTTATCAATTCGAGAGGGGGAATAAGAAAAAGTCAGTCATATCCAAGGATGATAGAATAATGAGTAGTTTCAAAATAACTTGTTTAATAGAAAATAGGAAACATTAAATATAACTTCTTTTAAATACATTTCTTTTACACTTAGTTTTAAATAATCAATATTTATTAGCAATTTGCTTGGCTTTTCACTCTGTATTTGAATTTCAGTGAGGTTTTTAGGAAAATCAACCCTGTCCTAATACTTTTGCACTACCGGTAGTGTGCAAAAGTGTTAGGACAGGGGTGATTTTAAACTTTATTTTGATGCCTCATAAAAGATAAAATAGTTTGTGTTCAATGCTTTTGCACAGTACTGTATATATATATGTTCAATGCTTTTGCACAGTACTGAATATATATATATATGTGTATATATATATATATATATATAGCAGTCTTCTCTCTCAGACTGTCTCAACTCTATTTCTTTCAGCGCGCTCTCTCCTTGTCTGTCTTATCTCTTTATGCAGATGCAGTCATCTTCATTTGTTTTGTCATATTTTCAAAGCATTTCCTCTATTCATTTTCAAATAATCAATTGTTTATGTGCGCCATGAAAATTGAAAACACGAAATCTTATTATTTAACCTAGTAAACAACATTATCGACACTTTATAGAGTTAAGACAAGATTTATAATTTAAATATTAAGTCAGAACATGTGAAGCTGAAAGGAAATCTTAATTGTTGAAATGTAACGATAAACAAGATAAATGAGTTTTGCACATTAGCAGAATGATAGCTTGTCTGCAAAAAGAAAATGAAATAATTGAATCTAAGTTAACAGAACAGTTTGCCTTCACAACGACTGCGTATGTGTGTCTTATATAAATAAAATACATAAATCAAAATTGCAGACATTTATTCATCAAATTTGTTTTTATGATTTGTGCAAAATGAATTTTTAATCATTATCGATCCCAACAGAAATTTAAAGACATGTTTCACAAATCCATGTGGAAAGCATTTCTTTTACTAGTATGATATTTTTAAACTGAGCTGATTTGTTTTAAACAAGATTCAAATATATATATATATATATATATATATATATAACAAATCAGTCACTCAGTTAAGTGCCATACAGGATACACGCTTGGGTGATCATGTCTAGAAAGAGACATGACTGATTGGATAGATTTTGCCATTACTTTATATGGTAGACTGTTACCTACCAAGGCTATAGAACCCAATCTGTTCTGCTATTTAACTCATAGCTAGAGGGAGCAAAGGTGGATTTTGATAGGGTATTCATGCATAAGTGAATAAAAGTATGTGCGTTCTGGTGCAGTGGATATCGGCTCGGAACAAGAAATCAGGGAGCCAAGTTCAAATTCCATTTGAATTCTTTGCATTCACTTACATGTGAATACCCTTGGAAAAGGTATTAATCCCTTTCTTCCCTCCAGTTATAGGTTAAACAACAGGACTGATTGGGTTCTATAGTCTTGGCTGGCAACCGGTCTACCGCAGAAAGCAATGGCAACTTATTGTGGGATACTCTTCTGCCCAGTCAGTCTTTTTTGAGACATGATCAGTCAGTCAGTCTCTTTTGAGACATGATCGCCCAAAGTGTGTATCATGCATGGCACTTAACTGACTGACTGAATATAATAGTTGGAAATATAATTCAAAGTTCTACTGGGCATAAAATGGGGGATCGGTTTTCTATTGTCATGAAGTAATAAACTGGTCCCCCAATAATTATACTTAATATACTAATGTAATATAATCTATCTCTTCTCCTTCCAGGTATGAGTTAAATGGCAGGACAGATTGGGTTCTATAGCCTTGGTCGGTAACCAGTCTACCGCAGAAAGCAATGGCAAACCAACTGCGGGATAATTTTTTGTCCAGTCATTCATGTCACTTTTGAGACATGATCGTCCAAAGTGTGTATTACATATAGGGCTTAACTGACTGAACTGAATGCAAACAATTTGACTGGAATTTGAACTCAGCTCTCTGATTTCTCATTCCGAGCTGATATCCACAATGCATATCCGAAAAAGTATGGAATGCTTCATGGATTTATCAAATAAAAAAGTTTAATTTATTTTTTAAAATAAGAGATTTTTGACTTTTTCAAAAATTATTAACAATAGCAGTAAAAATTTAATGTTTTTCTCCTTTAAATTTTCTAATAATTGAATTAAAATTTCTAAGTTAATGATTTAATTATAACCTTGCTAGTTTCACAATTATAAAATAGGCATACCAGTTCTGTTATTCTAGTGTTAAATACACCCTTATGCAAATTAATTGAAACAAAATGAATGTCTTCTTCAGATCTTTCACACTTTTTCTGATCTCATATACATTGTCTCTCTTGTCATTTTTTTTTTTCTTCCAATCACATTTTCCTTTACATTTACAAAGCAAGGGATAACAGATTCGAAGGACCTAATCAGGTGGATGACGGATTGAGGATTGCATAGTGTAACAGGAGAAGGCGTGCTCAGAGCCACCATGGATAGGGAAACGTGGAAGGCCATGATCGCCTACGTCCTGAAGGGACGAGGTACATAGAAGAAGATCCAGTTTGTTTTCTTGCTTTGATGACTGACAGTTAAAACACTGATACCAACAATATTTGCAATCTGTTTGTAATGTTCGCCAGTGTGTTTGCACAGCGTTACAATTTTCATATGCTTTCCTGGAGTAACATCCATTGCAAACAATGGCCGTAAGACAACTAATCGATAGTCAAGACAGTAGTGTTTGGGTGTGATAAAAATCTGATGCAGTCACTGATGATGCAGTATTTTTTAAGGCTGAACAAATTTCATTATACATCTTGAAAATAGATTCATATTACTGCACACTACAGCAAATGAACAAATCTGAGGAAAAATTAGAAATCAATTACACCTTGTGACCCCAGTGGGTCTAAAACTGATCATATGGTGAAAGAAATGTAACTAAAGCAGTTCTTTCAATCAATTTACCCAAGGGTGTATTTGAGCTTAACAATTTTAACTAATATTGCAATAACAATCATAAGAGTAAATATAGGTAACGAATAGCCCGGCGTTGCTCGGGTGTAATGAAGGCTTTAAAACTAATCCATGGTCCTGGAACTCACACTCTTTGGATGCTGGTACGAAAGACTAAAAAGCAATAGTTGTTTCCAGTTAAAGCAAAACCGTAGACTGAAAGAAAAATGAATGGATGTAAGTCAAATTTTGATTTCCTGTTATCGATATCAAATAAGTTTTGTTTGTTGTAAACTGAATTTTGAAGGCTAAATAAGTTCTCTGAGTAAATGGTATCATGGCTGAGACTAAGAACTACAATTATACCTACTTAGAGCCAAACCAGAAGCAAAAACTAAAATAAAAGGGCTGAAAAAAATACATACAGGCAGATAAACAGACACACACACACACACACACACACACACACACAAACATCTTGTTTTTTATATATATATATATTATTGATTTTCTGCACTATTGTAAGAACTGTGACTTTGAAACTTCCGAATATTGTTTTTTATGTCTTTGTCTATGAGTGTATCAAATTTGATTAAAATCGGATCACTCCTTCTATAACCTGATTTATTCGATTATAGAATTTTTATATTTGTCAGTGGGTACCTCAACACAAAACCTAGCTAAGAACACTTGCAGACTCTTATAGTACAACTGTGTAAATTTTCAAGAAAATCGGTCCAGCCGTTTTGGAGTCTATAGGTAACGGACACACACACACACAAAGTTCCATTTATGTATAAGTTTAGATTTAGATATATATATATATATATATATATATATATATATATATATATACGCAATGATCTTTCTCATACAAAAGAGGACATTTAAATATATTCTTCACAACTCAGCAATGTAATTATTGCAAAAAAATAAAAATAAAAAAACAATAAGCCACTGTTGAAGAGCAAACACGTGGCAAGAGCTTTCATAACTGGTAAAAAAGTGAATGAACTAACCCATCACTGCCTTGCTATTGTCTCTCTCCATGAGCATGACAGGAGGAATAAATATATATATTTATTAGAAATTATAGTTTAGAACATGTCCAATTTTTTTTAAAATTTTCTAAAAAAATTCCTGATACTTTCATTAATCAACTATATCCCCTACCCATCCTTCTTTTCAAAATTCTAACGGACAATTTACAAGACTTATTCTCTTGTCACTAACACCCACTAACATCCCACACACACACATGTACACACAAAGTTCCATTTATAAATAAATTTAGATAGATTTAGATTTGATTATTTGAAGAAGTAAGAGGGTACAACTAAAAAGACTTGAAAATGACAAGTGCTTTCTTTTCACAGAAACAAATGTTAAATGCTTGAGATTATTATTGTCGCTTTTCTTTCTGTTATGCACGCATTTTTTTCTCGTTAAAACTGGAATCAGTCATTGTTTATCTGAGGTAACAATGACGGCTAAAATAAGTATTTACTCACCACAAAACTTGTTTTTATAACTTTATTTCTCTTACACATATAATTTATTTGTTTGAACATTATTTTTAATTGATACTTGTATTTGAGCAGATATTCTGTTTTTGATTAAACAGTATATCTTTAAATAATCCCTCTACTGGCCTGAATATTTATGAATGTTTAGGGGTTGTAGGTTTTAATTCTGCCAAATGACACACATTTCCCAAACAAAATTTCTCATCAATATTTGGGCCAGTAGAGTTATACATATATGTCAGATTAAATAAATTGCAAACACTGTGTCTGCTTATTTTTAATAAAATCCGTTCATACTCACGGATAATCTTTCGCGTATCATAATTGAAAGATGTCAGAAATGAGCTGTAACGTTGACAGATGGTTTTATCATTCATTTCTCAAGATACCCAAGTACTTTCAATCTCTTTCTGATATCATCTTTAGGGTGTTAGTTATGGTAACAAAAAATAACTGTAAAGCTGCGTTGCTAAAAATTACTGTCAATTTTTTTTTCTGTTTCAAATCTAACAGTTGTCAAATTGCTTACATTCATTAGAACTGAAGATGATCCCAACAGCAGTTCTTATCTCTGATACTCCAAGAACTCATTCATCATTTGTTTGAGAATTATTTTTTTTTTTTTTTGGTGAGGAGTTTCATTTCACCCTAAGCAAGGCAGTAAAGCCACTAAGGCACAAGGGGTTACTGGGTGTAAAGTAAGAATTAGGAAAAGAAACATTTAATAATGAGCATGAAAAGAAAAGAATAATCAAGAAGACAGTAGATAGCGAATGATATTGCATTTAAATTTTTGAAGAATAAAGTTGACTTGAAAGCATGAAGCCAGATGTGAGTTCCATTATCAAGAACTGAGAAAAGAACTTTTCTTACAGAACAGGTATATCTAGCCAGCTCAACTGCAAATTGAAACACTGGATCAATTTGAAAATTTCAGAGGCACTGGAACTTTTCAACTTGTGGATAAGACTTGTATACCAAATCCTTTCAAAAGCTTTTACAATGTTCAACACTACACACTGAGTTTATATCTACAGACATTTAAAAGCTCTAGAGAAATTTCACGAATGCAACGGATACAACCCATGAGTATGGCAGGCATGCCAGTCTATAGCCATTGTAGACAGCCATCTTTATGCTATTCTTAAGACCCCTTGGAGAACACATTCGATTTTTTTGTAACTGCAAAAGCATCAGTTGCTGTCTCTACACAAGCAGATATTTCATTGTCAAGAGTGCCTTCAGTTTGCGGCCGTCCACAGATATTGATTGTTTGATGTAAGGTGAACCCGTCTTAGGTTGAATTGGAACATGACTACTGTCTAGTCCAGGCTGATAGTAAGCCCGAAAGCTTTTCAGGGATAAGTAAGTTTATCCACCGGAACCTGCATTTCCTGTTCTGTCTGGGAGATGTATATTCATTACTATATATATATATATATATATATATATATATGTCCGAGTGAATAAAAAAAACGAAGAAAAATTTACAACGTCCAAAACATTAATTTAAAACAGTGCTTGATATATAATATAGAGCTGTGAATATTTATTATAAATTATATTTTAGAACGTGTACAAATTTTTTTTATAGATATCCACTACAAAGTGTACATTTTGTTTTGACATTGAAATGACAATGTCTCATCAGGTGGTGTGGAAAGGAATGGAAAGCCTCTTTTCTTATATTTGGCGAGTTGTGTGTGGGATGTTGGTAGACAATAAGTCTTGTAAATTGTCCGTTAGAATTTTGAAAAAGTCGGGTGGGTAGGGAATAAAGTTGATTAATGAAAGTGTTGGGAATTTTGTAGACAGATTTGACACTAGAAGATGGGGTATAGGTTTTATGGCTGCATGGCTAGACTTTATTCTTTGGGTTTATTAGAGGGGGGAGTAAGGAAGTGTAAAGGGTGGGGAGGGATGGGATTGGACTTATCTTTAATGTTTATTTGTACAACTATAGAATAGTTTTGTATATAAGCACAGTTTTTATAATTAATCTAATTTTGTATACTTAATCTTAATTTTGAATTGCGGAAATTACTTTTTTTCTATAAAACTTTAAATTAAATCACAGTTTGTGATGTGTAATAGGTAAAATTTGATGTAAGAGTGTTGTTAGTACTATAAAAGTTTATCGTCTCTAAGGGGTCCTAGCTTTGGCTTTTGTAGTATTTTTTAGCATGATTGTAAGGTTAGTTTTTAATGTGTTCACAGTTTACTGTGGTTTCATGTATCTGGTTTAAAGGCTTGTTGCTATTCATGTATTTAATGATTTCAATTTTTTCTTGAAGACAAAGGAAACATGGTTGCTTTATTGATTTAGCTGTTCTTGCTTGTTTGAGGATTTTCCATTTACTTATATATATATATATATATATATATATAGATATATATATATATTATGAAAATAAAATTAAAACTCTAACTAGTAATACTAGCAAATAATAAAATACGTGTGTATCAAATTTCAGAGAACCTCTAGCAAAAAATATTAAATCATTTAATATTTATCAAATGTAAACATAGTGTTTGGTAATATGTTAATCATATATATATATATCTTTGAACAAGGACTTGATGCTACAGATCATAAATACCAATTTAAATAGATATGTGGACATTTTTTTTTTGTTTAGCATTTCGGAATTCTTTCAGGCCAACACATCTTCAGAAGGAATCAGTTATTATTTTTCTTTTATCAAAAGTATGCCAACAATTCCTTCAGAAGATGTGTTGGCCTGAAAGGATTCCGAAAGGTTATAAAAACTGTATTTGCACATATGTTGTAACCTGAAAAGGTAACTGAATGAGAAATAACCAAAACTGGGTTGAAAAATCATTTCCTGATATTGAGTACTTTCATTCATGAATATAGCATATCGTAAAAATTTTTTCTAATCTTGTATAATTTTTTGCTTACAAATTGTTATTTATTCTATATAAAATGCATTTCAATTCCAATAAACAAAAGATTTTTGTGATTGATAATTCTTTAGGGTGTGTGTTTTGGTACAGTGGATATCGACTCGGAACAAGATATGAAAGAGCAAGTTGGAATTACAATCGAATTTGTTGCATTCACTTACGCTCAAATACTTTTGAGAAAGCTGTTAATCCATTTCTTCTCCCTTCAGCTATGGGTTAAATAGCAGAACAGATTGGTTTCTATAGCCTTGGCACCCAGTCTACTGCAGAAAGTAATGGCAGCCAACTGCAAGAAAATTTAAACACCCATGTCTCTTTAGAGACATGATTGCCTAAGTGTATATCATGCATAGCATTTAACTGACTGAATTCTATAGGATGTCTCAGATTTCTAACCATGACTCAGACTAAGCTAAATTTTATAAATTAATATAATTTGATTATTATGCAAAACCTTTGTCCTTTGAACATTAATGTGAGTCAAATTATGTCTGCAACTCTGCCTTATTTTTCTGTCAGTCTGGTCAGATAAGTAAAAACAGATTCCTTTCTTCCTCTGGCTATTTTTCACTTTTGCTTGATTCTCGATGATTAGATTACATAATACCAATCATTTGGCATGCAAGAGATGTTCTCATTCCCAGGACGAAATGTTTCCTTTCTGTATTTTTCATTCCCTCAAAGTATATTTGTCACTTCCTGCCATTCTGTCTTCCTTTTCTCAGCTGCCAAATCTAACGGTTTGACTGGAACCAAGTCCTGCTCACTTCCACAAAAGCCGTTTGCATTTTGTTTGTGTCTGAGGCATTTTGCTGCCAGTCGCATCGGACCAAATCATTTATTTTTCAACTGCTTAAAAACCTTCACTATTCCATCTACCCTCTAATAAAAAGAACCTACACAGACTCGCCCTTTGAGGTTTCTTAACTTCTATCATTAGAATCAATATGATCAGCAATTAGCTCTCTTCTTCTTCAGATGGACCAATTCCTTCTTTGTATGGGGTGTGGCAAACACACACACACGTCTTATAATTTTGCATGGGGTGCATAATTTTTAATGCTATACATACATATATATTGAGACACAACTTTCAAATATAAATAATGCTTATTAGACTAGACACACACATACCCGTATCTATAATATATATATATATATATATATTTTAATTCAGATACTTTAATCCAAGTGAAAAAAGCAGGAAGGTAAATTCCAAAAACCCGATCCTAATTAATATTAAAAATTTTATTTTAATATTAAAAAATGATACAGGAAGAGAGCTTCATGTAATAAAATATTACAGAGCAAATATAACATTTTAAAATATTTCACATTGAAATGGTCATTCAACATCATTGAATTAATCCTTTTTTAATATATATATATATAAATCCTCTGAATTCCTCATGGACAAACTAGATTTATGATACACATTAACACAAATTATACACACAAATGCTGCTTAGCAAATCAAATGCACATGAAGGCTGCTTGAACAATGTAAATCAAACAATTCAAAAATAATAATGTCTCATTTACTGATCAATTTGTTGTTTAACCTATTATTGTGTTGTATTATGATCTATACTTGATTTCTGTTTGATCCCAATTAATAAATTATATATATATATATATATATATATAATCAGGAAACAAAAGTTTGATATTGTTACAAATCCATTATAATACATAATATAATAAAATTATAATACTCTGTTAAATTTAACAATAAATCTTAACATTGAGTTTTCTTTGGGGTTTGTCTCTATTGGAATTTACCTTACCAAATTTCAAGAATTCGACTTCATATACCCCACCGGCCGCAATTATTAGGCCACCCCGTTTTTTTTTTTTTAATGATGTATTTAATACTATTTTCAGTATCTATTGCCAAGTGGATAATTCTAAATAGAGTGGTTCTTTTGTTAATACTACACAAAAGCATGTGCATCAAATAAACTTATATATATTAAATAATTAACTATATTGCAGTTTCGTTAATGAATTAATGAAGAAAATTTATGGTGATTCTGATGAGTTCCTCTTTGCTTCCTTGTCTTGTAAAATTTTGCAAAGTAATAATAACAAAAGAATCATACTATTTTCATTTAGAATTATCCACTTGGCAATAAATACTAAAAATAGTATGAAATACAACATTTCTTTTAAAAAACTTTGGTGGCCTAATAATTATGGCCAGTAATGTGTGTATATATAAGAAAGTTTTGTAATTTGCTTGACGCATTGTGTATATTAGGTGTATGATTAGGTCTTGAAGGCTGTCACAATGCGTTTAGTAAAATAAAGGAAGGTAAAGAAGTTGTTGGGTATTATTTATTATACATTAATATTTTGAGATCAAAATCTCATCTTCAGAATGGCAGGAGAGCTTGTTCCTGAGTTCTGTACCTTTCAAGGAATGGTCATTCTTGGCTACTGCTGTCATTAATTGTAGTGAGTGTGCATGAATGTGTCATGCACACACGAGAATGCACACAGGATGGCACAAAATAAACACGCCAATTAAAACAGATATATATAACACCAGTCATAAAACAAAGCCCTCTACCACTTTAGCAAAAGTCAAACTAACAGTCAGGTCAACGCAAACTTAGATAAACTACATATCAAAGTGGACTGATATCATCAGACCGTAAAAAGGCGTCAACTATCAATCACACACACACATATATATATATATATATACCATAAACACAGACACACACGCATACATGCTCTGACACATGCACACACACAGGCACTCACTACAATTAATGACAGCAGCAGCAGCCAAGAACCACCATTCCTTGAAAGGCATGGAACTCAACTCAAACACGAGCTCTCCTACTATTCTGAAGTTGAGATTTTAATCTCAAAATATTAATGTATAATAAATAGGTAATACTCAACAACTTCTTTACCTTCCTTTATCTTACTAAATGCATTGTGATGCCCTTCAAGACCTAACCATATATATATATATATATATATATATATATATATATAAAAGAGAAAGAATGTAAATAAGTGAATAAAAAGTTCAAATACTTTTCCCCCAACTTTGATTTTTCACAGATATAAGTCCATTCTTCAAGGATTAGATATATCATTAATATTATTACCATATTTCTGCTGCCTTCAGTTTTCTCCTCATCCGCGAGAAGATTACCCAACATTCACTGCCATGTAAGAGGATGAATAACACGAACAATATGGCACTTTTCTTTGTTTCTAATTAAATTTTATAATAAATGCAATAATTTAATGAAATGTATATTTTATAATAAATGAAATGATATAATGAAATGTATAATGATGATGATGATGATACTAACTTATTTATTTTGATTTATCAATCATCATCATCATTATACATAAAAAGACCATTTAAAATTTTTTTTATAATTCTTTAGATTCTCATCAGTTATCTCTCTATCCCCCCCTCTCTCATCCACCCACACACACACACACAGTGTGGACATGAAAATTTATCTTGCATGGTGACTACCAACTACTTTTCTGAGACCATGTCTAGCTTTCATGTTGAACATAATTCCATATATATAGCAAATTGTGTATATATATATATATATATATATATATATATATATAAAATTATGTACATGTTCTAAAATATAATTTATAATAAATATTCACAGCTCTATATATTATATATCAAGCACTGTTTTAAATTAATGTTTTGGACATTGTAAAAATTCTTTCTTCATTCTGTATTCACTCAGAGAGATATATATATGTGTGTGTGTGTGTGTGTGTATATGTATGTATATATATGTTTATAATTAGAATTATGGACAAGTTTGATGCTGATATTATGAATCATTTTACAAAGAAAAAAGAAGGCAGATTATCTGTATATCTGAAGAATGCTGTGGAATTATCAACCAAAATATCAGGATAAATGCAACAAATATAAAAATGTTCATTTAAGTACCTTCAGATAGATTAGCTGTTTCCACTAAATATATATATATATATATATATATATATATATATATAAGAAAGTTATGGAACATGTAGGTTTTAAACCCACAGAGATTTATATATATATGTATATATCCATTATACATCCACCCAAAGTCAAATCACCCCCCCCAAGTATAATCAAACATATACCCACCTCCATAGAATATAGAATTAGCAAAAACTCTTCCAGTGAAGAAATTTTTAACAAACACAAACATCTTTAGAATAAGTCCCTAAAAAAAAGTGGCTACAAAAACCAAAACATCAAGTATATAACAAACTATAACCATAACAGGAAAAATAGAAATAGAAAAATCATTTGGTACACACCTCCTTTCAACGAAATGGTAAACACCAAGTTAGGGCAGAAATTCCTCAATTTAATTAAAAAACACTTCCCCACTAACAACCCTCTAAGTAGAATTTTTAACAAAAATACACTTAAACTGAGTTATAGTTGCACAAATAACCTTTGAAAAAATCATAACTAATTATAATAAATCAAGACGTGAATCGAAATAAAATTAACCACCAAAATAATAAAGAGAACAACAATAAAAACTTATGCAATTGTAGAAACCGCAATAATTGCCCACTACAAAATAGATGTAAAATAAATTCAATTGTCTATCAATGCAATATAACATCAATAGAAAACCCCACTATAAATAAAGCGTATATCAGATCTACAAAGAATACCTTTAAGCAGTGCTGGTACATGCACTTAACTTCATTCAAAAACAAATTATATCGAAACCAAACATTCCTTTCTGCATACTTTTGGAAATTAAAGGACACAAAACAGAAACCTAAAGTAAAATGGAAAATCCTGGAAAAAACTAGAACCTGTAACTCGCTTAAAAACATCTGCCCTTTATGCTTAAGTGAAAAACTACACATTCTAAAGTACCCCAACAATGGTGAACTATTGAAACGTAGAGACGAATTAGCAGTGTTATGTAAACATTGAAAGTATTTTTTGTAAAAATTTAATTAACCAAAAATTACCTCATTCACATAAAAAATACCCTCCAAAAAGGTAATTAATACCCATGTTTAATCCTCAAAATAAAAAAAAACGTCTATAAGTCATTATTCATAACATATATATATATATATATATATATATATATATATATATGTTATGAATAATGACTTTGTCAAGGTAAATGGAAGAATTTTATTTTGCAAATGTATTTATAAAAATACATAAAACCATTGATTTTCAAAAAGTTCAAGAACATTTGTAAAGATTCTTCATTCTTACTTTGAAAGTCAAGGTAAACTATGGGGATGCAAAATGATTTAATTTAATACCAAATGAACCAAAAATAAATATAAATGTTATTGTTGAATTTTTTTTTTTGATTATATATATATTTATTTATTCTTTACCATTAATGTAATTATTATTTATTATTTTATTTCAATTTGATGAATTATTTATTTTAATTAATAGAAAGTTATGATGTAACTATTCTCTTTCCATTTTTAAATTAAAAATGAAAACTTGCATATCGTTCAGGAAAGAAGATATCTGAAAAAAAAACGTGATGGAGATTGATATTTTGGTAAGATTCAATAGCAGCACTCTCAAAACCTATCCATCTAAATGAGCTGTTTTCTGCTTTAATACTCATTACTGTCTTACACACAAATACCCTTGGAAACGGTATTAATCTGTCTCTTCCCTCCAGTTATGGGTTAAATAACAGGACAGATTGGGTTCTATAGCCTTTGCTGGCAACCAGTCTACCACAGAAAGCAATGGCAACCTACTGCGGGATAATCTTCTGCCCAGTCAGTCATGTCTCTTTCAAGACATGATAGTCTAAAGCGAGTATTGCATATGGCACTTAACTGACTGACTATAAAAGATGGAAACATAATTAAAACCTCTACTGGGTATAAAGTTGGGGATCGGTTTTCTGTTGTTATGAAGTAGTAAACTGATCCCCCACCAATTATACTTAATATAATAATGTAATATAATCTATCTCTTCTCTCTCCAGCTATGAATTACATAACAGGACAGATTGGGTTCTATAGCCTTGGCTGGCAACCAGTCTACCTCAGAAAGCAATGGCATCCTACTGCCTGATAATCTTCTGCCCAGTCAGTCATGTCTCTTTCAAGACATGATTACCCAAGCGTGTATCACATATAGCACTTAACTGACTGAATGAATATAATAGTTGGAAATATAATTAGAACTTCTATTGGGCATAAAGTGGGGGATCGCTTTTCTGTTGTTATGAAGTAGTAAACTGATCCCCCACTAATTATACTTAATGTAATATTGTAATCTAGCTCTTCTCCCTCCAGCTATGAGTTAAATAATAGGACAGATTGGATTCTATAGCCTTGGCTGGCAGCCAGTCTACCACAGAAATCAATGGGAACCTACTGCGGGATAATCTTCTGCCCAGTCAGTCATGTCTTACTCAAGACATGATCACCCAAGCATTTATCATGTATGGCACTTAACTGACTGACTGTCTATAGAACTTGGTATAATAATTCCACTTATCGCCCTGTTAACAATTATGTTACCTGCATATGGAATTAATAAAATCTAAACACTTCAGATATCACGGGGTATGGATCTGTTCTTTTGTACAGGTGTTGTGCAGGGGGTTACATAGGGGCAAAGTGATGAGAAACAGTTGTTAGGGGGTAACATAGGGAAAAGTGATGAGAAAGAGTGGTTAGATGTAGGAAATGTCAGAAGGAGAGTGATAAACGGGTAAGGATACCGAGGATGAGGGTTGCGTAGATGGGAAGAGTGCTTGAGAGAATGGGTGCAAGTTAGCGTGTTAGGAGGTATCTATTGACCTTACATTTAAACTCCAACGTGAGTCATAATCTTAAATAGCCTCATCATATCAAGGCCCAGATGTGGATGGTTTTTGAGTTATGTTTAACAGCATATCAACCTCTGTGGGTTATTTAATGCCAAAAAAGATGGGGTTTTATAGTATCTTTTTTAATGTTTGATTATTGTGAGAAGGTTTATTTAGTCACATTTAATTAAATTTTTTTTTATTCTTTTTTATTTTAGAAAACTGAAAATGTTTTCTAGTTTTTTATTCAGAAATGTTTTGCTGAGAATAATTTTTCTTTCAAAAATGTATTGTTGGTAATATCTTTCCTTCAAAAATGTATATTTTTCTATAAAAGTCTATATTTATGTATATATTTCCATAAAAGTGTATTTTTATACATTCATAGTTTTTTGACCCCAGTTTGGGGTTAACTGTTTGCCCATAGCTGGGGGCCTAACAAGTGCTACCACTCTGAGTCAGGGTGGATTTGGGAACAACAGCAATTAAGAGGCGGTGCCATGCTCCTCACAACCTCCCATTCGGAGGCCTTGCTGCCGGATGCAGTTTACTGTCATGCCCAGGACCACCGGATGTGGATGGCTCAACAGATATAGTCTGGAACTACAACATTATAAACGGCTTCACTATATCATTTTAAATCAATTCACCCCAAGTAAGAGAATAATAGTACAAGACACAAGGGGGTACTGAAAGAGAAAGAAAATACTTCAGAAGCAGCTGGAAACCCAATCCCAAATGGGGAAACAACGAATAAACCCCTACTCCTGTTCAAAAGACCAGGGAGGAGTGTGAACCGGGCAGTAGAGATATATATCTACTCCTGATGAGGAAAATAAATTTAAAATAAATAAATGACTAGTAAATAAAATTTCAGAGTTTAGGCGGAGATGTTAGAATTATAGACTTTAAAAGAAATTGAAAAACCCAATCCTAAACAATAACAAGAAAACTGTATCATTTGTATATTTCCAACAGCAGTAACAATTAAAATGGATAGCACATAGAACTGCAAGAAAAAATTGATACAATCAAGATGTTGATTGTATCAATTTGTAACTAAATTGAATAAAATACTCTAGATATAGTAAAAAAAAACAGTCTCTTGGAAGCTCTGATTATAAATGTTTTTCTTTTTTTTTTAGACATATTCAAATTATAGCCGATACATTATTAGAACATATTCTGTTAGTTGATCATTTCCAAACAAAATGACATTCTGTTGGCTGGGGCTTCAGAATACATCAACTGCACCTGTGTTAACCCTCTAGGGCCATTCATATCATAAAGTGGGGGATCAGTTCTATATTGTTATGAAGTAATAAACAGATCCCCCACTAATTACTACTTAACCCTCTAGGGCCATTCATATCATAAAGTGGGGGATCAGTTCTATATTGTTATGAAGTAATAAACAGATCCCCCACTAATTACTACTTAACCCTCTAGGGCCATTCGTATCATATTTGATACAGTATTTCCCTATAAGGAAACATTTGGTATTTCCCTATAAGGAAACATTTGGTATTCATTGACTGAGCAGTCAGTACTGCTTTCATTTGAAATTTATAAAATATTTCTCTTAACCCTCTAGGGCCATTCGTATCATATTTGATACAGTATTTCCCTATAAGGAAACATTTAGTATTTCCCTATAAGGAAACATTTAGTATTTCCCTATAAGGAAACATTTGGTATTTCCCTATAAGGAAACATTTGGTATTCATTGACTGATCAGTCAGTACTGCTTTCATTTGAAATTTATAAAATATTTCTCTTAAAAAATTTTTCAGGAAAATATTTCTTTCAAGGCTTGTTTTCATACTGTATCAACTATGATACGAATGGCCCTAGAGGGTTAATAATATAATATGATTAAGGCTTCTACTTGTCATAAAGTGGGGGATCAGTTCTATATTGTTATGAAGTAATAAACAGATCCCCCACTAATTACTACTTAACCCTCTAGGGCCATTCAGATCATATTTGATACAGTATTTCCCTATAAGGAAACATTTAGTATTTCCCTATAAGGAAACATTTGGTATTCATTGACTGAGCAGTCAGTACTGCTTTCATTTGAAATTTATAAAATATTTCTCTTAAAAAATTTTTCAGGAAAATATTTCTTTCAAGGCTCGTTTTCATACTGTATCAACTATGATACGAATGGCCCTAGAGGGTTAATAATATAATATGATTAAGGCTTCTACTTGTCATAAAGTGGGGGATCAGTTCTATATTGTTATGAAGTAATAAACAGATCCCCCACTAATTACTACTTAACCCTCTAGGGCCATTCAGATCATATTTGATACAGTATTTCCCTATAAGGAAACATTTGGTATTTCCCTATAAGGAAACATTTAGTATTTCCCTATAAGGAAACATTTGGTATTCATTGACTGAGCAGTCAGTACTGCTTTCATTTGAAATTTATAAAATATTTCTCTTAAAAAATTTTTCAGGAAAATATTTCTTTCAAGGCTTGTTTTCATACTGTATCAAATATGATACGAATGGCCCTAGAGGGTTAATAATATAATATGATTAAGGCTTCTACTTGTCATAAAGTGGGGGATCAGTTCTATATTGTTATGAAGTAATAAACAGATCCCCCACTAATATGATACGAATGGCCCTAGAGGGTTAATGGGTAACACCTGTCCCTGAATGAGATGTCCTGAGTATGACAACAAACTACATCCGAGTCCTGGGTTTGATGATAAACTGCATCTGACAGCAATGCCTCTAATTGTGCAGTTTATGTAGCATGGAACCCCAACTTAATTACTGTTTTTCTCATGCCCACCCTGATCCTGTTAGGGTCCCAACTATGGGTAAATAGTTAAAATACATACTGGGGTCAAAACACTATAAAAGTATAAAAATAGACTTTTTAGTGAAAATTCCAGCAATACTTTCTTTTTGGAGAAGAAAATATGACAAGCATTGCATTTTTTAAGGAAAAATAATTTAACCTGCAATATATTTATGAAGGAAAAATATTACCAACAATATATTTTTAAAGTAAAAAAAAATATTTACAACAATATATTTTTAATGAAAAAAAATACATATACCAGTAATACATCCGATTCTCGACTAAAACCACTTTCCAAAAATATGTCAAAGAAAGCCGATCTACAAACTGATTTCTTACAAAGATTGTATATTCTATTCATACAAATCTATTGTAAAAATATTACGAGCAATACATTTTGGGGGGAAAAAATACATACTAGCAATACATTTGACTCTCGACAAAAACCACTTTCTAAAAATATGTCAAAGAAAGCCAATCTACAAACTGATTTCTTACAAAGAATGTATATTCTATTCATACAAATCTATTGTAAAAATATTACGAGCAATACATTTTTGGGGGAAAATACATACGAGCAATACGTCTGACTCTTGACAAAAACCACTTTCCAAAAATATGTCAAAGAAAGCCAATCTACAAACTGATTTCTTACAAAGAATGTATATTCTATTCATACAAATCTATTGTAAAAATATTACGAGCAATATATTTTGGGGGGAAAAATACATACTAGCAATACATCTGACTCTTGACAAAAACCACTTTCTAAAAATATGTCAAAGAAAGCCGATCTACAAACTGATTTCTTACAAAGATTGTATATTCTATTCATACAAATCTATTGTAAAAATATTACGAGCAATATATTTTGGGGGGAAAAATACATACTAGCAATACATTTGACTCTCGACAAAAACCACTTTCTAAAAATATGTCAAAGAAAGCCAATCTACAAACTGATTTCTTACAAAGAATGTATATTCTATTCATACAAATCTATTGTAAAAATATTACGAGCAATACATTTTTGGGGGAAAATACATACGAGCAATACATTTGACTCTCGACAAAAACCACTTTCCAAAAATATGTCAAAGAAAGCCAATCTACAAACTGATTTCTTACAAAGAATGTATATTCTATTCATACAAATCTATTGTAAAAATATTACGAGCGATACATTTTGGGGGAAAAATGCATACTAGCAATACATTTGACTCTCGACAAAAACCACTTTCTAAAAATATGTCAAAGAAAGCCAATCTACAAACTGATTTCTTACAAAGAATGTATATTCTATTCATACAAATCTATTGTAAAAATATTACGAGCAATACATTTTTGGGGGAAAATACATACTAGCAATACGTCTGACTCTTGACAAAAACCACTTTACAAAAATACATCAAAGAAAGCTGATCTACAAACTGGTTTCTTACAAGGAATACATAGTCTGTTCATATGAATCTATTGAGGCTGATATGTCACAAAACAAAATGAACCAAACCAAACAAAATAAAAACCTCTCCTTTGTGGAAATTATTAAGATGATATTCCTCCCAAGTGGATACCAATTTAAAATAAAATTTAATCAAGTTATAATTTACAGAGAAAGATAAAATATAGACACGATTTAAAAATTGTCTAATTATTAATCTGCGAAATCTCGACCTTTAAACTTGTGTAATTGTTAGATATTTTGTGCCCTTCAAGTAATACACATTCAAAGAGAATTAAGCCTTTTTCTGTTAAATATTTGTGCATTTTCATATTTCTGCAATTACATCTGCCTGCCGGGTATAAATAAAATGACAAGGTATCAAATAATCTGTCTGAGTGATAGCCCAAGGAAAAACCCGAGTCAAAGCAATAAAACAAGCCATTAAACGAAAAGACTAGAAAAACTTATTCTTTTATCTTCTACGTGAAACCATCTTCTCATGAATTATTAAAAATAACGCATTTTCTCAGACCAATTATTAAAAATGTCTTTGAACAAGTGAAGCCTACGGATTCTGGTAGTGATCATATTTATTTTAATATGGCAGATTGGTACTACAGAATCACAAATAAAGAACTATACCAAATAGAAATCACATCACTTATGGAATTTCAATGGTAGCAACAGCTAAAATGGATATCATTTGTTACTTGGAAAAAAATAATCACATTATATTGATATTCCACACTACTTCAAATAAAAGGTTAGGAAGGAAACTCCCATCAATACTAGAAAAGGCAATAATAGCGACTGGACTTGAGAAACCTATTTTCCTGAAAAATTGTTTTAAAAGAAAGATTTTATAAATTTCAAGCAAGACAAAATAATGTCATAATCAAGATGTTGTAATTTCACACTACTTCAAATAAAAGGTTAGGAAGGAAACCCCCATCAATACTGGAAAGGGCATTAACAGCTACTGGACTTGAGAAACTCATTTTCCTGAAAAACTGTTTTAAAAGAAAGATTTTTGTAAATTTCAATCTGTAATAGCCCACACTCCTCGATCAAAAAATGCCAAATATTTCCTCATAAGGAAACAGCTATTATTATTATTATTATTATCACAAACATTAAGTCAATGAACCTCTTAGCTCTTAAAGAAGACGGTTTCATCAAAACCTATAGACTAATTCTACTGAATCACAAACAAATAACAAAAACAACACCTAAAGACTTTCAGCATTAGCAACAACTGAATGGCTTGTGTAACTAGAACGAAAAATAATGCTAGAATCAAGATTTTTACTTTCTACACTACCTTAAAAAAAAGTCTAGAATGGAAATCACTCATCACTACTACAAAATGTTGTTACGAAAACTATTTTCTTAAAAAAGAGAATTATTTTAAAATTCCAACTGACATTAATGCTAACTCTTTGGCCGATTAATGTTGAATGTTTCCTTATAGGAAAACAGCTGATTACCATATGATTAGAAAAATCAATATTCTGCTTTTATAAACTTGAGATTAGACACTCAGATTTAAATTTTTATTTTTTTGTTTTACTGAATATATTTTATTTTCACTTTACAGCTGCAATATTCTAATATTAATTAATATTTAAATGGGTTCAACTGATAAATTGTAATTATGCTTAATTACAGAATCCATTAACATCACATAATTGATAAATGATTTGCAAGAGCATTCGCTTCAGGAATAGTTCACCCAATACAAGGCCTAAGATCCACTCTAGTTAGAAGGTTACACAATGAAATTACAGTTTTTAAGGATGTTAAAAACTGTATTTATTAGGATATGTACGATAGATAACAGTTGATCCTAGATGAGGAGGGGATTAAAATCGTTGCAATAAGAAAAGCACCTTCTCAGGAGTTTCTCAAAGTAGAACTTATTGGGAAGAACCTTTCAATAGGATATCTTTTTTCCCCAATGGAATACACGGAGAATGAAGATGATTCAATTTTGATATCCATTTTGGAAAAGAAAGAATAAAGGAATACTGAGAATGAAGTAATAGATTAACTTCTTTTTATAATCATTTCATCCCAAGCAAAGCAGGACCACCACTGGTGTGCAGGGGGTTACAGTGAGAGAAATAACAGGGTACAAAGGGTTTGCTGAAGGAGAAATAAGAGAAGGATGGGATTTAGAGAGATAATGATTGCAATTAATGTTGTATACAAATCAACCATTCGTCCGTGCATAGAGTACTGCTGTTATATATGGTCAGGCAAACCTGTGTTCATCTCAGTGTTCTTGACAGGCTCCAAAGGGGAATCAGTAATGTGATAGGTACTGACTTGGTGGCTCGACTCTAGCCACTTCTCCACCGATATGATGTGGCTTCCCTTTGACTGTTCTATAAATACTTTCATGGCTTCTGCTCCAACAAACTTAAGTCACTGGTGCCTCTGTAACAGGTGTTTACTCATGCAACCAGGCTGGCAACTGGGTCCCACCCATTCACAGTTAGATCAACCAAATGCAGACAACAATTCTACTCCTGCAGCTTTTTTTCTCGCACTTCCTGCCTGTGGAACTCGCTTCCATATTCTTGCTTTCCTGATGGCTACAACCTCCAGGAATTTAAATGCAATGTCAATACTCATCAATTAACCACTTGACTCTAGTTCTTTCCCCACCCCATATATCCTTTCCTTTCTCTCCACCTTTGCAACTGTCATCACACCTGTAGTCCCATCATTCTCTTGCTTCTTTCTAACTGGTTCGTCTTTCTCTTCACTCTCTTCTATCTAATCTTTTTACTTTTATGTAGCCCCCTGCACATCAGTGACATTATCGCCTTGCTCGGGGTGATACAATTAAAAAAAAAAAAATAATAATTTTTGGGAGATTGTAGCTATCAAAGAAGTAAGTAGATGGAACAAAGTTCCACATCAGGTGCACCTGCTATTCACCTCAGGGTTCTTGACAAAATCCAATGGAGAATCTGTAATGTGATTGATACTGACTTAGCAGCTTGGCTGCAGTCACTCTCTCACCGGCGTGACATGGCTTCCCTGTGCCTCTTCTATAAATACTTTCATGGCTTCTGCTCCAAAGAACTTAGATCACTGGTACCCCCTAGGTATGAATTTACACAAGCTACTAGATTATGTGCATTATGGTACAGTGGATATCGGCTCAGAATGAGAAACCAGCGAGCCGAGTTCGAATTCCAGTTGAATCCATTGTATTCACTTATGCGCAAATACCCTTGGGAAAGGTATTAATCCATCTCTTCCTTCCAGTTATGGGTTAAATAGCAGGACAGATTGGGTTCTTTAGCCTTGGTCGGCAACCAGTCTACCGCAGAAAGCAATAGCAACCTACTGCGGGATAATCTTCTGCCCAGTCAGTCATGTCTCTTTTGAGACATGATTGCCCAAGCGTGTATCACGTATAGCACTTTAACTGACTAGATTAGGTCCCACCCTTTTACAGTGAAACGGATAAAATGTAAATGCAATTTCTAGTCTAACAGTATTTTTTCATGCACTCCCTGCCTGTGGAATTCCCTTCCATATACTTGCTTCCCCAACAGCTACAATGTCCAGGAATTTAAATGTAAGGTCAATAGACATCTCCTATCTCAATATACTTGCTTCCCCAACAGCTACAATCTCCAGGAATTGAAATGTAAGGTCAATAGACATCTCCTATCTCACTATACTTGCTTCCCCAACAGCTACAATCTCCAGGAATTTAAATGTAAGGTCAATAGACATCTCCTATCTCACTATACTTGCTTCCCCAACAGCTACAATCTCCAGGAATTGAAATGTAAGGTCAATAGACATCTCCTATCTCACTAGACTTGCTTCCCCAACAGCTACAATCTCCAGGAATTTAAATAAGGTCAATAGACATCTCCTATCTCACTATACTTGCTTCCCCAACAGCTACAATCTCCAGGAATTGAAATGTAAGGTAAATAGACATCTCCTATCTCACTATACTTGCTTCCCCAACGTAGCTACAATCTCCAGAGGTGAAATGTAAGGTCAATAGACATCTCCTATCTCACTAGACCTGCTTCCCCAACAGCTACAATCTCAGGAATTGAAATGTAAGTCCAATGAACATCTCCTATCAGAACCTGCTTCCCCAACAGCTACAATCTCCAGGAATTTAAATGTAGAGTCAATAGACATCTCCTATCTCACTATACTTTGCTTCCCCAACTGGCACCACAATCTCCGGGAATTTAAATGTAAGGTCAGCCAGGTATCTCCTATCTCACTATACTTGCTTCCCCCAACAGCTACAATCTCAAGGAGGCCAAATGTAAGGTCAATGAACATCTCCTCTCTCTCACTATACTTGCTTCCCCAACAGCTACAATCTCGGGAATTTAAATGTAAGGTCAATAGACATCTCTCTCTCACTATACTTGCTTCCCAGGCAGCTACAATCTGAAATTTAAAATATGAGTCAATAGACATCTCCTATCTCACTATACTTACTTCTTAGAGCATACAATCCAGGAATTTAAATGTGAGTCCAGCAGAGCATGCTACTATCTCCACTTTATGTGGCTGCATTACATTCCAGGAATTGAAATGTAAGGTCAATAGACATCTCTATCACTATACTTGCTTCCCCAACAGCTACAATCTCCAGGGTGAGAAATGTAAGGTCAATGAGCATCTCCTATCTCACTATACTTGCTTCCCCAACAGCTACAATCCTCAGGAATTGAAATGTAAGGTCAATGAACATCTCCTATCTCACTAGACCTGCTTCCCCAGCTACAATCTCCAGGAATAAATGTAAGGTCAATGAACATCTCCTATCTCACTATACTTGCTTCCCCAACAGCTACAATCTCAGGAATTGAAATGGAGGTCAATGAGCATCTCCTATCTCACTATACTTGCTTCCCCAACAGCTACAATCTCCAAGGAATTTAAATGCAAGGTCAATGACATCTCCTATCTCACTATACTTGCTTCCCCAACAGCTACAATCTCCAGGAATTTGTCTCATAAGGTCAATAAGAACATCTACTATCTCACTATACTTGCTTCTGCTTCTAATCTCAGGAATTTAAATGTGGTCAATAGACATCTCCTATCTCACTATACTTGCTTCCCCAACAGCTACAAGAAATCTCCAGAAATTTAAATATAAAGGTCAATAGACATCTCCTATCTCACTAGCAGCCACAGCTACAATCTCCAGGAATTTAAATGTAAGGTCAACTAGACATCTCCTATCTCACTATACTTGCTTCCCCAACAGCAATCTCCAGGAATTGAAATGTAAGGTAAATAGACATCTCCTATCTCACTATACTTGCTTCCCCAACAGCTACAATCTCCAGGAATTGAAATGTAAGGTCAATAGACATCTCCTATCTCACTAGACCTGCTTCCCCAACAGCTACAATCTCCAGGAATTGAAATGTAAGGTCAATAGACATCTCCTATCTCACTAGACCTGCTTCCCCAACAGCTACAATCTCCAGGAATTTAAATGTAAGGTCAATAGACATCTCCTATCTCACTAGACCTGCTTCCCCAACAGCTACAATCTCCAGGAATTTAAATGTAAGGTCAATAGACATCTCCTATCTCACTATACTTGCTTCCCCAACAGCTACAATCTCCAGGAATTTAAATGTAAGGTCAATAGACATCTCCTATCTCACTATACTTGCTTCCCCAACAGCTACAATCTCCAGGAATTTAAATGTAAGGTCAATAGACATCTCCTATCTCACTATACTTGCTTCCCCGACAGCTACAATCTCCAGGAATTGAAATGTAAGGTCAATAGACATCTCCTATCTCACTATACTTGCTTCCCCGACAGCTACAATCTCCGGGAATTTAAATGTAAGGTCAATAGACATCTCCTATCTCACTATACTTGCTTCCCCGACAGCTACAATCTCCAGGAATTGAAATGTAAGGTCAATAGACATCTCCTATCTCACTATACTTGCTTCCCCAACAGCTACAATCTCCAGGAATTGAAATGTAAGGTCAATAGACATCTCCTATCTCACTATACTTGCTTCCCCAACAGCTACAATCTCCAGGAATTGAAATGTAAGGTCAATAGACATCTCCTATCTCACTATACTTGCTTCCCCAACAGCTACAATCTCCAGGAATTTAAATGTAAGGTCAATAGACATCTCCTATCTCACTATACTTGCTTCCCCAACAGCTACAATCTCCAGGAATTTAAATGTAAGGTCAATAGACATCTCCTATCTCACTATACTTGCTTCCCCAACAGCTACAATCTCCAGGAATTGAAATGTAAGGTCAATAGACATCTCCTATCTCACTATACTTGCTTCCCCAACAGCTACAATCTCCAGGAATTGAAATGTAAGGTCAATAGACATCTCCTATCTCACTATACTTGCTTCCCCAACAGCTACAATCTCCAGGAATTGAAATGTAAGGTCAATAGACATCTCCTATCTCACTATACTTGCTTCCCCAACAGCTACAATCTCCAGGAATTTAAATGTAAGGTAAATAGACATCTCCTATCTCACTATACTTGCTTCCCCAACAGCTACAATCTCCAGGAATTGAAATGTAAGGTCAATAGACATCTCCTATCTCACTATACTTGCTTCCCCAACAGCTACAATCTCCAGGAATTGAAATGTAAGGTCAATAGACATCTCCTATCTCACTATACTTGCTTCCCCAACAGCTACAATCTCCAGGAATTGAAATGTAAGGTCAATAGACATCTCCTATCTCACTAGACTTGCTTCGCCAACAGCTACAATCTCCAGGAATTGAAATGTAAGGTCAATAGACATCTCCTATCTCACTAGACTTGCTTCCCCAACAGCTACAATCTCCAGGAATTGAAATATAAGGTCAATAGACATCTCCTATCTCACTATACTTGCTTCCCCAACAGCTACAATCTCCAGGAATTGAAATATAAGGTCAATAGACATCTCCTATCTCACTATACTTGCTTTCCTAACAGCTACAATCTCCAGGAATTGAAATGTAAGGTCAATAGACATCTCCTATCTCACTATACTTGCTTCCCCAACAGCTACAATCTCCAGGAATTTAAATGTAAGGTCAATAGACATCTCCTATCTCACTATACTTGCTTCCCCAACAGCTACAATCTCCAGGAATTGAAATGTAAGGTCAATAGACATCTCCTATCTCACTAGACTTGCTTCCCCAACAGCTACAATCTCCAGGAATTGAAATGTAAGGTCAATAGACATCTCCTATCTCACTAGACTTGCTTCCCCAACAGCTACAATCTCCAGGAATTGAAATATAAGGTCAATAGACATCTCCTATCTCACTATACTTGCTTCCCCAACAGCTACAATCTCCAGGAATTTAAATGTAAGGTCAATAGACATCTCCTATCTCACTAGACTTGCTTTCCTAACAGCTACAATCTCCAGGAATTTAAATGTAAGGTCAATAGACATCTCCTATCTCACTATACTTGCTTCCCCGACAGCTACAATCTCCAGGAATTTAAATAAGGTCAATAGACATCTCCGATCTCACTGACTCTCATCCATTCTCTCAAGCTCTTTTTTTATCTACTCCACCTCTATTCTTTATATTCTCATTCGTCTGTTACCCTCCTCCTGACATTTCCTATAACTAACCCCTCTTTCTCAGCACTTTCCTCTATGTAACCCCCTGCATAACACTGGCAGTAGAATGCCTTGCTTGGGGTGAAATGATTAAAGAAAAAAATATGGGAAGTGCAAGAAAAGAAACTGTTAGAATAGAAGGGATGGTTACCATTCGTCTGTTACCCTCCTCCTGATATTTCCTATAACTAACCCCTCTTTCTCAGCACTTTCCTCTATGTAACCCCCTGCATAACAGTGGCAGTAGAATGCCTTGCTTGGGGTGAAATGATTAAAGAAAAAAATATGGGAAGTGCAAGAAAAGAAACTGTTAGAATAGAAGGGATGGTTACCATTCATCTGTTACCCTCCTCCTGACATTTCCTATAACTAACCCCTCTTTCTCAGCACTTTCCTCTATGTAACCCCCTGCATAACAGTGGCAGTAGAATGCCTTGCTTGGGGTGAAATGATTAAAGAAAAAAATATGGGAAGTGCAAGAAAAGAAACTGTTAGAATAGAAGGGATGGTTACCATTCGTCTGTTACCCTCCTCCTGACATTTCCTATAACTAACCCCTCTTTCTCAGCACTTTCCTCTATGTAACCCCCTGCATAACAGTGGCAGTAGAATGCCTTGCTTGGGGTGAAATGATTAAAGAAAAAAATATGGGAAGTGCAAGAAAAGAAACTGTTAGAATAGTTACAGTTAGATGGTTACATTTGACTATTTTGACTGCAAAAGTAATGAGTAATTCATGTGAGCTGAGAACCAAAGAAAACAGATTATTCATTTAAAAATTGTGTTTATATTTTTCATTACAGCTTATCGTAGATCATCTAAGGATGACACATATTTGGGATTCTAAGACTGTTAAAGTATTTTCTGTAGTATTATACAAGGAACATGTCTGATCAAAATTCAGTATTATACTCGGAACATGTCAAAAGATTCAAAATTGTCAGATCAAAATTGTATTACTCGGAACGTGTCAGATCAAAATTCAGTATTATACTCGGAACGTGTCAGATCAAAATTCAGTATTATACTCGGAACGTGTCAGATCAAAATTCAGTATTTATGGAACTGTCAGTCAAAATTCTATTACGGAACGTCAGATCAAAATTCAGTATTACAAGGAATCAAAAGTTCAAAATTAGTATTATACAAGGAACATTCAGGAATCAAAATTCGTATTACAAGGAACATGTCAGATCAAAATTCAGTATTATACAAGGAACAGTCAGTCAAAATTCAGTATTATACAAAAGGAACATTCAGATAAAATTCAGTTATTATACAAGGAACATGTCAGATCAAAATTCAGTATTATACAAGGAACATGTCAGATCAAAATTCAGTATTATACAAGGAACATGTCAGATCAAAATTCAGTATTATACAAGGAACATGTCAGATCAAAATTCAGTATTATACAAGGAACATGTCAGATCAAAATTCAGTATTATACAAGGAACATGTCAGATCAAAATTCAGTATTATACAAGGAACATGTCAGATCAAAATTCAGTATTATACAAGGAACATGTCAGATCAAAATTCAGTATTATACAAGGAACATGTCAGATCAAAATTCAGTATTATACAAGGAACATGTCAGATCAAAATTCAGTATTATACAAGGAACATGTCAGATCAAAATTCAGTATTATACAAGGAACATGTCAGATCAAAATTCAGTATTATACAAGGAACATGTCAGATAAAAATGTTAAACTAGAGACTTTCTGATCCATGTATTGATCCTTTTTACAAATGGAATATGAAGATAAAAAGCATAATTCTTTATAGAGTACAGGACAAGTCTTAGGTGTGTACTATTGGAAATAGCATTAAAGTAGTGAGGCTTGCCACATTTATTCATCACCCACAGGCCCGTGCACTTTTGAACTTGGAAAGCTTTAGCAAAGATATGTTGTTGGTATCATTTGCATATTTTATATTTTTAAAATTGTAGCCACTAATGAATCCTTGTCAGTCAATTAAGTGTCATATACTTTGGCAATCATGTCTTGGAAAAAAACATGACTAACTGGGTAGATTTTCTTACAGTAGGTTGCCATTACTTTCTGTAGTAGATTGGATTCTAAAGCCCTGGTTAGCAACCAGTCTACGGTTGCCATTACTTTCTGTAGTAGACTGGTTGCTAACCAAGGCTTTAGAATCCAATCTGTCCTGTCATTTGACTCATACCTGGAGGAGGAAGAAGAAATAGATTATATTAGATTATTATATTAAGTATAATTAGTGGGGGATCAGTTTATTACTTCATAACAATAGAAAACGGATCCCCTTTATGTTCAGTAGAAGTTTTAATCATATTTTCAACTATTATATTCAGTCAGTCAGTTAAGTTCCATACGTAATACACACTTTGGGTGATCATATCCCAAAAGAGAAATGACTGACTGGGCAGAAGATTATCCCGGAGTAGGTTGCCATTACTTTCTGCGGTAGACTGGTTGCCAACCAAGGCTACAGGATCTAATTTGTCCTTTTATTTAACCCATAACTGGAGGGAAGAGGCAGATTAATACCTTTCCTAAGCAAATTCAATTGGAATTCAAACTTGGCTCCTCACTTTCTCATTTTGAGTTGATATCCCCAGCACGACATCCAATGAATCTTGGTGGCTTTTCTCATTCTTTCAGAATTGCTTCAATGTATAGAGGTTGAATAAGTCTGGGTGAGAAATCACATCTTTGTCTTACGCCCCTTGCTATTTATGCATATTTACAAAACTTATTTTCTATTCAAATAGATGTGGTTTGCTACTAGTATAAATTCTGAATTATTCTAACATCTTACCACAAGTTTGCTTTGCAGTTTCAACTTTGTGACATACTTTATCAAACATGTTTGTGTAATCTATAAAATACAGTGACACCTCTTTCTGCATTTGTTTTGCTCTTTCTGATATCATTCTGAGGATAAATATTACATTTCTTGTTCCAGTGCCTTTAATGAAACTTCACTATTCTTCCATTTCCGGTTTGATTCTAAGGTGTACTCTATTCACCACGATTTTGATGATAAGCTTTGTTATATGGCTCACTAGCAGTATAGCCCAGCATTGCTCGGGTGTAATGAAAGCTTTAAAACTAATCCATAGTCCTGGAGCTCAGACACTTTGGACAATGGCATGAAAGACTAAAAAGCAATAGTTGTTTCCAGTTAAAGCGAAACCGTAGACTGAAAGAAAAATGAATGGATGTAAGTCAAATTTTGATTTTCTGGTATCAATATCAAATAAGTTTTTTTCGTCATAAACTGAATTTTGATGGCTAAATAAGTCCTCTGAGTAAATGGTATCATGGCTGAGACTAAGAACTACAATTATGCCTACTTAGAGCCAAACCCGAAGCAAAAACTAAAATAAAAGGGCTGAAAAAAATACAGACATACAGGCAGATAAACAAACACACACACACACACACACAAACATCTTGCCTTTTATATAAAGTTTTATATTATCGATTTTCTGCACTATTGTAAGAACTGCAACCTTGAAACTTCTGAATATCGTTTCTTATGACTTTGTCTATGAGTGTATCAAATTTGATTAAAATCTATAACCCAATTTTTTTGAATATCAATTTTCGATATTTATTGGGGGTACCTCAACACAAAACCTAGCTAAGAACACTCGCAGACGCTTATAGTACAACTGTGTAAATTGTCAAGAAAATCAGTTCAGCCGTTTCGGAGTCTACAGGTAACAAAAACATACACACACACAAAGTTCCATTTATAAATAAGTTTAGATTAGATTAATTTTTTAAGTCTTGCTTCTTAATGCTATAAAAATAGATTTATTTGAGTTTTCCAACATGTAACTATTGTTGTATATTTCATTTATCATTTGTAATCTTGTTGTTACAGAAATTATCTATAGCCGCTAGCATCTCTCTCATGATTCCTTCTGGTCCTGTTTCTTTGTTTCTTTTCAGTTTAGTCGGTACTTAGTCCACTTCAGATTTTAATATTTTTACTCTTTTGATATTGGTTCTCATGTATTCATTTCAACTGTCACATATTTTTTCTTTCTCTAATATCAGTGTCTCTTTTTTGGATTTTATGCATCTTTTTTTATGCATATCTACTCATTATTTCTATTTTTGGACACTTTTCATTGAGGCAATCCTCTTCAGCCTGCCTGCATTTGTTCCTTATTTTCCTTGTGTCCTATGTTCTGTGCCATACCTTGGCATTATTTCTTGTCACATTTTCATCTTGTAAAAACTTTGTCATCCATTTATTTTTTCTTTGTTCCATTTTCTTAGAAATGATCTTGTTTGCTGATGTTACTAAGGTTTCTCATAATGTGTCCCACTTTTTCTTTGTTCATTGTATCTACTTTCAGCAATGTCTATGTATTTTTTCATCACATTCAGGTCAATCAGAAGTCTGTTGTATTGGAATTTGGGTGCTGCCTCGGCCCTTTTCATTTTCTGTAGTTTCACTAAGTTTACAGATCACTGGAAGGGTATCACTCCATCATTTAGCACTTGGGTGTATTTTGCAGTGTACAACTCCGTTTATGAATCTCTTATTGATGATTATATAAATTCAGCTTTTCATTTAGCCTGCTGGGCTCCTCCATGTGGATATATGTCTTTGGTACTCTTGAAACCAGTAGTTGGTTACAGCCTGTTCATTCGGCATGCACCATTTGACATATCTAATTAGAGGAATTAGAAAATGTTTAATTCTTCAATTGCTAATATCAGCTGTTTTCCAGTGAAACATCAGTTGTTGATACCTGCCATTTAATGGTTGAGAAAATTACCCATGATTCTTGTTTGTTGATCAGACAGTGACGATATACTATTGTATTTTTCAAAATGACTTCTTTTTATGTATTATGAATGGAAAGATTACAGAAAGGCAGGTTTTCATTATTTTACAATTTTTAAAAAATTTTTCTTTTATAATCATATCGCCTCAAGCAAGGCATTTTATTGCCACTGTTACATAGGAGGAAAGTTATGAAAAAGAGTGACAGGTTATAGGGGGTGTCAGGTAGTGGGTAAGAGAAAGATGATTGTGGCCATAAACTGATTTATATATTGACTGTAATGTAGAATTGATCTCCCACTTTATATACACATAATAGTATAGAAATTTTTTTTTTATAATCATATTGCCTGAAGCAAGACATTTTACTGCCACTGTTTTGCAGGGGGTTACATAGGAGGAAAGTTATAAGAAAGAGTGACAGGTTATAGAGGGTGTCAAGAAGTGGGTAAGAGAAGCATGAAAATACTGATGAGAGTGGAGTGGACGGAGAAGGGAGCATGAGAGAGAGGATGCAGGTTAGTAAGTTAGGGAGTTAGTAAGATGACTATTGACTTTACATTTAAATATAGATACTAGCAGACATAGATTTTTTTTATAATCATATCGCCCCAAGCAAGGCATCTTACTGCCACTGTTTTGAAGGGGGTTACATAGGAGGAAAGTTATAAGAGTGACAGGTTATGAGGGTGTCAGGAAGTGGGTAAGAGAAGGATGAGAATACTGATGTGAGTGAAGTAGATGAAGAAAGGAGCATGAGAGAGTGGATGTAAGTTAGTGAGATAGGAGACGTCTATTGACTTTACATTTAAAGTCTTGGAGATTACAGCTGTCAGGAAAACAAGTAAATGGAAGGGAATTCCACATGTGGGAAGTGCGAGAAAAGAAGCTGGTGGAGTAGAATTTGCATTTACAATTTATTGGTTTCACAATAAAAAGGTGGGACCTAGTTGATGATCTTGTGGCTTGAGTAAATTTATATATAGAGGGCACCAGTGAGCTAAGTTCGTCGGAGCAGAAACCACGAAAGTATTTGTAGAAGAGACACAAGTAAGCCACATTGTGCCGGTGAGAAAGTGACTGTATCCGAGTTGCCACGTCGGGATCTATCACATTACAGATTCTTTGTTGGATTTTGTCAAGGACATTTAGGTTGATAGCAGGAGCACCCGACCAGATATGGCAACAGTATTCAATACACGGGCGGATGGTAGATTTATATATATGTAGGATTTTTTCAGGCGGAAAAAACTTCCTGGCCCTACACAGAGAATCAAAGCAGCGGATTTAACTATTTTATTAATATTTAGCAATATTTCAATTCTGTTTAAAAATATAGAAATGGTCAAGTGTTGAGTCAACAGATCTGTTCATTCAAAAATCATCATTTTACTTCAAGATCACTGACAATTCTCCTATTCCTAATTTTGAACACATTCAACAATAAAATAAATGATGTTTAATTCCAGACTGCAGTCAATGTGTTTTTATTTTCAATTTTAATACATTTCTATAGTAAAGCAATAATGTTTTTTACAATAATATTTATTTTGGCTATTGACAATCATTTTTTTTCTTTCTTGTCTCATTTCTATGTGCGTTGAAAAGTGGATATCAGCTTGGAACTACAAATCGGAGAGCCGAGTTCAAATTTCAGTTTAATTCATAATATTTACTTATGTACAAATACCCTCAAGAAAGGTATTAATCCATTTCTTTTCTCTCCAGCTATGGGTTAAATAACAGGACAGATTGGGTTCCATAGCTTTGGTTAGGAACCAGTCTAATGCAGAAAGTAATAGCAACCTACTGTGGGAAAATCTTCTGCAAGGTCAGTCCTGTTTCTTTTGAGACATGATCATCCGAGTGTGTAACATGTCGAGCACTTGCTTAACTAACTGACTTACGTATTTCTGTAATGAAATCAATAATGTTCATTTCCTACATGACTATTGACAGTTTTCCTAGTCTTAATTTTAATGTATTTCTAGAGTAAAACCAATAATATTTATTTTCCTTCCTGAGTACTAACAATATTTCTAGCCTGAATTGTTAATGTATTTCTATAGTAAAACTAATGTTCATTTTCCTTTCTGGCTATTGAGAATTTTTCTTGTCTTGATTTTAATATATTTCTATAGTAAAACCAATAATATTCATTGTACTTCCTGAGTAGTAACAATTCTTCTAACCTGGATTGTTAATTTATTTCTATAGTAAAACTAATAATGTTCATTTTTCTTCCTGAGTACTAACAATTCTTCTAGCCTGGATTGTTAATGTATTTCTATAGTAAAACTAATAATGTTCATTTTTCTTCCTGTGGACTAACAATTCTTCTAGCCTGGATTGTTAATGTATTTCTATAGCAAAACCCATAATGCTCAGTTTTCTTTCTGAATACAAATAAGTATTTTTGATTTTAATTCATTTTTATAAAAGTCCTTTCTGCAGGAAATAGATAGAAATTTCTTAAATTCTTGTTGTACAAGACTCATATTTTTCTTGATCATTAGAGATATTTGAAACATTTTTGTTTTTTCAATTAAAAAAACGAAAAGGTAGGATGCAGATACCTAAAAGAAGTCTATAGAACACATTAGCCAAAATATTATGATAGAAACAGACCCCCCCCCGTCACACACTTGCACACACATACATACATACATACATTCATGCGCTCACAAAATTGATAACTTATGATATATGTATGACGTAAGAGTTAAAGGTACTGAAACAAAATTGTTGGTTGAAGGAGAAGTCGCTAAGCTAATCCATTCTGATTCTTTATTTGAATCGAGTAAGGAAGATGGAAAGAACTTCCTTTACTTGCTAATGTTTTCTCTTCTACTTTAATCCAGGTCTTTCGAACTGGGGCTTTGAGTAAATCCTTTGCTGAGTGGTAAGGATAAATCAATCTGTTTGTTCCGTCAGCTCAAGCTAAGGGGTTTTTTCTTTGTGCTCGCTTTATTGAAAATCAATTTATTTTGTAATTCTTATTTTTATTTCCATGTTAGTAGAACTGACTTTCTTTGTTAAGAGAATAAAATAAAAATTGTTCACCTTTCTGCAGCTTTATTTGTTTATCGACTTTTTTTTCTTTTTCTGATTTTGTGAGTTCATTTTCTGCCCTGAAAAATATTGATGCTGAATTTTAAATTCTGCAGAGAATCACAGATGTCTGTTTTATCTTTATGATTTGCTTATCAAATGATAGGGAACCTATTTTCTAAGTTTCGGCACATTTCCAAATTGTTGTGGAGAACGGTGTGTATTGAACAGGTTGAATTCATCCCTAACAGCACAATTTCTATTGCGTTTAAACAAATTCAGCTTGTTGTTAAACAGGAAAATCTTTTTGTGGTACATTTATGAAGTTAAACTTGTCTCTGCTATGAGTTTCAAAGTCTCTTTGGCAAGTTTTTTCATTTAAAATATTTATAAGCACTGTAAATATTTGTGCAGAACTATTGCCTTTTCTAAAATCAGAAAGCAGTAAATGACTTCTGTACTCTGTCCAATCGGGGGAACCGAGTTCGAATTCCAGTTGAATTCCTTGCATTCACTTACGCGCAAATACCCTTGGGAAAGGTATTAATTCGTCTATTCCTTCCAGTTATGGGTTAAATAACAGGTCAGATTGGGTTCTATAGCCTTGGTCGGCAACCAGTCTACCACAGAAAGCAATGGCAACCTACTGCAGGATAATCTTCTGCCCAGTCAGTCATGTCTCTTTAGAGACACGATCGCCCAAAGCGTGTATCGCGCATGGCACTTAACTGACCGACTGACTCTGTCCAACTTCAGGAGGTGGGTCAAGTGGATTCATAATATAAATGACTCTGGATGAACACACATGAGCATGTATTGCTATCATTTTTTCTTTTCATTTTTCAACATTTTTTAACCAATACAAAGCCCCAAGAGCCATTCAACATAGACTTTAATGAATTAAGTTATTTTTATGAACATAAGAGATAGGATATGAAGATTAAGAGGATATGCAGTCTAGATAACAGTTAACTCTAGAATTTAAGAAGATTATCCCACAGTAGGTTGCCATTGCTTTCTGCAGTAGACTGGTTGCCGACCAAGGCTGTAGAACCCAATCTGTCCTGTTATTTAACCCATAACTGGAAGGAATAGGCGGATTAATACCTTTCCCAAGGGTATTTGCGCATAAGCGAATGCAATGAATTCAGCTGGAATTCGAACTCAGCTCTCTGATTTCTCGTTCCGAGCCGATATCCATTGCACCACAACGTACATCCGATGTGGTGAGTACTGAGACCAAAAATTCTAAGCTCTAACAATTTTTGAACATTCAGTTTTAAAAAAATCCTCCGAAAAATTGTACAGGAACACCAAATTTTTGGAGATTTTTGCTTAGAAACTGACTTCATAATTTGTCTATCCTTTTGAGATGTGGTAGTATTTACACTATTTGGACTATTGTCCTCGTCTTTGTCATTTTGAAAATGTTTCAGCTGTTGTACATTTCAGCCTTCTTCAGGTGCTAGGAATTTTGAACCAAGCCCTTAATTATGATTACTGGGGTATATCATTCTCATTCCATGTGCAATGCCACTTCTGGTAGTCATGAGTTATCACTCTTTAACCTAACTCTCTAAGTTATTTGTTCACCACTGCTGTAGCCTGGTATTGAACTCAAAACTCTTTGGGTCAAGTCACTGAAACTAACCAACATCTGTATCCACTGAGCCATGTGTTTTTGAGGACAATAGCAAGTGAATATCTGGTAAAAAATTGTTCCTGAAACATTAGGCTTATAACTCCCAGAAATTCACTTACTGTTGTCTGAATAATTTAAACAGTGTTCATAATTTTACTATGAAATGTAACCGCAATTTCTACTCTAACAGCTTCTTTTCTCGCACTTCCCGCCTGTGGAATTCCCTTCCGCATGCTTGCTTCCCCGACGGCTATAACCTCCAGGAATTTAAATGTAAGGTCAATAGACACCTCCTAACACACTAACCCTCCCATTCTCTCCAAAGGAGAGTCTGTAATGTGATAGGTACTGATCTGGCGACTCGACTACAGCCACTTTTCCATCGTCAAAATGTGGCCTCCCTCTGTCTCTTCTATAAATACTTTCATGGCTTCTGCTTGGATGAGCTTAAGTCACTGATGCCTCCTCAACAGGTGTTTACCCGTGCAACCAGACTGGCAACTGGGTCCCACCCATTCACAGTCAGGTTAGCCAAATGCAAACGACAATTCTACTCCTGCAGCTTCCTCTCTTGCACTTCCCGCCTGTGGAACTCACTCCCATATTCTTGCTTTCCTGATGGCTACAACCTCCAGAAATTTAAATGCAAAGTTAATACTCATCTATTAACCACTGGACTCTAGCTCTCTCCCCTCCCCTGTATAACCTTCCCTTTCTCTCCACCTATGTATCTGTCATCGCACCTGCTTTCTCAGCTTTCTATTGTTCCTTTCTAACTAGTTTGTACTCCTCACTCTTTTCTAATTAATCTTTTTACATTTATGTAACCCCCTGCACATCAGTGGTGTTTCTGCCTTGCTCGGGGTGAAATGATTAAAAAAAAAAAAAAAAAAACTCTCTGCCTATGTACATCCTAACTCGTCTATCGCCCTGTGTAACCCCCTGCGCTATAGTGGCAGTGGAATACCTTGCTTGGGGTGACATGATTAAAAAAAAAATTGCAAGAATAATTCCAAATGAAGTTGTTGTCTTTTGTAGTCGATACATTGAATAGAAAAGCAGAATTCAAATTCTGACTCAACCGAAAATCTGCAATTTTTTACAGTATTCAATAAGTAAATCTGTGTAAAAGAATTGTAAAAAATGGCAAAAATAAATAAGATTTATGAGATCATTATTAAAAAAGACAAAAAATACGTACAAGTGTATCAGTCAGTCAGTTAAGTGCTATACGTGATACACACTTGGGTGATCATGTCTCGAAAGAGACATTATTGACTGAGCAGATTTTCCTGCAGTAGGTTGCCATGACATTCTGCAGGAGACTAGTTGCCAGGCAAGGCTATGGAACCCAATCTGTCCTGCCATTTAACTCATACCTGAAGGGAGAAAATATAGATTCTATTATATTATTATAACAGTAATTAATGGGGGATCAGTTTAGTGCTTCATAACAATAGAAAACCGATCCCCCACTTTATGCCCAGTAGAAGTTTTAATCATGTTTTCAATTATTATATTCAGTCAGTTAGTTAAGTGCTGTACGTGATACACACTCAGGCGATCATGTCTCGAACGAGACGTGATTGACTGGGCAGAAGATTATCCCGCAGTAGGTTACCATTGCTTTCTGCAGTAGACTGGTCGTCAAACAAAGCTATAGAACCCAATCTGTCTTGTTATTCAATCCATAGTTAAAGAGAGAAGAGATGGATTCATGCCTTTCTCCAAGAGTATTTGCGTGTATGCGAATGCAGTAAATTTAACAGGAATTTGAACTTGGCTTTCCAATTTCTCAGTGCTAGCCAATATATACTGTAGCGCAACACACATCATGTGGCGTTTATATACAAGTGTATACAACACCATAATACTGCTGGCACAAATCTAAACTTATTTATAAATGGAACTTTGTCTCTGTGTGTATATGTGTGTGTGTGTGTGTGTGTGTGTGTGTGTGTCCGTTACTTATAGACTCTGAAATGGCTGAACCGATTTTCTTAAAAATTTACACAGTTGTACTATAAGCATCTGCAAGTGTTCTTAACTAGGTTTTGTGTCGAGGTACCCCTGATGAATATCGATAATAAAAAAAATTGGGTCATAGAAGAAGTGGTCCGATTTTAATCAAATTTGATACACTCATAGACAAAGACATAAGAAACAATATTTTTTTTTTTAATTATATCACCCCGAGCAAGGCGGTAATGCCACTGATGTGCAGGGGGCTATGTAAAAGTGAAAAGATTGGGAAAGAGAAAACCGGAAACCACATTTTAAACAGGGAACAATGGATGAGCCTCTTCACCTGTTCAATAGATGAGGGTGGAGTGTGAACTGGTCGATAGTTTAGTCTATCTACTCCAAATGGGAAAAAAATTAAAAAAAACATGCAGGATTCAACATACCAGATAGTTAAGACATACTGAAGAAGTCCAACGAACGTCCGCCTTGGTTGGATACCGTTTTTTAATTTTCCCAGATATTACCAGTGTGTCTTCCTCCATCTCGGCTAGTTGAAATCGAGAGAGAGAGAGGCCCACAGTGCATGCCTCAGCATCCAGGCTGAGAGTGAGGAGGAGGAGTTCAGAATGACCAGTGCTATACCCTTAGAAATTCTTTCAAACAGTGATATTACTAAAAAACCTTTCACCATTTACATCGAAACAAAATATGAACGCCAAAATCATTTACAATAGCCAAATATTCAGAAGTTTCAAGGTTGCAGTTCTTACAATAGTGCAGAAAATCGATTATATATGTATATATATATATATATATATAAAAGGCAAGATGTTTGTGTGTGTGTCTGTTTATCTGCCTGTATATCTGTATTTTTTTCAGCCCTTTTATTTTAGTTTTTGCTTTGGGTTTGGGTCTAAGTCGGTATAATTGTAGTTCTCAGTCTCAGCCATGATACCATTTATGCAGAGGACTTATTTAGCCTTCAAAATTCAAAACTTATTTGATATTGATACCAGGAAATCAAAATCTGACTTATATCCATTCATTTTTCTTTCAGTCTACGGTTTCACTTTAACTGGAAACAACTATTGCTTTTTAGTCTTTCATGCCAACGTCCAAAGAGTCTGAGCTCCAGGAACATGGACTAGTTTTAAAGCTTTCATTACACCCAAGCAATGCCGGGCTATACTGCTCGTTATAAGATAAAATGTTTTAAATTTGCATTGTTTATTGAAAATCACATTAAAACTATTGCACTGTATGACATTTGACACAACAATATAGTTAAACTAATGGTATAGCTTGGCGTTGCTCGGGTGTAATGAAAGCTTTAAAACTAATCCATGGTCCTGGAGCTCAGACTATTTGGACGTTGGCACAAAAGACTAAAAAGCAATAGTTATTTCTAGTTAAAGTGAAACTGTAGACTGAAAGAAAAATGAATGGATGTAAGTGAAATTTTGATTTCCTGGTATCGATACCAAATAAGTTTGTTACGTCGTAAACTGAATTTTGAAGGCTAAATAAGTCCTCTGAGTAAATGGTATCATGGCTGAGACTAAGAACTACAATTATACATACTTAGAGCCAAACCCGAAGCAAAAACTAAAATAAAAGGGCTGAAACAAATACAGACATACAGGTAGATAAACAGAAACACACACAAACACCTTGCCTTTTATATATATATATTATCGATTTTCTGCACTATTGTAAGAACTGTAGCATTGAAACTTCTGAATATCGTTTCTTATGTCTTTGTCTCTGAGTGTATCAAATTTGATTAAAATCGGACAACTCCTTCTATAACCAGATTTTTTTTTATTATCGATTTTCGATATTTATCGGTGGTACCTCGACACAAAACTTAGCTAAGAACACTTGCAGATGCTTATAGTACAACTGTGTAAAATTTCAAGAAAATTGGTTCAGCCGTTTCGGAGTTCATAGGTAACGGAGACACACATGCACACACACATACACACACACACACACACACACACACACACACAGAGTTCCATTTATAAATAAGTTTAGATTATTCTGGATAATTTCTCTTTGAAGTAAATGAAGGTCTTATTTTGATGGCACCTTGTTTTAGCAATAATGTACTTGTGCCATGCATCTTGTCAATATACAATCTGTAAAACTTTAAAAAAATATTACAAAGTTCTGCTATGAGGCTTTCACTGATCACTGGAATGAAATTTTAACGATACAATTTTGAACCTAAAGGTGAAATTTGTTTTCTCAAAAAATGAGGATTTAGAAAAAAATATCTTGCGGCTTTATTAATCATGTCAAACTTCAACTTTCAAATTGAGTGCAATTCCACACTTTCAAAATCGACCTGCCATAGTGTACATGGCACCGCAGGTATGGTGAATAATGGTGAACCACTGAATTTTGTTTGTTGTAAATCACTGAAGTTAAATTTACCTGTTAAAACTTTCAAAATATCTTTGGCAGCTTCTTTCAATTTAAAGAATCTCTGAACATCTATAATTCCAGTTACTTTTGCGATAATACTAAACAGGTTCAGGAGGATCAGGTTCTGTTTTAGGGCAACAAAATATATGCACTTTTTAATCATTTCACCTCAAACAATGCCGCTAGAGATCTGGCAGAAGGGCCTCTGATAAGAACATTGTGAGGAACATGGAACTACCTCTTAATTTGCTGTTGTTCCCAGGTCCACCCTGATCTGGAGTGGTAGCACCTGTTAGGGTCCCAGCTATGGGCAAATAGTTAACCCCCAAACTGGAGTCAAAACACTATGAAACTATAAAAATAAACTTTTTATAGAAAAGTTTATATTTTTGAAGAAAATATATTACCAGCAATACATTTTTGAATACAAAACTAGAAAACATCTTCAGTTCTCTAAAATAAAAAAAAGTTATCAAAATCTGACTAAATCAACCTTCTCACTATAACCAGACATTGAAAAAAAATACCTTAAAACCCCACCTTTTTGGCATTAAATAACCCAGAGAGGTTGATAGGCCATTAAACAAAACTCGCCCACCTTAATTTTATAGTGAAAGTGTTGAGCATTAACTAATCAACAATAGGAGAACAATACAGCAAATAATACCTTAAAACCCCACCTTTTTGGCATTAAATAACTTACAGAGGTGTTGATATGCCGTTATACCAAACTCAAACTCTTTGCCACTAGAACGCAATGGTTTACAGGGAGTGAAACTGAAAGTAAAGACTGAGATTGGGAAGGCTTGAAGAAAGAACACAAACCGAATAGGGCTCAAAAAGACAGAAGATTGAGATGGATATTTGATTTTCTAAGCGCCGCTTAGATGTGGCACAAGGCCGAAAGTATGGGGTGCCCAGTGAGGATCGAACTCACTACTCAGTTGTAATAGGTTCTAGCGAGACAAGCTAGCTGACCATTACACCACGTCGAGGTGCCCAAAGATTGAGATGGATATTGTATTTAAATTTTGGAAGATTGTCATAAATTTTCTAACTAGTATAATAAAAAGTTCTTTTCTAATCAGTCCGATGTAATATTGTTTTACAATGAGCATTGAAAAAAATATAAATTAATACAATGTTTTTCCCCGTTAGTATAGCCAAATGAATTTTAGAAATTAGTATATTAAAACATTTTTTCATAATTGTTTTTAGTTTGATGAAAAATATTAAGCAGTTTTTTTTTAAATATTTTTCCGTGGAAATTTGTTAAAATTAAATGTCAGATATCTAATAAATAATTGTAAATATATTTTCTAGCCTTGACCTTTTTACTTTTTTTTTTTTTTTAATAATTTCACCCAAGCAAAGTGATAGTGACACTAGTACTTTTGTTATATATCGCCGTACGACGACAAAACAACAAACACGCATATATAAAAATATAAGGTTATATTTTTATTAATGACGACGAACTGTGTGGAATAGAGAACGGAAGGGTGATAGGCACATAGAATGGGTTGACGGGAGTGTAGTCTTGCCGTGGTGTTTCTCTGCTTCCACTGGCCGTTCTCTGCTGGCGAATCCGTGTGTCGAGGTCTTTATATAGTCTTCTAGAACCGGGACTTTCCTTCCGGTTTTGCCTCGCCCACGCAACGCCCACATAATTCTAAGAGACACCTGATCTGTTTGCCTCTGTAGCCATTTCCGCCGCTGTCGGAAATAAGGTCAAATGACATCCGCTCCGGCCTCGACAGGATGTATTTCACAAACACCTGTCTTGTCGCTTCGCCGCCCCCTTCACCGACGGGAAACACCATCGCTTGCATCACTTCCTCGGGTGGGGCCAGATTGTTATATTAAACTTTGAAGTTAGGGTTATAGGACGAGAAATTGAAAGAGAATTTTGAGATTGGGTAGGATTAAGAAAAGGATTAAAATTAAACAATGTTTAAGAAGATAGAAGATCAAGATTGACATTGTATTTAAATTTTTAAAGATTATTTATCAGGTAAGCAAGAAAACTGGAAGTAAAACATTGATTTTTAATTTGTTGACTACACAGTATAGTAGGGTCAGTTGGGCACTCTGTGAAAAAAGAACACCATGATGCAATTCACACTGCCAGAAATTTGGAAAACGCATGCTTTACTACTTGGAATTCATGTTGGATGCTCTAATAAAAACATTTCAGAGTGTTTGGGTGTCAAACTAAGGACAGTGCATAGAATTTGAAAAGAGTTGGATGAGTCTTAAGGATGATTACAAAGGTACAGCAGCTTTGAAAACTCACTCTAATTGTTCTAATAAGAAAAGAGCTCCTGAATTTGTTGGTGAGGGTCCCAGACTCAACACCATGGGAGCCTACATCCAGTAATTCGAGGAGGTAGTGCTACATGTGGTCAAGAGTGTGGCTGCTGAAATATTTGATATCTGGCAACAGGACTCTGCACCATGACACACAAGTAGAAGAGCCCAGTCATGGCTGTAAAACAGTTTCTGCAGCCACATTGCCTTTTACATCTGGCCACTTAACTCCGCAGACTGCAACCACCTTGATTATTATGGGTGAGGTGCAGTTGAGTGAGAGACCAATGAAATTCCTTGTGACATAGCCTGACATTGCTTGGGTGTAATGAAAGCTTTAAAACTAATCCATGGTCCTGGAGCTCAGACTCAGCCTAAAGAATATTTGAAATATTAAAATAATTGCGACAATTTACCAATCGCACCTAAGATAAATATATATATATATATATATATATATATATATATACTAGCAGTATGGCCCGGCGTTACTCGGGTGTAATCAAACTGCAACCTTGAAACTTCTGAATATTGTTTCTTATGTCTTTGTCTATGAGTGTATTAAATTTGATGAAAATCGGACCACTCCTTCTATAACCCAATTTTTTCAATTATCGATTTTCAATATTTATCGGGGGTACCTCGACACAAAACCTAGCTAAGAACACTCGCAGACGCTTATAGTACAACTGTGTAAATTTTCAAGAAAATCAGTTCAGCCGTTTTGGAGTCTATAGGTAACGGATACACACACACACACACACACACACACAAAGTTCCATTTATAAATAAGTTTAGATTTAGATAAACTGAATGTTACTTGTTATAAAAAGGAAAAAATGATTGACCAAGCTAAATCACAGACAAATATTTAATTTACAAACAACACAAAATCAAATTTTTTTTACAAAAATACAATTTTTACATTAAAATAGAAAAAAACAGTTTACTACTGGCATATTGACAAAGGGGAAGGAAGGTGTCAAGTATATTTACCCAGTTAAGCTAGCAAAGTAGTTTAAGTGCTATACTTTTGGAAATCTTCAAATGTGTATATAAAGAATAATTTTTTTGTTTGATCAATGAAAGAGTCCAAAAATCTATTGACCCATTTAGTTCCATGAGGTTCTCCTTCAGGTTTTAGTCAGCAACTTTTGATAGAGATTCTTTCGGCTGGATATACAAATCCTGAATTGAGCCAGAGTTAATAATGTCAGCAAATCGTTTTAACAATTAACTACTTTCTTCCTGAAACCTATTTTTATAGTGACTAACACCTAATTTGCATATTTCTTGAATCATTTTGAATTATCTAGATCTTTCCTGAACTTTCTGGGATGATCTAGAATCTTCCAAACGTTCTATTTCTAATTTCTCTATTTAACAACTACTTCATGAATTAAAACTTTTTTGTAATAACGAGTAGGACTCGGTAGAATCCCTTACAATAACTTTTTAGATATTATTAATATTATTTTTATATATATAAATGCATCCTCGTAACACCGAAGGCAAAGATAATGGCAGCCTTCAGTAACTTAAACAAGGACACCATATAGAAGAGGTGCAGGAGATTCCAAAGTTGTTTGAAGACTGGTTGAATCCAATGGCTATTTCATTCTTCTCTTATTACACCGTGCAAATCTCGTTCTATCATCCACCTGATTAGGTTCTTCAAATATGTTACCCATTGCTTTCCCCTGTCTCTTTTTCCCTCTATCTGGCCTGTTATATCAGGTTCTCCAGGCCCTCCTTCCTCATTGCATGTCCCAGGAACTTCAGCTGTCTCTTCCTGATGCTCAGTATTAGTTTCCTTTTCATTTCCATCATTTCTTGCACCTCATCATTGCTCACATGCTCGATCCATGATATTCGCAGCATCCTTCTGTAGAACCATATTTCAGTTGCTTCAAATTTTTCCCTCATCTTTGATGATATTGTCCAACATTCACTGTCATATTGAAGAACTGACAACACATATCAATCCAGTGCTCTCTTCCTTGTTTTGAGTGAAATTGTTCTGTTTCTTAATACATTGCTCAACTTCTAGAATGCTTCCTTCACCATGACAGTTCACCTTCGGATCTCTGTGTCGCACTTTCCGTCTTCTGTTATAACACTTCTGAGGTATTTAAATTTAAAGAAATATTTTTGGTAATTGTTTTTTATTACTTAAAGAAAAGTCTAATGTATTTTTTGATTGTTTCATTGGATTTTTTTATTACTTTCTTGCATGTTCAAATTTTTGGTTAAAAATCTTTTTTGGCGGGGGTTCTTATGCATCACAAGGTGGGGTAATATAGGAAATCATAGTATTTTTTTAATCATAAAAAAAAGGTTTAGATAGAGAATACTCAAAGCTGAAATATTATATGAAAGTATATTTTTTTCTATTGTTCTAAGCTGTTATTTTATCACTTAGTATAATTTTGTTCCAATTCTTCACAGTCCTGGTTTCAAGATATTTTTCTTGAGATTGGTGTTGAATTTTTATGCAAGCGACTTGTGTAAAGTTGCTTCTGTCTCCAAGCATTATCAGTCAGAGATACTTGCAGATGATGGTTCCTGGATGATGAGCTTTTCATAATAAACTGTTTCTTATTCTCTTGTTTAACACATCTCGGCAAATAAGTGAGTATATTGATTAGACGTGACAGTGTTCAAAAAAGCTCACACTTCTGGGTTGATGGAAAACTTTGCCGTTACTGCAAATCTTGCTGTGAAGGAAAGCATCCATTGCAGATAAAGTAAAGAAAAAAACAAAAAGAACTAAAATAAGAATTTTTAACATGCCAATAAGATTTAGAAATCAATGGTAAGTTTGTAGTAATTGCGAAATAATAACTCCCTTTACCAACTCCCTTCAAATACGAAAAACTGAGCAAAGAGAAATAAAGGAATTTGTATGTGAAAATTTAATCTATGTATCAATGAAAACCTTACCTTCACAGAAACTGACTGACACACTGAGAAGTTGACATAAATAAATTTACAGATGTGAAATTGATTTGGGGAACAATAAAAATCTTAACTCTACAGAAATTATCCAAAAAGAAACTGGTAAGCCAACATGAAATTTCTTTTTTTTAAATCATTTCACCCCAAGCAAGGCATTCCATTGCCATTATTGCGCAAGGGGTTATATAGGGGAAGGTAAAGAGAAAGAGTGGTTAGATATAGGAAATGTCAGAAGGAGGGTGATAGATGGGTAAGGATACCGAGGCTGAGGGTTGGGTAGATGGGAAGAGTGTTTGAAAGATGGTTAGTGTGTTAGGAGGTGTCTATTGACCTTACATTTAAACTCCTATACAAATTGGAGAGAAAAATAAATTAATAAGAGAAGTGTGTCCAAAGTCATGTGAAAGGTTTCATTTCTGTTTATTGCCTTCAAGTTCTTGCTGGAATCAAATTACTTGCCAATTATATTATTGGCCTTTAACCAAGAACATAGCACTTCAATCAATTTTCTTTCAACAATCCAAGAAAGCTAAGTATTTCAGACTATATCTTTTTGTCTACTTTTGAACATATGCAGCCATATACCCCTTCGGTGAACAACAAACTCTCTTACATTTGTTTTAAACATTTATATGGTGTGTTTTTTTTTTGTTTTTTGTTTTTTTTTTGTTTTTAATCGGTTTCAATGTAGTAAAGCCACTATGACACAAGGGGTCACTTCATGTCAAAGAATTAGAAAGGTGAACCTTTACTAAGGAGAAAGAACAAAAGAGTAATCAGGAAGACAGTAGAAAGCTTCTAAGACAAAAGGGTTTACTGGGAGTGGAACAATCACAAAACAGAAACATTACTAAGGAAAAAGAATTAAGGAAAAAAATTACCCGGTTCACACTCCACCCACGTCTATTGAACAGGTGAAGAGGCTCATCCCTTGTTTCCTGTTTAGGATGCGGTTTCCGGTTTTCTCTTTTCCAATCTTTTCACTTTTTTTTTATATGTTTTTTTTCAATTGGAGTAGATAGACTAAACTATCGCCCGGTTCACACTCCACCTACGTCTATTGAACAGGTGAAGAGGCTCATCTCTTGTTTCCTGTTTAGGATGTGGTCTCCGGCTTTTCTCTTTTCCAATCTTTTTACTCTTACATAGCCCCCTGCGCATCAGTGGCGTTATCGCCTTGCTCAGGGTGATATGATTAAAAAAAAAAAAAAAAAAGAACAAAAGAAGAGTAATCAGAGTTTCACCCCAAGCAAAGCATTTTACTGCCACTGTTATGCAGGGGGTTACAGAGAAGAAAAGTTATGAGAAAGAGTGACAGGTTATTGGGGTGTCAGGAAGTGGGTAAGAGAAGGATGAGAATACAGATGAGAGTGGAGTGGATGGAGAAAGGGGCATGAGAGAAAGGATACAGGTTAGTGAGATAGAAGATGACTAATGACATTTAAATTCTTGGAGATTATAGCTGTTGGGGAAGCAAGTAAATGGAAGGGAATTCCACAGGCGGGAAGTACTAGAAAAGAAGCTGCTGGAGTAGAATTTGTGTTTACAATTTATTGGTTTCACAGTAAAAGGGTGAATTTATATATAGGGGGCACCAGTGAGCTAAGTTCATCAGAGCAGAAGTTGTGAAAGTATTTGTAGAAGGGACACAGGGAAGTCACATTGCGCCGGTGAGAAAGTGAGTGTATCTGAGCTGCCAAGTTGGGATCAATCACATTACAGATTCTCCATTGGATTTTGTCAAGGACACCTAGATGGATAGCAGGAGCATCCAACCAGATATGGCAACAGTATTCGATGCACAGGCAGATGATAGATTTATATATGTGCAGGATTGTTTCAGACGGAAAAAAATTCCTGGCCCTACACAAAGAGCCAACTTTTTTAGCAGTGGATTTATCTATGGATTCAATATAGTTATTACATTTGAGGTCTGTTGTGAGAGTTAAGATGAGGAAGTGCAGTGTTTTGCTTTCAGGGAGACTAGATTGATCCATGCTAATGGGGGTAGGAATGGTTGTCTGTCTGTGATGGTTAATAGATAGCAGCTTCATTTTGGAAGCATTAAAATTCACGAACCATTTCTTACCCCAGTCTGCCATGGATTGGGGGTCCTTTTCAAACTTGGCAGTGAGGTTTGCTTTGTCAGCCTCAGCAGATTTTTGATGGATGTGAGAGTAAACTGTAGTGTCGTCAGCGTATATGCCTAATATATATATATATATATATATATATATATATATAATATGGTTTTGAATTCAAAATTATTCTTGTAATATACTGGTAGTCAACTGTTGTGGAGTAGTTTTTCGCACTTAAGGCTATAATATTTTATCGATAAAATGCAGCCGTAACTTCTACTCCAACAGTTTCTTTCCTCGCACTTCCCGACTGTGGAATTCTCTTCCAAACGATTGCTTCCCCGACGGCTACAATCTCCAGGAGTTTAAATGTAAGGTCAATAGACACCTCCTAACACACTAACCTGCTCCCATTCTATCAAACACTCTTCCCATCTGCCCGACACTCATCCTCGCTATCCTTACTCATCTATCACCTTTCTCCTGACATTCCCTATGTCTATCCACTCCTTCTCTTTACCTTCCCCTATGTAGCCCCATGCGCAATAGTGGCAGTGGAATGCCTTGCTTGGGGTGAAATGATTAAAAAAAATAGTATTATGAAAAAAATAATTCTATACTATTATAATGTGGATATAAAGTGGGGGATCAATTCTACATTACAATCCATATATAAACTGATCCCTCACTTTATGGTCACAATCATCCTTCTCTTACCCACTTCCTGACGTTCTCTATATAACCTGTCACTCTTTCTCATCACTTTCTCCTATGTAAGTCCCTGCGCAATAGTGGCAGTGGAATGCCTTGCTTGGGGTGAGATGATTAAAAAAAAAAAAAAAAATCTTGCTATGTCAGTTGCTAATCAACTTAACGTACCCAAAATGTTAGGAAATTGGCAATCTTCCACTGAAAGCTGACTCCTTAGTATTTGGCTAACTGCCGACTAATATCAACTGTCTAGTAGTTCTACTGAACTCCAATAGAACTCTAAAGAACTTCTATGAACTTCCTAAGAACTTCTCACGTTAACTCTTATTAATATAGGAGGAAGAGTCCATCATCTGAGGAATAGGTGTGTTTCCCCATAACATCGACCAAGGCTAAAGATCCCTGCCTGTCTTATAACGAAGCTCAGAGCCTGGAGAAAGAAAGAAGATTTATACCTTTTACAAGGGTATTTATTGTTAAAGTATATAGTATCATCAGTGAATAATATTTCTTCTGGCTTGAAAGATTTGTATAGCCCACTCTTCATAATTTTCTCTGTGTTCTCTACCAGATTAAGCCAATCTTAAAGCAGTTCAAGTGTTATTAAACCTATATCTGTGGTTTATAATATTATTTGCTGGCTTTTCCTTTGTTACTCTGCCATTTTCAGTTGTCTTGTATTTGTTGCAATAAAGGCATATTTACTGCTTTGACGTTAAACTGAATTCTTAATGTCTTTTGAAAATAACTCAAGGACATCGTGCCCTTCTTCACTTAGTCATCTTTCTGGGGTTTCTTACTGCTCAAGCACAAAATCTTTTATTTATTCATTTATCATACTGAAGCTTTATCTTATCTTATACTAGCATCATAACTCGGCGTTGCCCATGCAACTCAGAACATTTTAGTAGTAGGAGAAGATGCCAATGAGAGGAGTGGATGGAAATCATTTATTGAAAGTTGGAAAGGAGAGCTGAGGCTGTTAGTAACCATTTTTAGCATTAAGAAGGAGGCATTAAATGCATGTTGCTGTAGTATTCGAATGGAATATAAAGTGTAGTTTTAGTGCTAGTCATAGTTTTGTCTCCTTCTAAGTGGGGGTAAGGGTTCTTTGATCTGGAAATGAATAGAAAACATTTGCAGGAAGTGGAGTTAGTAATAAATAAGATAGAAGTTTACCTGTTTTAAATGTAGATAGTTAAATAAATTTAACATAAAAATAAAAATTATTTATTTTGTTTTAAATTTTCAAAGAATGTTTAAAAATGTACACATTTAATTTTAGAGGAAAACGTTACATTTATGCCACACGAATTACAGACAGTTGATTTCCTGCATGAAATATTTAGCAAAAAAAAAGCTTTATTTTTTAAAATTTTATTTTTTAAAGTATGAAATATTAAATCTGAGAAAAAAAAGACTGAAATAATTAAATTAACCATTGGCACTTTTTTTTTTACATATTTTATTTTTGTTTGAAAAAACACTTTTTTTTTTTGTAAATATTTCTTTTGTTTCAAAATTACGGGGAAAAATATTCACATTCTTTTGTTGACCAAATTAATTTTTCAAACGTCGGAATAAAAATTAAATATAAAGGCTTCTTTTTTTTATTTTTAATAAAAAAATATTTTAGTCGCGTTTGACAGGTATGATTTGATTTCTGTGACATAATTTAGCAACCATCTTAGATCTTAGATGTTTTACAGAACAAATGTAAACAATCGGCTCCATTGGCCAAAAAGTGTGAAAGGGAAAATTGCTGAACTTAAACTCAAAAAGTATGTGTTGACCTGGCTTCCCTGTAGATATGTGTCCCTAGAAAGTTTGAATGGCATAGCTTGAAAAATGTAGGGAACAGTCACACACACACACACTCACAGATTGCCTTTTATATATATAGACTGGCATCATAGCCCGGCATTGCCTGTGCAACTCAGAACATTTTAGTAGTAGGAGAAAAAAATCTATTTTCTTTTGTTTTGCGTAAACCTGATTTGATGTTTTGTGTGATACTGTAAACAACATTGCATTTGTTTTTGTTTCAAAATTACCAGGAAAAGGATTCACATTTTTTTTGTTGACCAAATTAATTTTTAAAACATCAGAATTAAAATTAATTATAGAGGTTAATTTTTTCTTTTTTTTTTTTAATAAAAATATATTAGTTGCGTTTGACACGTGTGATTTGATTTCTGTGACGTAATTAAATGTAAACAATCTGCTCCATTGACCAAAAAGTGCGAAAGGGAAAATTGCTGAACTTAAACTCAAAAAGTATGTGTCAACCTGGCTTCCCTGGAGATATGTGTCCCTAGAAAGTCTGAATTGTGTAGCTTAAAAAATGTAGGTGTGCATAGGGAACAGCCACACACAGACACACAGATTGACTTTATATATATATATATATATATATATATATATATATATATATATATATATATATATATAGATTGTTAAATATCTTTATCTATTTGTTGTTTTTTGACCAAAACACTATGTTAACAACAGTATATATACAAAGAAATGATTTCGGTGTCTGAACCTGTGTTCGTTATGTTAATGACACTTCTCAACATTAAAGATGGAGCCTGATACTACCCCACTTCAAAGGATGCATTGATTTTGTGTTGTTGTTTTATGAGCCTAACAAATTTACTGTTGTGTTGTGATACTTTTCATTGTTTCAAGCGTCCAACTTTATTGATTTATAGCTACCGAGCTCATTGACTTCTGGTCAGTGTCCAATCAGTGTCTTATAGCCTTACTGCAATTATGATTCAATAAACGCTTTAAGAGTCAGCACTGTTAATTAGTAATCTAGAAGCATGATTATCTCTAAGTCTGTCAGTTAAGTGCCATACATGATACACGCTTGGGCGATCATGTCTTAAAAGATACATGACTGACTTGGGAGAAGATTATCCTGCAGTAGGTTACCATTGCTTTCTGGTTACCAGCCAATGTTATAGAACCCAATCTGTCCTGTTAGTTGACTCATAGCTAGAGGGAGAAGAGATGTATTATATTATTAAGTAGTAATTAATGGGGGATCAGTTTATTACTTCATAACAGTATAAAACTGATCCCCCACTTTATGCCCAGTATAAGCTTAATCATGTTTTCAAATATTATATTTAGTCAGTCAGTTAAGTGCTGTACGTGATACACGCTTGGGTGATCATATCTCGAAAGAGACATGACTAACTGGGCAGAAGATTATCCTGCAGTAGGTTGCCATTGCTTTCTATGGTAGACTGGTTGCCAAACAAGGCTATTGAACCCAGTGTGTCCTATTATTTAACTCATAACTGGAGGTAATAGAAGGAATAATACCTTTCCCAAGGGTATTTGTGTGTAAGTGAATGCAAGGAGTTCAACTGGAATTTGAATTTGGCTCCCCGATTTGTCGTTTTGGGTTGATATCCACTGCAACACAATGCACATCCAACATAGATACCACTGGGATATATTCAGTCAAGGAGTTGTTGTAATTTTATTGTTGTGTCTCGGGGTTCTTGACAAAATACAATGGAGAGTCTGTAATGTGATTGATACCGGCTGCAGTCACTCTCTCACTGGCGTGATGTGGCTACCCTGGGCCTCTTCTATAAATACTTTTCTGGCTTCTGCTCTGATGAACTTAGATCACTGGTGCCCCCTAGAATTTGCATGAGATACTAGATTAGCAACTAGGTCCCACCCTTTTACAGTGAAACTGATAAAATTTAACCGCAATTTCTACTCCAACAGCTTCTTTTCTCACCTGTGGAATTCTCTTCCACATGATTGCTTCCCTAACAGCTACAATCTCCAGGAGTTTAAATGTAAGGTCAACAGACACCTCCTAACACACTAACTCGCATCCATTCTCTCAAACACTCTTTCCACTTACCCAACCCTCATCCTCGGTATCCCTACCCACCTATCACCCTCCTTCTGACATTTTCTATATCTAACCACTCTTTCTCATCACTTTCCCCTTTGTAACCTCTTGCGCAATAATGGCAGTGGAATGCCTTGCTTGGGGTGAAATGATTAAAAAAAAAAATAGGAGCAGAGAAGTAAATCACTTCTACATAAAATCCTTGTTCATATTTACCTTAAGATTTGGTTAGTTAACATTTGAGAACAGGTGTGTGGCCTTGGGGGTAAATCTTTGGAAGATGTAAGAAATTCGTTTTCTGTCTTTTCCTGCTTGAGAGGTGGGCATTTATGTTTTCCTATAATCTGGTTATCCCACATATGCACCTCCTGAGTGCAGCTGGGTTGACCCTCTGATTACATGTTTGTGGTAGTTACTAACATTCTGTGAGCCATCAATCTACCCTTGGTGGTTAGGAGGACACCTTCCAGGTCGACCCACTGATGCACCTGATTTCCTGTAGAATGTTCCTTTTACTCCTGGCAATCCTAACGTCTTTCCTAAATATGTCAAGGCTGCTGAGCATCTCCATCAATTCTTTGTGGTGTATTTTGTCGAACGCCTTCGCATAATCAATAAAGCACAGGTACAAGTCCTTCTTCATTTGTATTTCCCTTTCAGAGAGCATCCTAATAAAAACAGAACTGCAATAAAAAGTGGCTAACATTATAAGTGTCGTAACTCATACACTAAGCTGCTTTTCAAAATTTTCTCAAGTTTCAAATTCCATCCTAATTGGTTGAAAATAATCTAGAAGAGACATTCATTTTTGCAAGCAATTTTTTCCTGTATTTTTTAAATTACCATATACTAGACACAGTGTCACCTGAGTTAGGCTCAGACACAAGACTTAATTAAACAATTTCATCTGAACACTAAATTTGTCAAAAATATCTTTGCTCTAGGTCCGTGTTTCTCAACCTTTTTAAATAATGGTACACCTCAGTGCCAATGAAAATAACATGACACAGTGAGAAAAAATTTTAAGTGGGAAACATTTAAGGGTTATGAAATAAACCATAGATTTTAGAAAATACTTACACGAATATGAATTTACTTTATTTCAATAATTCTGTTCAACTATTTTTGCAGCTTATTTAGTGTGAAACTCGTGCCTGGTGCTTTTCTTGATTTCTTCAATGGTACAGTATTTACATTACTCGGACTATTGTCCTCATCTTTGTTTCCATGTGTACGATGTTTGATAAAAGATTATTCTATTTGTCTATATTTCTGAGATGAGGTAGTATTTACATTATTTACATTATTCGGACTATTGTCCTCATCTTTATTGCCATTTGTATGACATTTAATAATAGATCATTCTATTTGTTTATATTTCTGTGGTGAGGTAGTATTTACAGTATTTACATTATTCGGACTATTGTCCTCATCTTTGTTGCCATTTGTATGACGTTTAATAATAGATCATTCTATTTGTCTATATTTCTGAGATGAGGTGGTATTTATATCATTCGAACTATTGTCCTCATTTTTGTTGCCATTTGTATGACGTTTAATAATAGATCATTCTATTTGTCTATATTTCTGAGATGAGGTAGTATTTACAGTATTTACATTATTCGGACAATTGTCCTCATCTTTGTTGCCATTTGTACGACGTTTAATAATAGATCATTCTATTTGTCTATATTTCTGAGATGCGGTAGTATTTACAGTATTTACATTATTCGGACTATTGTCCTCATCTTTGTTGCCATTTGTACGACGTTTTGTCCGTTGTACACTCCGGCCTTCTTCAGGTGGTAAGAATTTCAAACCAAACCCTTTATAACAATCACAGGGGTATATATGAATCAATGTTTTGCTGAATGTGTGATAGGCAGATCCACATTTCTTTGTCAGTTAAGCCTTGTGTCTTCTTGCTTTGTATTTTGACTGGAGAAACCTAATTCACAAAAATAAGTAGAAAATTATAATAAAAGTAAAATCTTTTTAGCGAGTCTGGGATAAAAAGTTTAATAAATATTCATTTATTTATACTAGTTGTACCATTACTACTGTCATCTACTAGCACTGGATATGGACAAACAACGAGAAACACGTATATATCAAAATATCTTATATTTTTACTAGCAGTATAGCCTGGTGTTGCTCGGGTGTAATGAAAGATTTAAAACTAATACATGGTCCTGGAGCTCAGACTCAGCCTAAAGAATATTTGAAATAATAAAATAATTGCGACAACTTACCAATCGCACCTAGTATATATATATATATATATATATATATATATATATATATATATATACTAGCAGTATAGCCTGGTGTTGCTCGGGTGTAATGAAAGCTTTAAAACTAATACATGGTCCTGGAGCTCAGACTCTTTGGATGTTGGCACGAAAGACTAAAAAGCAATAGTTGTTTCCAGTTAAAGTGAAACCGTAGACTGAAAGAAAAATGAATGGTTGTAAGTCAAATTTTGATTCCCTGCTATCGATATCAAATAAGTTTTGTTCATCATAAACTGAATTTTGAAGACTAAATAAGTCCTCTGAGTAAATGGTATCATGGCTAAGACTACAATTATACTGTTAGGGTGCCGCTCCTATTTGACTACAAATGGACTGTTCCCATTGCTATATATAGCAATGGTGGATTCTCTACAGGGGAGTCGCAGAGAGTCACTAGACTGACGACTCTACAACACTGTCAGCTCTCTGCCTTCGGGTAGAAGGCGCTCTCTGCTTCCGAGCAGAGAGCAGTAACCCAGTCATGGTTCCGCCGAAGGGTAGAATCACGACTGGGCAAAAATAGACAGACATTTTTTGGCCGGGCCATATAGCCTGGAAATACCAGATATAAACTGACCATGTGTCATATGTTGCCCTTACTGGGAGGGACGACTAAATAATGAGTCGTAGAGAGTCACTTGAGAGTCTCTAATGAGTTACTGAAGAGTCAGTGAAGAGTTAGACACACTTCCGGTGGCGTACCGGAATTAATCACGTATACACACATCTTACGACGGATTGGACTCTTGTATCTTTCTATTGGAAATAGTACTAATCACTTCTGTACATACTAACCGTCTTTCTGCGGAATACAACTTATATTCTGATTCTGTTGTTGAGTTATTCATTTATACTTGACGACATAACATATACCTACTTAGAGCCAAACCCAAAGCAGAAACTAAAATAAAAGGGCTGAAAAAATACAGATATACAGGCAGATAAACAGACACACACACAAAAACATCTGGCCTTTTATATTTATATATATATATATATATATATATATATATATTATCGATTTTCTGCACTATTGTAAGAACTGCAATCTTGAAACTTTTGGATTTTGTTTCTTATGTCTTTGTCTATGAGTGTGTCCAATTTGATTAAAATCAGACCACTCCTTCTATAACCCTATTTTTTTGATTATCGATATTTATCAGAGGTACTTCAACACAAAACCTAGCTAAGAACACTCGCAGACACTTATAGTCAGTCAGGTAAGTGCCATACGTGAAACACGCTTGGGCGATCATGTCTCGAAAGAGACATGACTGACTGGGCAGAAGATTATCCCACATTAGGTTGCCATTGCTTTCTGCAGTAGACTGGTTGCCGGCCAAGGCTATAGAACCCAATCTGTCCTGTTATTTAACCCATAACTGGAAGGAAGAGATGGATTAATACCTTTCCCAAGGGTATTTGCGCATAAGTGAATGCAATGAATTCAGCTGGAATTTGAACTCGGCTCCCTGATTTCTCGTTCCGAGCCGATATCCACTGCACCACAACGCACATCCTATAGTACAACTGTGTAAATTTTCAAGAAAATCAGTACAGCTGTTTCGGAGTCTATAGGTAATGGACACACACAGACACACACACAGAGACAAAATTCCATTTATAGATTTAGATTCTTTGTTGGTGATGCTTGTGTGGAGCAGTCTGAGAGAGTTTACACAAAGCGGCAGTATAGAGCCATTAGCCAGTCTCTGTCTGTTCAGCCAAAACTTCTTTCCTTTTTATAGTCTTAAAACTTCCACATGGCTACACCTCTTCATCCACACAATGCTAGTTTCTCATGGGTGACTGTTTACACCCATACATTGCTTTTCTAGTTTCACTTTCTTGACATCCTCTATGGCCGGATATATCTGTCAATCATATCCTTGGCCGCTGCTTAAGTTAATTTATTACACTCCTTCCATGCACACATACACACATATATATATATATATATATATTGTCATCTGCAGACATATCTGTTTTGCCGTATCACAGCTCATCAGTACATATATATATATATATATATATATATATATATATATATATATGAATGCAGGTTTCATTGAATAATATAGACAAGTTTTGTCTATTAATTTTGTGTAGGATCCGTTCATACCGTCTGATATACTTGATGGTGATGTCGTTGAAAGACAACAAAAAATCACAGTAGTTGTTGATTTTTTTTATCGGGTCTAAGCTTTCGGCTCATATAAGCCATTATCAAAGAGTAAATATTAATACACAGTAAACATAGAACATATATATATATATATATGGCAAGGCAATATTTCACAGAAAACTTAACAGGATGAGAATCACTTCTCTAAGTAATAGAAAGGACGAGCTTGACAAGGAGCTCCAATCCACAGTGGACTGAGGTAAGAAATGGCACGTGAATTTTAATGCTTCCAAAATGAAGCTGCTATCTATTAACCATCACAGACAATCACTCCTACCACCCATTAACATGGATCAGGCTAGTCTCCCTGAAAATAAAACACTGCACCTCCTCGAGTTAACTCTCACAACAGACCTCAAGTTGAATGACTATATAAAATCCATAGCTAAATCCTCTGCTATGAAGGTCGCTTCTCTGTATAGGGCCAGAAAGCTTTTCCCGTCTGAAACAATCCTGCACATATATAAAGCTCCCATCCACTTGTGCATTAAATACTGCTGCCATATCTGGTCAGGTGCTTTTACTGCTCACCTAGAGGTCCTTGACAAAATCCAATGGAGAATCTGTAATGTGATCAATCCCAACTTGGCAGCTCAGTCACTTTCTCACTGGCGCAATGTGGTTTCTCTGTGTCACTTCTACGAATACTTTCACAGTTTCTGCTCTGATAAACTTAGCTCACTGGTGTCCTCTCTATATAAATTTACTCAAGCCACAAGATTAGCAACTAGGTCCCTCCTTTTACTGTGAAACCAATAAAATATAGATGCAAATCTACTCCAGCAGTTTCTTTTCTAGAACTTCCCACCTGTGGAATTCCCTTCCATTTACTTGCTTTCCTGACAGCTATAATCTCCAAGAATTTAAATGTAAAGTCAATAGTCATCTCCTATTTCACTAACCTGTATCCTTTCTCTCATGCTCCTTTCTCTGTCCACCCAACACTCATCAGTATTCTCATCCTTCTCTTACCCTCTTCCTGACATCCCCTATAATCTGTCACTCTTTCTCATAACTTTCATTCTATGTAACCCCCTGCACAACAGTGGCAGTATAATGCCTTGCATTGGGTGATATAGTTATAAGAATTTAAATGTAAAGTAAATAGTCATCTCCTATCTCCCTAACTTGCATCCTCTCTCTCATGCTTTCATCTCATTTCTTCAGTATTCTCATCCCTCTCTTGCCCACTTCCTGACACCCCCTGTACACACTTTCTTATAACTTTCCTCCTATGTAACCCTCTGCACAATAGAGGCAGTATAATGTCTTGCTTGGGGCGATACAATTATAAAAAAAATAAATTAGACAAGCCAGCTATTTCTGCTAAGTGTTAAAATGCACATGTAATTGGTTTGTCTGCCAGTTTTATCCGACTCTTAACAAGATTGGAAGAATGGCTTTATCATTCATGTTGCAACAGAATAGATAGATTTTGCTTTAAGGCGTCATATTTGATCCTGATTTTTCGCATGCTTTGATTATCTACTGCCTTCAGAAAATAATAGTTTATGTCGTTGTGTGTATCCACTGACTCATATATGCTAATTTCCACAGTAAATATAACATTGACGTGTTGTAATCAATGGAGTGTCCAAATAAAACAGATGAGCATAAATCTGAAGAACAAATTGACTTTAGGATGATTCTGAAAACATTCAATAGAACAGGAATCAAATCGTGAAATCATTGATTGATGAATAAAACATGAAGTTTCCCTCACAGGTTCATGGATCTACCAGTCATAGGAAAGTTGATTTGTTTACTTAGATTATGTATACATTGTGATATGATTTGTGTATTAGTGATCACTTAAAAGAGATGATTAATTATTGAGGAAAGGACTGGGTTGACAGAATCTTTCCGTCTATAAAAGAAATAAAATATTTGACAAAGATCATTATTTGTTCATGTTAATTTCATTTTCTAAAACCAACAAACAAAAGATTGACGTCTACTAAACCTGTGCTTGCTAAAGATTAGATTTCCAAGGAGTACTGATGTTTTAAGAGAGATATGACTGACTGGGCAGGATAAGTTTGCTAAAAACAAAGAAGAGACTACTGGATTGCTATGTGATGACAGTTCTTCAGTATGGCAGTGAATGTTGGACAATATCTTTGAAGGTGAAGGAAAAACTTGAAGCAGTTGAAATGTGGTTCTATAGAAGCATACTGGATATAAAGTGGGGGATCAATTCCATATTACAATCAATATATAAAATGACCCCTCATTTTGTGGTCATGCTAGTTTCTACACATTTATATTCCTGAGATCCAAAAGCACAAGGATGCATTCCAGGAGCCGAGAAGATTATTATGAACCAAGATAATTTCACTAGAAACAAAGAAGAGAGTACTGGATTGCAATGTGATGTCGGTTCTTCAATATGGCAGTGAATGTTGGACAATATCATCAAAGATGAAGGAAAAACTTGAAGCAGCTGAAATGTGGTTGTACAGAAGTATATTGGATATAAAGTGGGGGATCAGTTTCATTTTACAATCAATATATAAACTGACCCCTCACTTTGTGGTCACAGCACTTTCTATACATTTATATTCCTGAGATCCAAAAGCACAAGGAAGCATTCCAGGAGCTGAGTAGAGTATTAAGAAACAGGACAATTTTGCTAGAAACAAATTAAGCAGGTACAAAAATTTAAATAAAGTGTTCTAACCGAAGATGGAAAGTGCGACACAGAGACCCAAAGGCAAATTGGCATGGCGAAAGGCGTATTCCAAAAGCTGAGTAAAACGTTAAGACACAGGAAACTTTCACTAAAAACAAAAAAAAGAGTACTGGATTGCTATGTGATGTCAGTTCTTCAATATGGCAGTGAATGTTGGACAATATTATCAAAGATGAAGGAAAAACTTGAAGCAACTGAAATGTGGTTCTACAGAAGGATGCTGCGAATATCATGAATCGAGCATGTGAGCAATGATGAGATTTTAGAAATTATGGAAATGAAAAGGAAATTAATACTAAGCATCAGGAAGAGACAGCTAAAGATCCTGGGTCATGCAATGAGGAAAGAGGGCTTGGAGAACCTGATACTAACAGGCCAGATAGAGGGAAAAAGAGACAAGGGAAAGTAGCGGATAACATATTTGAAAAACCTAATCAGGTGGATGATGGAACGAGGTTTTCATGGGGTAACAGGAGAAGGCGTACTAAGAGCCACCAGGGATAGGGAGACGTGGAAAGCCATGATTGCGTATGTCCTGAAAGGACAGGGCACATAGAAGAAGAAGACTGACTGGGCAGATTATTTTTCCACAGTATGTTGCCACTACTTTCTGCAGTAGACTAGTTGCTAACCAAGGCTATAAACCCAGTCTGTCTTGCTGTTTAATCTATAGCTGGAGGGAGAAGCAGTGGATTAATACCTTTCTCAAGGGTATTTGTGCATAAGTGAATGCAACGAATTCAACTGGAATTCAAAATCGGCTTGCTGATTTCTCATTCTGAGCCGATATTCACTGCACCACAAATGCACATCCTGTTTGAATTTACTTGGCCAAGAAGTACGTACTCAATTTGGAAGCAGAAAGAAAACAAGATAACACACGGCCCTAAATTGGCAGGTTGACTAAGAAGTTCAAACTGATGGGCAGTGTTGAGATTCACCATTCAGTACTGATGTTGCTCTGAGTGCCTTTGGTCTATTCTGCTCAATAGCACATTTCCTCCATGATCAGTGATTCAACTTTTTTTATGAAGTGAAGGAAACTTGTTTACAGTTTTTGATTCAAAGCCAGTGAACTGGTATCTATCACACTAACATGCATCCATTCTCTCAAACACTCTTCCCATCTACATCTTTACCCGTCTGTCACCCTCCTTCTGACATTTCCTATAGCTAACCACTCTTTCTAACCATCTTCCCCTATTTAACCCCCTCCGCAATAGTGGCAGTGGAATGCCTTGATTGGGGTGAAATAATTATATAAACAAAAAACTATACTGTTATAATGTGGTTATAAAGTGGGGGATCAATTCTACATTACAATCAATATATTAACTGAACCCTCACTTTATGACCACAGTCATCCTTCTCTTAGGCACTTCCTGACACTCCCTATAATCTGTCACACTTTCTCATCACTTTCCCCTATGTAACCCCCTGTGCAACAGTGGCAGTGGAATGCCTTGATTGGGGTGAAATGATTAAAAAAAACTGTTTTTTTTGTTCTGCCCCACCTGCTTTATTTACCTGGCCTTGAACCAACCAATTAGTAACTTTTTCAAATACTGTAGAAGACTTGAAGGGCAGGGGGAAACTTTCCCTAATGAAAACCTAATTCACAAGTTTCTTGAAAAATGTTCCCATCAAAACCTCTAGAATTTTACACAAAAGAATACACTATTTACATTATTTGGACTGTTGTCTTTAGTCTTTATTGTCATATTCACAATATTTTGGACATTGTACACTCTGGTCTTCTTCAGAAGTATAAACAAATATATATTAAATTAAATTTGTTTTTTAAAATTTATTTAATTTACATTGCAACACAGAAATTTCTGGATATATATGATATTCCCAAATAAAGATGAACTGTGAAATGAAAGAACAGAAATTATTACTAAATGCATCTACACTAAGAAATACCTTTTAGGTTCATACAACCATGGATGAAAACATCATAATCCATTTTCATTTAAACATTGCGTGTTCATAAATTCCCTGCCATGTGAATGTTCAAATAAAACACTGTTACAGGAGCATTCTTAAAAAGAAAAACGGTAAAAGGTAAAATCAGTTATTAAAAATCACCTGAAGACACCACTCATGTTAGAAACCTGGGTAGTAAAATGACTCGTTTAAAAATGGAAAATATTCAAAAGTTCTAGAATATAATTGTATCGAACACTTTTTAATACAAATGTGTACTGGTCTAATCCTATTAGGACCAAAAACTAAGTATTAAACAGTATATATATATAAGTAAGTAGCTAACCTAGAGCCAATGGATCTACCTAGGTTTCACCTAATGGATCATCTTGCCCTGATGATACATTAGTTGAAACCTTGGTAGGTTCGTTGGCTCTCTAGGTTAGCTACTTACTTATTTATTTGCTCTGCTATTGTATTGAGCACTTTACGTGTTAGGTTCCTCATCTCGGGTTTTTTTTCTTTCAACTAGTACTTTGACTAATGTTCAAGTGCTTAGTTCGTTTCTTTTTCTGTTTCCATTTTTTTCCCCTCCACGTTTATACTCGGTGGGTTTTTCGAGATGTGTTTAAAGATAAATTTACAGTTATATGGTGTCACAAAAAATGTAAACAAATTTTGAGGTTTTCTGAAGAAATAATTCAAGCAACTAGAACCAATAATATCTAATTTTAATAATTCAGATGAAGACTATTTATTATAACTACATTCTCTTAAGATTTTGTCATTGCTTTTTTTAAAATTGATATCCATTATGATTCCAACATTGCGAACAATGCAACGCAATGGAATCTCAAGCTGCAATCAACCTTTTGATAGGTTTCTTTAACTTTTGTGAAAACTTTCCCTTACCCTGGCTTGCTTTACAGGGCATAGTTGATATTCATGTATTTCAGGAGTGATTATTGTAGACATTTTAAACGGAATCATTAGCTTCAAACTTATTTCTAATGCGTGAGATTGTACGCTGCATGGATAAATCTAAGTGATATCGTCTTTGAACACCAAATGCATTTTCGTATTTCCAGTAGTATTTCGAGATGAACTTTCTTTGTTCAAAGCTAAACCTGGATGACATTAGTAATACTAATGTGTAAAAGTCTGTACCCATTTTTTGAGACATCCCATATATATATATATTGTCATCCGCAGACAGATCTGTTTCACCATATCACAGCTCATCAGTACGGTTAGACTCCGATTGGTTTTTTTACCCAAGATTGAAACCCAATTGAAATGGCATCAGTCGGTGACTCTACCCCTGGGCTATGGGCGTTTGGTGGAAGTAGGCAGACTTTACCAAGGTTTCATCTAAGTGGATTGTCAGGGAAAGCTTTTCCTGGCGATCTTGGTAAGTTTATTGGCTCACTAGGTATACTTTATTTATTCTGCTCTACGTAAGTATTGAACGCTTTGTTGTTAGTTGATTACTCGTCTCAGGTCTTTTCTTTGGGCTACATGCTGACTCGGTCTGAACCCTTTTGACTGGTATTCATGTGCTTAGCTCTTTCTTTTTTTTATTACCATTTTTCCTTCCACATAAATCCACGGAGGGTTTTTTGACATGTGTATAATTATAAGTTTGTCATTTTATATATATATATATATATATATATATATATATATATATATAGTCATCCACATACAAGCTTGCCTTGCTATATCAAATCTCATCAGTGTGGCTACACATCTGATTGCTTCCAGCCAGGATTTAAACTCGACAAATTTATCAGTCAGAGAGCCTATCCCTAAGCTATCAGTGCACAGCTGAGAGAGGAGGGGATTTTAACGTGTTATATATATGGGGTGCATACATAGAGCAACTGCTAAGGGACCTCAATTTATGGCTGAAGAGTAATGTGTAAATCGCAGAAGTGACAACTGTTTTTAAAACTTCCCCCTTTAGAGAGCTCAATCATAAAATGAGAGCATAATTAGTCATCGACATACAAGCCTGTTTCACTGTATCGCAGCTCATTAGTGTGACTAGACATCTGATTACTTCAAGTCAGAAGTGAAACTCAATAATATATATATCCCGCCCATTAACATAGATCAGAAATCTTTCCCTGAAAGTCAAATACTATGCACCATAGGATTACCTCTCACATCAGACCTCAAGTTGAATAACTATATAGAATTCATAGCTAAATCCGCTGCTAAGAAAGTTGGTTTTCTGTGTAGGGCCAGGAAGTTTTACCATCCACATATACAAATCTACTATCTGCCCGTGCATTGAATACTGCTGCCATATCTGGTCGGATGCTCCTGCTATCAACCTAGGTGTTTTTGACCAAATCCACTGGAGAATCTGTAATGTGATCAATCCCGACTTGGCAGCTAGGATACAGTCGCTTTCTCACCGATGCAGTGTGGCTTCCCTGTGTCTTTTCTACAAATACTTTCATGACATCTGCTCCAATGAACGTAGCTCATCGGTAATCCCTACATATGAATTTCCTCGAGCCATCACAAGATTAGCAACTAGGTCCCACTCTTTTACTGTGAAACCAATAAATTGTAAACACAAATTCTACTCCAGCAGCTTCTTTTCTTGCACTTCCCGCCTGTGGAATTCCCTTCCATTTACTTGCTTTCCCAACAACTATAATCTTCAAGAATTTGAATGTAAGGTCAATAGACGTCTCCTATCTCACTAACTTACATCCTCTCTCTCATGCTTTTTTCTCCATCCACCCAACTCTCATCAGTATTCTCTCTTCCTACTCATACTCTCTTCCTGACACCCTCTGTAGCCTGTTACTCTTTCTCATAACAGTCCTCCTATGTAACCCCCTGCACAACAGTAGCAGTAAAATGCCTTGCTTGGCGGCCACACGATTATAAAAAAAAATGTATGATCATATAATTATGAATTAAATGTTCATTGTGACAGAAACTTCTATGTTTTTAGATAGAATCTCATCATCAAGCAATATTGGATGTTGGTTGTGAAAATGATTTACAATTTATATATATATATTTTATTTTTATTGATACTCATATTTAAGTAGATATTCTTTTTTTAATTAAACAGTATTATATATTTATATCAACTGGCCTGATTATTTACGATAAATTTTTATTACAAAAATGTGTCATTCGGCAGAATTCGAACCTGCAAACCCCTATCTACATAGGGGAAGCTACCATTTTATCTGGCAACATCTTAGACCGCTCGACCACAACTGACCTCCGGTCTAAACAAAGTTTTAATCAAGCCTATATATATTTCTTGAAGATTTACACAGTTGTACTATAAGCGTCTGCGAGTGTTCTTAGCTAGATTTTGTGTCAAGGTACCGCCGATAAATATCAAAAATTGGGTTACAGAAGAAGTGGTCTGATTTTAATCAAATTTGATACACTCATAGACAAAGACATAAAAAATGATATTCAGAAGTTTCAAGGCTGCAGTTCTTACAATAGTGCAGAAAATTGATAATATATATATATATATATATATATATATATATATAAAAGGCAAGATGTTTGTGTGTCTGTTTATCTGTCTGTATGCCCTTTATACAAATCCACAATTTTTATCCAATTCTTACCAAACTTCACACAAATATTCTTTAGACTGAGTCTGAGCTCCAGCTCCATGGATTAGCTTTAAAGCTTTCATTACACCCGAGCAACACCGAGCTACACTGTGAGTGTGTATGTATGTATGTATGTATGTATATATATATATATATATATATATATATATATACTAGGTGCGATTGGTAAATTGTCGCAATTATTTTATTATTTCAAATATTCTTGAAGGCTGAGTCTGAGATTTAGGACCATGGATTAGTTTTAAAGCTTTCATTACACTCAAGCAACATCGGGCTATGCTGCTAGTATATATATATATATATATATATATATATATATACACACATATTGTCAACTGTGCAACTACGAAACTGACTCAGACTGCATCTCTCAGAACAGAGCTCAATTCGATCTCATTTAGACAGACAGACAGACAGACCTACCAAACCCTATCGGTAACATACTTGTTGACAACACAAATATCATAGCATCATCCACAGGCAAAAAAATGGCTACAAATAATGGAAGCATTATTAATAAAAAAAGAAAAACTCAACACTGAATAATATCCAATATTTTGGTACCTAAACTTTATGAATTTAAGTGCAGTACTAGATTGGCATCAAGGTCTCATCAATTTGCAGTTAAAATGACCGGATGTAACTAAGTTCTATGTTAGCAGTTTCTTCTCTTGCACTTTTTGCTTGTGGAATTCTCTTCTCGTTTCTTGCTTTCCAGTCAAATTTGATCTTCAAAAATTTAAATGTAATGTCAAATGTTACTTTCTGTTTTCTTAATTATTGTTCTTTTATTCTTGTTCTTTTATTCTTGTTCTTTTATTCTTTTATTCTTGTTCTTTTATTGTTCTTTTATTCTTGTTCTTTTATTGTTCTCTCGTATTCTCTCACACTTTGTAACCCTTTGTATCTTAGTTGCTTTTTTGACTTGCTCAGAGTGAAATTGTAAAAAATAAATTTCCACTCCAAATGGTGCTAATTTGCAAATTTCTTAGGAATTGTTTACTGATTCAGTTTTGATTCAAAACTTGTTTTTTTTTTTGCTTATGTATCACAAGAAGCTCTTAAAACTAATTAAAAGTTAACTAATTACCTCTAATTAATAAAAATATATCGGCAAAAAATGTTTAATAAATGGTATTGATTGGATACTCAATCAGAGATAATCAGTCACAAGATAGCCATGACAAAGTTCAACTGGCAAATAAAGCAGATTTTAATCTTATTCTGTAATTTCTATCACAAAGATTTTGTCTTTCCATTGTGATTCTAGAGTTGAGGTAAACGAATGAATGAATCAACCAAAATGGTATGGCAACAATAAAAACAACAAAAATAAGGAAACTAATATTCTAAACAACTTCTGCAATAAAGGTTTAATTGGGGGTTGGGGGAACTTGAGGTAATCCCCCCCCCCCCCCGCCACAAAAAAAAAAAACATTAACCAAAATGATGTGGGGACAAAGAAACAAAAATAAAAAAACTATCTTCCAAACGTTTCTTGAAAGAGAAACGGACATGGAATGAAACTAACCCGACCCTTTCAGCTCAAAATTCTTGAAATCTGACAAAGGTCAAAACTGTCCTGAGTATGATGATAAACCAAATCTGGCAGCAAGGTTTTTTATGGTGATATTGGAGGTTTAGGGGAACTTGAAATGACCTCTTAATGGCCCAACTTGACCTGTTACACCTGCTATTGACAAATAGTGAACCCCTGAACAAAAATATTCTACAGTAATTTTTTTTTTTTATAATCATGTGGCCCCAAACAAGGCATTTTACTGCCACTGTTGTGCAGGGGGTTACATAGGAGGAATGTTATGAGAAAAGGTGACAGGTTACAGGAGGTTTCTGGAAGAGAGTATGAGAAGGAAGAGAATACTGATGAGAGTGGTGTGGACGGAGAAAAAAGCATGAGAGAGAGGATGTAAGTTAGTGAGGCAAGAGATGACTATTGACGTTACATTTAAATTCTTGGAGATTATAGCTGTCAAGAAAGCAAATATGCAAAAGGGAATTCTACAGGTGGAAAGCGCGAGAAAAGAAACTGCTGGAGTAGAATTTGCGTTAACAATTTATCGGTTTCACAGTAAAAGGGCGGGACCTAGTTGCTAGTCTTGTGAATCGAGAAAATTCATATACAGGTGTACCAGTGAGCTAAGTTCATTTGAGCAGAAGCTGTGAAAGTATTTGTAGAAGCGACACAGGAAAACCACACTGTGTTGGTGAGAAAGCGACTGTATCCTAGCTGCCAAGCCAAGATCGATCACATTACAGATTCTCTGTTGGATTTGGTCAAGAACACCAAGGTGGATAGCAGGAGCACCCAACCAGATATGGCAGCAATATTCAATGCACGGGTGGATGGTAAATGTTTTCATGTGATGGGTAAATTGTCGTCATTTTATAATTTTGATTTCCCACATGCACATTGTGGATTTTTTTTTTATTTTGTCGACAACACAGTATAGTAGGGTCAATTGGAAATTGTGAGAAAAAGAGAACCATGATGCAATTCACTCTGCCATACTTATAGTACAACTGTGTAAATTTTCAAGAGAATCGGTTCAGCCGTTTCAGAGTCTATAGGTAACGGACACACACACACACACAGACAAAGTTCTATGTATCAATAATATTAGATATATGTATATATGCAATTGAGAATTCAAATTCCTAATGACTGATTTCATTTGATTGCAGTGTTGAATGGATCCCAGTGTTCCCTAGGAAATGAGAGGAACTAACAAAAAACTTACAAAGAAATATTCCACTTTTATTGACCAAGCAGCCTGTGCTGTTATTGCTCTTTCCAGTATTGCTGAGGATTTCCTTCCTAACCTTTTATTTGAAGTAGTGTGGAATATCAACATCTTGATTATGGCATTATTTTCTCTTTCGGTTTAAATTTATAAAATCTTTCTTTTTAAAATTTTTTTTTTCAGGAAAATAGATTTGTCAAGTCCAGTAGCTGTTATTGCTCTTTCAATTATTTGAATAAGCATGAAACACCTTGGTTATGTTATTTTCTCTTCAAGTTATGTAAGCTATTCATTTTAGTTGTTGCAGCTGTTGAAAGCCCTCCAGCAATGTAGTATCTGCTATCTGGTAGAAGTTTTTTATTTGTGATTCTGTAGACCAGTCCACAAGATTTGAAGTGTGGTTTTCATTTAGATTTACAGGGTTTATCCACTGAACCCCATTTTGAAACCCTGATCTTAGAAAACATTTTTATCTAGCTGGCAAATAAAACAGATTTTAATCTAATTCTGTAATTTCTATGACAACAACTGAAAGAAAAGAAGCCCATCAGGGATGTTTTGCACTGCTTTCCCCTGTCTCTCTTTCCTGCTATCTATCCTGTGAGTATTAAATTTTCCAAGCATTCCTTCTTCATTATGTGTCCCAGAAACTTCAGCTGTCTCTTCCTGATGCTAATTATAAGTTGTCTAAACTTATTTAGAAATGGAACTGTGTGTGTGTGTCCGTTATTTATAGACTCCGAAACGGCTGAACCGATTTTCTTGAAAATTTACACAGTTGTACTATAAGCGTCTGCGAGTGTTCTTAGCTAGGTTTTGTGTTGAGGCACCCCCAATAAATATCAAAAATCGAAAAAAGCAGGTTTTAGAAGGAGTGGTTCGATTTTAATCAAATTTGATACACTCGTAGACAAAGACACAAGAAACGATTGGTCAGCTCAGTTGGATAGCTACTGACACCAGATCTGATATTGCAATTGACATATCTAAATCTATCTAAACTTATTTATAAATGGAACTTTGTGTGTGTGTATATCTGTTACCTATAGACTCTGAAACGGCTGAACCAATTTTCTTGAAAATTTACACAGTTGTACTATAAGCGTCTGCGAGTGTTCTTAGCTAGGTTTTGTGCCGAGGTACCCCCGATAAATATCGAATCAATAATCGAAAATATCGTGTTATAGAAGGAGTTGTCCGATTTTAATCAAATTTGATACACTCATAGACAAAGACATAAGAAATGATTGGTCATCTCAGTTAGATAGCTACTGACACCAGATCTGATATTGCAATTGACATATCTAAATCTAAATCTATCTAAACTTATTTATCAATGGAACTTTGTCTGTGTATGTGTGTGTCTGTGTGTATCCATTACCAATAGACTCTGAAACAGCTGAACCGATTTTCTTGAAAATTTACACAGTTGTACTATAAGCGTCTGCGAGTGTTCTTAGCTAGGTTTTGTGTTGAGGCACCCCCAATAAATATCAAAAATCGAAAAAATCAGGTTTTAGAAGGAGTGGTTCGATTTTAATCAAATTTGATACACTCGTAGACAAAGACACAAGAAACGATTACGTAAATTTTTATCCTTGCCTTGAGAATGAGAATTTCCATTTCTTTTTTCTTGAGAATAGCTCCTGAGAGAATACTTCCTTAGTTACGACAATCTTAACCTCTTCATGTCTAGATTTAAGCATTATAATCTTCATAATTGGATGTGCGTTGTGGTGTAGTGGATATTGACTCGGAACGAGGAATCGGGGAGCCGAGTTCGAATTCCAGTTGAATTCCTTGCATTCACTTATGCCCAAATACCCTTGGGAAAGGTATTAATCCACCTCTTCCCTCCAGTAATGGGTTAAATAATAGGACAGATTGGGTTCTATAGCCTTTGTCGGCAACCAGTCTACCGCAGAAAGCAATGGCAACCTACTACGGGATAATCTTCTGCCCAGTCAGTCATGTCTCTTTCGAGATATGATCGCCCAAACGTGTATCACGTATGGCACTTAACTGACTGACTGAATCTTTATAATTTGTACATCCTCTTTTTAAATCCATGCAACAACTTCAATTCAGTAATCTTCTATACTGAGCGAGTCTTATTTCTTGTATCAAGTGTCTATTTCTTGTGAAAATCCTGGAATGCATAATACGGAAAGAGGACTTAGGGAATTTTATTTTTAAATGCAGAAGGTGCATAGGAAAGTAGCTATTAACTTACCTGACAATCCCTTATACGGATTTAAAACCAAAAATAAATACATATATCCTCAAAAATTGGCAGGTGTCATGGAACTCCTGTACTGACAATAAACTACACCAAGTGACACAAATTATTGGAAAAAAAAGAAACTAATAAAAGGATGTCAAGAAGAGAAGAAATGGCAATGGCCAGACTCTGAATAGGACACACCTATATCACCTGCTAATACTTACTGAAAGAAGAAGTAGTACCAATCTGCATACCATGTCAAGAATCCTACACAGTACACCATATACTGACAAACTGCATAGACCTTGAACAGATCCGACTATAACATTATCAAGAAAATAATCTAAGGGATATTTTCAACAAGGTTGACCCTAAAAATATTCTCAGATTCCTAAAACAGACGAAACTATACAACAAGCTATAGCCAAAAAGCTCTTTTGAATCATAAGTAACATTTAATTTCTATCCATCATACGACAACAACTAATGTTTTGGGGCTTACAACCATATCATGTTGAAGACACCGGTTCTCATTCGATCACCAAAGTTAAGCAACATTGAGTCTGGTCAGTACTTAGGTGGGTGACCACTTGGGAATACCAGGTGCTGTAAGCGTTTAGTGACAGATGTGCGTTTTGGTGCAGTGGATATCAGCTCGGAAAGAGAAATCGGTGAGCCGAGTTCGAATTCCAGTTGAATACCCTGCATTCACTTAAGCACTGGTACCCTTGGGAAAGGTATTAATTCGTCCCTTCCCTCCAGTTATGGGTTAAATAAGAGGGTAGGACTTGGGGACACTGCCCTTAAAAACAAATGAATCTTGATATTTGAAAAGAAAAAGTATTACTAGACACAAAACTTATTTAAAAAAAACAACAATAAATTGTTGAAAGAAAAAGGTATTACCAGCAATTTAGTTGGCAATAAATGACCCGCCGAGGTTGATATGCCATAAAACAAAACAACAAACCAACTAATGTTTCGGCATTAAATGACCCATAAAGGGTTGATTTGCCATAAAACAAACCAATCAATCAACCTACCTGACAAGTTTTCTTAAATGGCATGACTGGAAATGACCGAAAGGAGGCAAATACAGATTTACAAAGGGTAGGAAGCTGTGGATCACCCACTTTCTGAAAGGATATCTGTTATGTCTTGAGTAAGAATAAATAACTCAACAACAGGAATAGGTTAATTGTTGTATTCCATGAAAATAGTATTTACAAAGGTTATTAGTATCCAATACAAGAATAAAGGTTAATCGTCTCAACCGTCGTAAGACGTAGTATGAGCAATGGGTACTTCCGGGTCGTCACCGGAAGTCTATGACTGACTTGTCGATCGGCTGCTCGGCACACTCTCCTACGTAGATGCCACCATTACTTTATATAGTAATGGAAGAGTCCATTATAGCCGAATAGGCGTGGCCGTCCCAACAATATCTAAATCTAAATCTAATCTAAACTTATTTATAAATGGAACTTTGTCTCTGTGTGTGTGTGTGTGTGTGTCTGTGTGTGTGTGTGTGTGTGTGCGCGCCCGTTACCTATAGACTCCAAAACGGCTGAACTGATTTTCTTGAAAATTTACAGAGTTGTACTATAAGCGTCTGCGAGTGTTCTTAGCTAGGTTTTATGTCGAGGTACCCCCAATAAATATTGAAAATCATTAATCGAAAAATCGGGTTATAGAAGGAGTGGTCTGATTTTAATCAAACTTGATACACTCATAGACAAAGACATAAGAAACGATATTCAGAAGTTTCAAGGTTGCAGTTCTTACAATAGTGCAGAAAATCGATTATATATATATATATATATATATATATATAAAAGGCAAGATGTGTGTGTGTGTGTGTGTGTGTGTGTGTCTGTTTATTTGTCTGTATGTCCTTTATACAAATCCACAATTTTTATCTAATTTTCACCAAACTTCACACAAATATTCTTTAGGCTGAGTCTGAGCTCCAAGACCATGGATTAGTTTTAAAGCTTTCATTGCAGAAAATCGATTATATATATAAAAGGTAAGATGTTTGTGTGTGTGTCAGTTTATCTGCCTGTATGTCTGTATTTTTTTCAGTCCTTTTATTTTAGTTTTTGCTTCAGGTTTGGCTCTAAGTAGATATAATTATAATTCTTAGTCTCAGCCATGATACCATTTTCTCAGAGGACATATTTAGCCTTTAAAGTTCAGTTTACGACGAAAAGACTTATTTAATATCGATACCAGGAAATCAAAATTTGACTTACATCCATTGATTTTTCTTTCAGTCTATGGTTTTGCTTTAACTGGAAACAACTATTGCTTTTTAGCCTTTTGTGCCAATGTCCAAATAGTCTGAGCTCCAGGACCATGGATTAGTTTTAAAGCTTTCATTACACCCGAGCAATGCCGGGCTATCCTGCTAGTAGTACATAAAAGTGTTGTAATTTTCTGTTATTCTTACATGTCGTTTATTCTTCTTGTGCCAAGACTTTCTTCGTTTTATCTATCTGTGTTCAAATAAATCTCCATTCAGTTATATTACTTTCTCCATGATAATGAGTGCATGAATCTCCATTTTCAATTCGTCTTTTTTATTGATGATCTTGAGAACAATACCGGTATATCCAAGTTGACAACATCAATTTTAGTCTGTACATCATTTTCGACAATGCATAATGGCAGTTCATGTGCTCTGTTTAACTTCAAGTCTCCTCCTCTGAAAATAATTATCTTTGAGAAAACTTGAACTCAAACCGTGTGTAAGAATTGCCATTATGCATTGTCCGAAATCATAAAGAGATTAAATTTGATGTTGTCAACTCTGATATTTTCTAAAGATCAGTTGAGAACAGTCAGGATATTTGGACGAATATCCTCATCTTTGTTCTTCTCAACTGTTTGCTTCAGTCAGCATGTTATATGAGTTTGAGTTTTGTTTAATGGCATATCGACACCTCTATGGGTTATTTAATCTCAAAAAGGTAGGGTTTTAAGGATTTTTTTTTAATGTTCGGTTATAGTGAGAAGGTTGATTTGTTCAGATTTTGATGAATTTTTTTTCTTTTAGAAACTGAAAATGTCTTGTTTTGTATTCAAAAATGTATTCCTGGTAATAATTTTTTTCCTTCAAAAATGCGTTTTTTTCTTCAAAACAGTATTGTTGGTATTTTTTTTATTCAAAAATGTGTATTTTTCTATAAAAGTCTATTTTTATAGTTTCATAGTGTTTTGACCCCTGTTTTGGGGTTAACTATTTGCCCATAGCTGGGACCCTGACAGGTGCTACCACTTCAGGTCAGCATGGACCTGAAAACAACAGCAATTAAGAGGTGGTTCCATGCTCCTCACAGCCTCTCAATCAGAGGCCTTCTGTTGGTCATACCCAGGACCACTCAGCATGTTATATTGTCTTCTTGATTTCTGATATGAAATTTTTCCTTATTACACAAAGCCGTTTCTCCTCACTACCAACAATATCTTTGATTCACAAAACTCGACATTGCAGGAATCAATATTATTCAGATTTAAAACCAATTTCATCAAACTGTTGACCTTGTAGTGATTGTTATAGTCACAACATTTCTGCTAGTATATATTTATACACATGTCAGTCACTCAGTTAATTGCCATACATGCTACACGATTGGGTGATCATGTCTCAAAAGAAACATGACTGACTGAGCAGATGATTATCCCGCAGTAAGTTGCCATTGCTTTCTGTGGTAGACTGGTTGTGAGCCAAGGCTATAGAACCCAAACTGTCCTGTTATTTAATGCATAACTGGAGGGAAAAGATGTATTAATACCTTTCCCAAGGGTATTTGTGCGTAAGTGAATGCATGGAATTCAATTGGAATTTGAACTCGGCTCCCCGATGTTTTGTTCTGAGTCGATATCCATTGCACCACAACGCACATCTTATGCAGATGACACAACAATTTTCTATTGTCTTAGTTGTCATATGTAAATATACGCTTGGGCAATCATGTCTCTTTTGAAACATGACTCTCTAAGCAGAAGATTTTTTCACAACAGGTTACCATTACCTTCTGCAGTAGACCGGTTGCCAACCAAGGCTATAAAACCCACTCTGTCTTGTTATTCAACCCATATATAATACACACTTGGGCAATCTTGTCTCTTTTGAGACATGACTCTCAAGACAGAAGATTATACTGCACTCGGTTGACATTACTTTCTGCAGTAGACTGGTTGCCAACCATGGCTTTAGAACGCAATCTGTCCTGCTAGTCAACACCTAACTAGCGGGAAATGGGTTAGGATCTTTTCTATTACCCCATAATGCACATCTTGTCTTAGTAGCAAGTCTGAAAGATCTATCAAAGTAAAGCTGACAACAGCCCCCAAAAAGGACCTCCAACAGTTGTAAACTGGCAAAAATAATGTTCGTAAAATTTAACACCTTCCAAAAATACTTAATTAATAAGTTAATCACCACTGACAACATTTTCTGGTTGCAGCATCTGATAATGGTCATTATTATTTCTTTGTCATATTTCAGTACATTTTTTTCACAAATTTCTCTGTAAATTGATTTGAAGATACCAATTATAAAGTGTTAAATAGTGTCATTGAATAGCTTTTTCTTTTTGTCTTAATATATCAAAACATATTTGATTAAAAATAATTGACAATGTCTATCTGCTTAATTTTTTTATTGTACTATTTCAATTTTCAAATGTTGACCTGATCGAAATTATATATATATATAAACTTAATTATAAATTAAATTTTGTCTGTGTGTGTGTGTTAGTTACCTATAGACTCTGAAATGGCGGAACCAATTTTTTTGAAAATACACACAGTTGTACTATAAGCGTCTGCGAGTGTTCTGAGCTAGGTTTTGTGTCAAGGCACTCCCGATAAATATCGAAAATCAATAATCAAAAAATCGGGTTATAGAAGGAGTGGTCCGATTTTAATCAAATTAGATACACTCATGCTCAAAGATGTAAGAAACGATATTCAGAAGTTTCAAGGTTGCAGTTCTTACAATAGTGCAGAAAATCGATATATATATATATATATATATAAAAGGCAAGATGTTTGTGTGTCTGTTTATCTGCCTGTATGTCTGTATTTTTTCAGCCCTTTTATTTTAGTTTTTGCTTTGGGTTTGGCTCTAAGTAGATATATTTGTAGTTCTTAGTCTCAGCCATGATACCATTTACTCAGAGGACTTATTTAGCATTCAAAATTCAGTTTACGACGGAAAAACTTATTTGATATCAATACCAGGAAATCAAAATTTGACTTACATCCATTGATTTTTCTTTCAGTCTATGGTTTTGCTTTAACTGGAAACAACTATTTCTTTTTAGTCTTTCGTGCCAATGTTCAAAGAGTCTGAGCTCCAGGACCATGGATTAGTTTTAAAGCTTTCATTACACCCGAGCAACGAAGAGCTATACTGCTAGTATATATATATATAATATATATATATATATATATATATAATGTATAAATGGTCAGCAATCTTTTTTTAACATCCTTCGTTAAAAATTGCTGACAATGAAGATTTTATTAATTTTTGATTTAATTTTTCCAGTATTTTTACATGTTTCCTTTTTGCTGGAGATAATATAAAAATCTATATTATGGAACATTTTTACACTCTTTATCTTCAGCCAAAAAAACAAAAAGGCATTCATGTATCAAAAGAGACTTGACTATCTGCGTAGAAGATTAATCCTGCAGTAGGTTGCCGTTGCTTTCTGTGGTAGACTGGTTGCCAGAACCAAGGATATAGAACCCAGTCTGTCCTGCCATTAAACTCATACCTGAAGAGAGAAGAGATAGATTATATTACAGCATTATATTTAATAAAATTATTGGGGAATCAGTTTATTACTTCATAACAATAGTAAACCGATCCCCCACTTTATGCCCAGTAAAAGTTTTAATTATGTTTCCAACTATTACATTCAGTAAGTCAGTTAAGTGCCATACGTGATACACACTTTGGGCGATCATGTGTCAAAAGAGACATGACTGACTGGGCAGAATATTATCCTGCAGTAGGTTGCCATTGCTTTCTGTAGTACACTGGGTGCCAACCAAGACTATAGAACCCAGTCTGTCTTATTATTTAACCCATAACTGGAGGGAAAAGATGGATTAATACCTTTCCCAAGGATATTTGGGCATAAGTGAATGTAAGGAATTCAACTGCAATTTGAACTCTGCTCCCTGATTTATCGTTCCAAGTCGATATCCACTGCAGCACAATGTGCAGTTATTATAATAATAATAATAATAATAATTACCATATATATATATAGTCATCTGCAGACAGATCTGTTTTGCTGTATCACAGCTCATCAGTACGGTTAGACTTCGTTTGGTGTCAGTTGGCGATTCTACCTCTGGGCTATGGGCGCTCAGTAGAAGAAGGCAGACTTTTTAGCATGTATATTATCATCATACATGTCCAATAGCCAGAGTTCTCTAATTCATTATTGAATGAGCGATGTGTACATGCCAGAGTAGCTACTATTTTTCAAAGTCTACCATTCTTCTGGAGTGCTCAATCAGGGTGTGAGAGAGTAAATAGTCATCCGCAGACAGATCTGTTTTGCTGTATCACAGCTCATCAGTACGGTTAGACTCCGGTTGCTTTTAACCCAGGATTGAAACCCGACCGAATTGGCGTCGGTCGGCGATTCTACCTCTGGGCGATGGGCGCTTGGTAGAAGAAGGGAGACTTTTTAGCAGGTATATTATCATCATACACGCCCAATAGCTGAGTGTGTTCTAATTCATTACGGAATGAACAATATATATACACACACACACGAATGATGACCAATACAGTGTATCAATTTCATTGCCCAGTAGGGTGTTTCTTGTCATAAATCAATTGCCTACATTGGACTTACTACCATCTCCTTCAGTCAATAACTCATATCTCACTTAGCACAGCTGGGTGCAATATAAAAAACATCTATCAACCCACAATTTACAAGAACCCTTAAGAAAAAGTATGGTGGAAAACACTAAAATTCTATGTAAATCAAAGCACTGCAAGCATCTCACTATAAGATAGGACCTGTATATCAAACATCTGTCTCCTACTATCAACTTCATCTTGTTTAACAATGAAAGAGGTGTGCTCACAGTTTTCTTTGAAAATAGAAAGACACCCACTTAAATTTTAGTCATGCCCAACATGAGAAGGCTTGGAATAAGTGCTCCTACTTGTATTCAGAACCCCACAAATGAACCATCTTAAATAGTCAAAACCTAAAAAAAAACTAACAACAAAACAAAACACCCATGAAAATGGCTAATGAAGTGTTGAAAAGCACTTGGGACAATGAACAATATGGACAGATTTTCTACTCTTCCAATTGATGCCAAATAAAAAAAATGTAATAATGCTAGAAAAATAAATAAAATTTTCCTTGTCAGTTATATTTAATGAAAAACATTAAATGTGGCTTCTTTAAAATAAAAGAAAGGTTGCTATCCAAATATGAAATTGATTTTTCCATGAATGATCATTATAAGTTTAAGAGAGTGAGTATCTGCACTTAAAATCTTATTAAATTTCATCAACTGTGGACATCGCCATTTCTTCGAGATATCGACTATAGTGTTTATTGATTTCTACGGATGTATCATGTTCAGTAATTGATATTGAAAGAGTGATTTTTTGGTTCCCTTTAAGACTTAACAGCGGAAACTGGCAATATTTCTGTGCAAATATATTCTTCTTTACTGCAACCATGACCAATGCTAAGTGCCAACATTTTTTTTTTAATTATTTTTTTTCTAATCATTTCACCCCAAGAAAGGCTAATACTGTTACAGGTGAACACGGGTTACAATGAGAGGAAAAGGGAAGACAGAAAAGAAAACAATATAGGTGATGTTTTGGAAAAAGTAAGAGAGAGGCGAGGATCACAGAGATAAAAGATGACAATTCGTGTTGCATTTTAAACATTTGAAGATTGTAGCTATTAGGAAAGCAAGCATGGGGAAGGGAATTCTACTGATGGAAAGTGCAAGGAAAGAAACTGTTGGAGTAGAATTGGCAGTTACATTTGTCTATTTTGATGATAAAAGGGTGTGGCCTAGTTGCCAATCATGAGGGTGAGGCTCTAGAGAATAAAGTTTTTCAGAGCAAAAGTCATGAAAATACTTATAGAAAAGACAGAGGGAAGCCACATTCCATCGATGAGAAAATGGCTGATGTCGAGCAGCCAAATCTGGACCAATTACATTGCAGATCCACCTTTGGATTTTGTCGATAACCCTAAGATGAGCAATTTGAGCAGATATGGCAACAGTCTCAGTTACTAACAAGATGTTCAACTATGTATTGGGATAAAAAAAAATACTTCTTACAAGAACTTTTTTATGATAAAATAGACAAATTTAATGGGGCTAATGTTCTAAATATTTCAAAGATTACTTTTATGGAACCAAACTTAAAAATTCTTTAACTACCAAACTTGCAGATTCCTTAATTGTTCAAATGGCTTTATTACAAATAAAAAAAATTGTACTGAACTGCTATATAATATTCCTCTATTGAAAATAGTAGTGGATGATGAAGAATCACCTCACAATAGAGACCTGAGGTAACAGAGATTTTTTTATAGTAATGTTCACCCCATCCAAGGCCCAAGAAGCACTCACTCTCTCAGCCAACCCCAAGTGGAACAACTACATCAGGTCAATAACACATCACTCAATAAGTCCCGGACCTGGCATATAGATGGTGTCACTAATAAAAACATCAATATGATTTTTATAAAGTATTAACTATCAAATACCACATGACAAAATTTGGGTCCAATCAGATTATTAGTTTACAAATTACATTTATTTAAGTGAAGTGAAGAAAGTGCATTCACCTGTTTGCATGAATATTTGTCAATGAGAAAGCTGTGTTCAAAGTGGGTGCCGCGTTTGCTTACACTCGATCAAAAACAACAACATGTCAACAATTCAGAGCATTGTCTGCAACTGTTTCAACACAAGAAGTTTATGCATAAATATGTGACAACAGATGAAACATAGACCTTGTTCTGGAGACAAATCAGCAGTCAGCTGAGTGGACAGCAGCAGGTGAAAGCTGCCCAAAGCAAACATAGATGCAAACATCAGCAGTCAAGGTTTTGGCCTCCATATTTTGGAATGCGCAAAGTATTTTGCTCATTGATTACCTTTAGAAAGGAAGAACCATCAATAGAAAATATTATATTGCATTATTGGTGCATTTGAAGGAAGAAATCACCAAAAAAAACAGCCACAAATGAAGAAGAAAAAAAATGATCTTTCATCAAGACAATGCCCTGTGCTACAAGTTGATCACAACGATGGCAAAACTACATGAATTGTACTTCGAATTGCTTTCACATTCACCCTATTCTCCAGATGTAGCCGCCAGTCACTACTGGTTGTTTGCAAACATTAATAGAATTCTCCAAAGAAAGAGATTTGGCTCCAGTGAAGAAGTGATATCAAAAACTGAGGCGTATTTTGAGGTCAAAGACAAATTGTTCGAAAAAAAGGTATTGAATTGTTAGAGAAGTGTTGGAATCAGCGTATCACTCTAGAAGGAGACTATGTTGATAAATAAAGTTGAATTTTGCCTAAAAGTTGTTGTTTTATTATTTAGGCCCGGGATTTACTGAGTGATGTGTTAGCTGCATCGACTGCTGGGAATGTTGGGTCACTGTGACAGACCAGAAATTTCTTGTCAGAATCCACTATGCACATATACAAATCTACCCTTTGTTCATGCATTGATTACTGTTGCAGTATCTGGTCCGGTGCCCCTGTCATTCATCTCAGGGTTCTCAACAAAATTGAAAGGAGGATCTGCAATGTGATTGTTCCTGATCTGGCAGCTTGCCTTCAGTTACTTTCTCACCACTTGGATGTGGCTTCCCTCTGTCTTTTCTACCAATATTTTTTTGGTATCTGCTCTGATAAACTGGTGTCGCATCTAAACAAATTTACTGAAGCTACTAGATTGACAACTAGGTCTCACCCTTTTACAGTCAAAACTGTCAAATATAACCGCCATTTCTATTCTATCAGTTTTTTTTAACTTTCCGCCTGTGGAACTACCTTTCGTATACTTGCTTCCCTAATAGCTACAATCCCCAAGAGTTTAAGTGTAACATCAATTGAGATCTTTTATCATATTGATTCATATCTTTCTCTTATCCTTTCTTTGACATCCATTGTATTTTGTTTCTCTTTCTTTTTGCTCTTCCCTTAGGTAATACCTGTGCAGCAGTGGCACTACTCTCTTGCTTGGGGTGAAATGATTATAAAAAAAACATATGTACTAGTTCTACTTGAGGTATGGGTTAAGTTCAAGTCTCAAGAGGTGTTCAAAGTATGCAATTTCCATTTAAGGAACACCTGTTCATTGTGATCAATGAGCTTGGGTCTACTTGGTGATGATGGAACATTATTAGATGCGATTCTATGGAAGGTTGATGAAAATATCATATTTCAAAGCCTAATTGAATTCCAGCTGAATTGTCCCAGCTATGGGCAAATAGTTAACCCCAAACTGGGATGAAAACACCATGAAAATATAAAATGTTACTAACCAAACCTTTTTTGAATGAAAAACGTTACCAACCAAACATTTTTGAATGAAAAATGTTACCAACAAAACTTTATTTAATGAAAAATGTTACCAACAAAACTTTATTGAATGAAAAATGTTACCAACAAAACTTTAAGCAAACAAAAACAATAAAACAAATAAACTAAATAAAACAAATCAAAACAATTTTCAGCATTAAATGACCTAATGAATGTTGATATGCTGGTTAAATGAACCAACCAACTGAATTCATTGCATTCACTTACATGCAAAAACCCTTGGGAAAGGTATTAATCTGTCTATTCCTTCCAGTTATGCGTTAAATAACAGGACAGATTGGGTTCTATAGCCTTGGTCGGCAACCAGTCTACCGCAGAAAGCAATGGCAAACTACTGCAGGATAATCTTCCCAGTCAGTCATGTCTCTTTTGAGATATGATCACCCAAGCGTGTATCACGTATGGCACTTAACTGACTGACTGATTTGTGATGGCTATCAGCTCGGGGTAAGAAATCGGATATCCAATTTGAGTTTTAGTTGAATTGCAATTGCTTACATGCAAATACCTCTGAGAAAGATATTAATCCATCTCTTTTTCCCTCATACTATGGATTAAATAGCAGGACAGATTGAATTCTATAGCCTTGGTTGGCAACCAGTCTATTGCAGAAAGTATTATCAATTTACTGCAAGATCTTCTGTCCTGTCAGTCATGGATCGAAAGAGACATAATAGTCCTTGTATGGTACTGACTGACATACATTAATTCCTGATATTCCTTATTTCTTTCTTGATTTTCAATTCATTTCTA